>CM040403.1:108835268-109422768 GCA_022702515.1 Ilyophis sp. 1 JC-2022
GCTGCCAATCATACCTCAAGCACTGAGATACTTCCCCATTCAGAGGAGTAGCAGAGGAGCTATATTGTCAATACAGTTATGTAGTGTTCTGGTATTGGCCAAGATCATGCTGTGTGTTTTTCCTCATAGACACAGTGGCAGAAGCTGAAATAACACGTCGGTAAATGTTTGTCATCTTTCACAACTTTTAGCTGTTGGAAAACAAATGTGGCCTTGGTATTCAGTTTCAAAGTGAGTCATATGAGAATTGTAAATCCAAATGGCAAGGTGAATGGTGCAGTGGGGCTGACCAGGCATGTATTTCGTATAGGCTTTTTTAAACGAGGAATTCCCATGAAATCATAACACACCCTACATTCTGACTTCAACAAATGTGCACACAGTCATTGTCACATGTATTTTATTAAGCCAAAGTTGCACATATATTATAATTTTTCTGTTATATATTTTCATTTAGCCTTTGCCTGCGATGAGACTGTTGACCTCCAAGTGTACTTGTGACCACTCCCATCCTTGATGTGGTGTTGGCTATCTTTGAGTCATGGCCTCAGCTGAGTGCAATGCGGAATTTTCTCACCATGGTAACTGATGGAACATGGAACAGGCGCAAATAACAGCTCATCTGCATGCTCTTGCATTACAAAACATCATTTGCCCTCTCACGTTACAAAACATTGTCATGAAGGGGAAGTCCTACTCTGACTTAAAGGGGAAGGAGAGCGGATCAGCAGAAACCAAGCAAAAATCAAATTGCAAAATACTGCAGTCGCCAAAGCTTACAACATGCTCCAGATAGAGGGCAGTAAAAATAATTGATGGGTGACAGCATTAGGTGGCTTGCTGGCTCACAAAAACAGGACACTGGTGGCCTTCACTTGGACATGGCAGTTAGGTATTGTTTGCGGAGATAGCGGGGGGCTCTCCTGCTGGCAGTTGTCGCACAGTAAAAACTGGTTAATGAAGCCAAACCGCCGAGAGAGGAAGACTTTAAACTTTCTACTGAAGCTATAATGAGCTGTGACAGAGCACTTTGCTCTATACTTAATTTCAGCAAAATACAAGTTGTTTTGAAGAACTTACACTGCTGGCCCTTTAACATTAAAAAGGTGGCAAAGAGTTTGTTTACATTATTTCAGAAAGACATGAAGAGGAACTAAGATGGGTGTGAGAAGCTGGCCCCTCTTCACTCATGGACTATTTCCAAACCTTCCCAATGCCTCGCCCCACAAAGAAAGCAGAGCTTGGAAACCAACACTTTGATTTGACTCATGGACCGAGATAAGATTATTTTAAGCTCATGCGTTGCACGGTAGCTTACATTATTTCTACAGTTAACATTTAACAATAATTTTACACAAAGCACCCCAGGAAGGTTAAAAATAGAAGGACAGAATAATGATAAAACAATGCTCAGTGTAGTTTGGGAAACACGTATAACTTACTTGTGTAAGGCTACCTTTGATTGTATTTTTTATGTATTAATCTATAGTGTACACCCTAATAGTAAAAAGAGCACAATTAGAATGCTATCCATTCACACACATATACTGTATGTCCTCAAATCTCATTGTCTTTCAAATGCCCTTACCTAGGTCAAATGTACTGTTAGCATTCCAGAGGATGTCATTTTCTACTGCAGATGATCAATCTGTCTTAATAGCAGTGTAGGCAACATGCCAGCCTCCCATTTAATAGTATGTTACCTGCTCTCAGAAAACCAGCAGTTTGGGGAATTGCATTTAATGTGTATGTAGAATGCCAACCCAAAGGTAGGAAGATGAATTGACAGAAAAACTAAGAGAATATCGATATTAGCAGATTTAGCACGTTTTTCCGTGAACTGAAATTGCCTACTGAGCAATAGAGCCTGTTCATTAAAAATACAACAGCATTAAAATAAATACAAGGCCAAATTTATATGGTTATCTGCAAAAATACAGATTAGAAAAATTCTGGCCTAATGTTTTCATAAATATCTTTACACTAATTTGTATTTGACAAGGTGCCATGAAACCATTTTATAAATCCATCTTGGGAACATCCATTTATCATCTTCTGGTTACAATCTCCTGGTTTCCTCATCATTATCTGATCGGAAGGATCTTCAGCTCTGTCTGCACACAAACCTCAAAAAGGAGCCATTTCCACTGTTTACAAATATAGTCGACATCTCTCCTACCTCATTCCTCATTATTCATATTTATAATATTCATCATTTTCTGCTTATAAGCATCATGGAAATATCATGGAAAATACTGTGAGGTCAATAAACATCAGCAGGCAACTTTACTTATTTGTAAAATAGTCTTTTTTGTACGGCAGATATCAGTGCTATGTGTTTCATACTGGATACATCCACATTAGAAAAATTTTAACAGCACTTTGTGGGTGTCAAAAACAGACCAATCAGCAAATCATATGATTGACTGAGCATTTACAAATGTTTCATGACTAGAAACTACAGTATGTGATAAAAGAGTCTAGGCAGGGATACAAATGGATGTTGCTATAGGCAGAGGGTGTGTAAGGCTGAGAAAGGCTTAGCCTTCCCCTGGCCGGACATGGCGATTAAAATAATGTAGGCTATAAAATACAAATGCTAGCGATAGAGAATTCGAGTTAGCTCACTCAATCCACAAGGCTACTGCCTACTGCGCAGGAGGTAACTAAGCTGGCTGGCTGCGTGTAGCCAATTGCTGCATGGTTAGACTACCTGTACTAACGCATGGTTAGTTAGCTAGCTAGCAAGTCTCATCCATCAACGCGTTAGCCTGACGGTGAAGCGGCAGTCAAGCTCAAGGATCATCACGTACTCACGGAGCATTTGTGGACACACTGTCACACTCTCTGTTAATGTCAATTAAAAATGTTATAAATTATGTGTGTGTTGGCTGCCATGCTGATCTTTTTGCAATGAAGTCGCTTAAATAATTAGCCTATAAATATGACGTGAAAATGTGATTGTATCTAAATAACTCACATTTTCTGGAGTGTTACATTGTATGGGGTGTCAGGGTTCTTAGGCTACATAGTAAATTATTTGGCGGCCGGCAAAATGTTTTCACAGACTGGCAAAAATAAATCACGACCGTCAAAATGAGAATAATTGCGAAAACGTTTTGAAGCCCTAAATTCTGAAAAGGTAAAAGCTTTAACAAGTTCATGCAATGTTTTAACAGAAGGTAGTATTGATATTAGATTGTTGTTTCATCATTTTTACTGAAGGGATAAACTGTCTACTTACTATTTTACCTCAGCAACACTATTGGCTACTATCTAACAGTATTTTACCTCAGCAACGTGGCTACTATCTAACAGTATTTAACCTCAGCAACACTATAGGCTACTATCTAACTACTATTTTACCTCTGCGACATTCAACATTAGTTTACCTCAGTGACATTTTGTAACACTGCTCAGTGACATTATTTGGAACACTTATCTTGCACACTTATTTTTTAATTCAGTTTTAGAGTGTTGTTTATTTATTTTTCTATTTGGGTGTTATTAAAATAAATGGTGTAATATCCAAATGTTCCAAAAGCTTCAAGGACATTTGATTTATAAACTCCGAAACACAACTCTACTGGTACTTTACAACCAAAGCCTATGGGCTCTTGTACTCAAAAAACGTATTTACGGTGAAATGAATGCAAAGATTTTTGGTGCTTGCACACTATGTGCGCTTGCATGAGGGCGTACACGTCCCCCTCCCCATTCTAGCCTTACCCTGCAGTTGGTTCACCCTCCGCCTATCATGGATGTTGCCATAAATGTTCATTTTCTTTTCCAGAAATCATTCCTTTCCTAGGAATGTGCCCCCGAACACAGATGTATATTTCGTAGCTTACACACCAGCAGGGAATCACCTGATCATGCATGCAAAACAAGACATGACCTGCCTGCAATCCATATGGACACTTCATACGTGCTGCTTTAAGACTTAATTATACACAGGAGGCTATCGCCTACAGGCAAGTTATGGCTGCTGCATCTACTCTTGGTTAAAGTGTGCATAATCACCTGTTGGACACTCATGTGGGTTCCGCCTACCTGAGGCTTCCAATCCATTTGATGGGGTGGAGCGTGGCACTGTAGTAATGCACTGCAGGTGGAAGCAAGTTCATGCATGACGCAGTATATGTGTTTACAGTAAACAGGGTGATGTTCACATTTCTTTTTTCTCTTCCCAACCAACTAAATCTTCTTCCTCTGTCCTCATAATCCCTATGCGTTACCCAGCCTGCATTTCCCGTTTATGATTTACAGCTGATACGCCATTAAAGGGACAATACCTTATTGCTATTTTCGGATAAATTCCTTTGACTTTATTGGCCTTTCATTATAGCAGTAAGAAGAGCCTGAAAGCAATACACTTCAGCTGGCTAGCTACCCTGATGGAAACATCAGCAACCTCTGTCAACTCTGTTGTGCCTGAGGAGGCCTAGTGTTACATCACAATGAATGTGATCCCAGGTGCCTAGGGTGGATTGTTGTGCTGCAGTTGATGGAGATTTTACTCCTTGACCCCCTGAGCCAATGGGGCTTCGAGCCGGGTGGGATACCACCTCGGGCCAGATCTTGACCAGAGCCCTGTCAGAATGCCTTTCCCTTAGGCGTGATTAATAAGCCCCCTCTCCCTCAGACAGGACACACGGTCAGGCAAAAGCTGCCCAACACAAACAGTGCACAGCAGGCTGGGAACTAGACAAACAGGGCCTGGACCGGGCCTGTGAAAACAGCTGCAGATAAAGCTGGTCCCGGTTTAATCAGCCACGTGTTCTCCGGACTGAGAAGTGAGCAACGCTTCTCCTGTTAAAACACAAGCGCGTTCCCTGTTGTGTTCTTGCTGGAGCAGGCTGCCGTGTCAAAGCAAGAACCCTGTGACTTTCGTCCTGTTTCATGTCAAGTGGCATTAGATGTTTTGTATTAACCGATTGCATGTGGAAGAAGCAAAGGCAACCCCCTAATACCGGTACCGTTAACATTTTGAGTTCCACAGCAATCCTGTTTTAATGTGTTATGTATAGGCATATACATAGGCGATTCATTGTTCTTCAAATAGGCTAGTTGTCCTTTTCCTTAAAAAGACAAATATACAGCTTTAATTTGAAAGAGTAGCTACATTGATTGTAAGGAACAAAACATTTACAAGGAACAAGCCTACTAGAGTTTAAAAACACCACACAGATGCCTCAAATTATTTTCAATACAGCTGTATTTGACTGTTGCTGTGTCTTTTTGTAAACAAAAATATTATATTATATATGTCCAAAAATGAAAAACAAAACAAAAAAGCATAATCATGGACAACAATATACATTGTATTATAGCCTACTCATAACCCTGCTTTATTAGGCTACACATTTTCCCCTTTCTTTCCGCCGACGCCTCACATCTTGCTCGGATCCACTTTTCTCATCTTATGGGCTCCGTTTTGCGGTTCGGAATCTTATAAAACCGCAACTCTGGGTATTTTGTCTTGTTTGTAGCGCATCCCACCAAACAACAAGTTTTAGGCATTTTTATGCTGTTGGCTAACGGATCGAAATGACAAGAAGGCACCGGCACATCAAGTCAATAGAGGGCGAGAGCGGGATGTGTTTTCCCCCCCGGGATGGGCGGGGCCTATTTGCGCTCAGTCTCCTGGCAGTGCACTGCGCTTAAGCGGCTGGCTGACTATACATTTGTTACTTTCTTTCACATGCATAAACTATTATGAAAAATATTATTATTGATTTAAATGAATAGTACCTAATGTAAAATATCATATAGCAGCATATTATGCATATGCGACTCGCGAGGGGGGGGCAGTGGTGGCGCCACTGGGTATTTCAGGAATGGCAATGGCAGCTCTGTGGGACGAGGTTGACTGACCTCTCCTTCTCTCGCGCTCCTGCAGAACCTGAATGCTGGAGAGGATGTGGATGCGGTGCATGCGGTTGTGGACACCCAGCTCCTGCAGGTCCAGTTCGGTCAGGTGCAGCAGGTCCTGGGAAGGGAACACAGGTGAGGGTTGAGGTGGATGAGGTGGACGGGGGCAGGGGGGGGGGGGGGTGAGATGAACGCTTTGCAGTCTGGTTGGCACCATCAGCGCTTTCCTCTCCCAGCTGAGCATTATGCACTCTGTCTGATCCCCCCAGAGACAGGCTGTCTGTTATTGCTGCGCTGTGGCTGTGCTGCTGCACTTCAAATTCCGGCCTTGTTTTGGTTTAAAAACAATACGCACTTGGCGTCTTGAAAATTCTGCATATTTTTCAGAATGTTCTTGGTTTGCATTCTTCCCTGGTTAGACAACACAGACGTATTAAATAGCAGGTTGTGAGATATATTCTGTATTCTGCTGTTTAGCATTTCCAAAGTAAACACTGAACGAGCAGCTTTATAACAACCAAGAAGAGGAAAGACTTAGCAAATTATGGATGTACATGTTGTTGGGCTGTAAGCATATTAGGAAGACTTCTTTAAAACAAAAGGTGGTGCCCTTTAATTAGTAATATGGTAAAGTGTATTTTTAAAAATAATAGACCAGAAAGAGACATGTTATTTTTTGGGTTGTTGTTATTGTAAAATGAGTCAGTGAGCTGGAAGAGATTGTTTTTAGGCTGGAGAAAAAAGCACCATGGTGCATTAGAGCCTTTGTCTCTCTCTTATCTCTGTGCTCTTCCAGGGCAATCACAGGCAGGATCTCTCTGATCACAAGGCATTCCTTCCCTTTGTCCCAGGCCTGTTTTGATAGTGTGGTTTAGCAAGAGGGGCCCAGGGCAGCTGTGCTGCTTCATGTGACTCCAGTGAAAATGGCAACCTCACCCTCCAGGTGCCCTTTGCTGGTAATGGCCCACTGTACCCATCCCCCCTTGCCCAGCTACTCTCTGCCACCACACAGATGCCCCAGGTACCATGCCCTCATGCCATGCTAACAGCAGAGGGTGAATCTTTCATGACTGAACCAACCCTCAGCCGCAAGGTGCTTTTAGGCACTTGCTCTGCTGCAAGTGGTAGTCTAACATTCATATAATCCAGCCACTTCATTAGATTTCACAAGCAGGTGCTGTAGCCATTGAGAGGAAAGGGGTGGAAGGGTAGGGTGGTTTTTTAAAATGCGAAATTAGGGGATGGCTTCTTTGAGTTGACCCTCACCCAGAAAACATCTTAAATGTGCCCTTGGATAAAGGGTGTTAGCTAATATCACTCTGTTGCTGATCTCTCAGTTTTACAGTGAGGCAGTAATTGTGTCTGCCCACATCACTCTCATCCTAATGGAAAGTGCTGGAACAGAGCACTGTCACAGTCAATCTGACATCTAATGGTTCTTATCATTAGGACTACATGATATTTAGTATATGTCTGTATATAGCTAGGGAGATTTTCCTCCTAATCTATCCCCTTTAGTCCATTTATCACTCTCCCCTCCTACATTTATGGTGCATTCTGGGAAACCCAACCAACCATCAACAAATGTTTAATTAGCTCTTTCCTCTCTCACTTACTGGTTTCTGGTGACTTTTTATGATCGCCATAACTATCACATTGGGTTTCCACACAAAAAGGTCCTACAATGGCTGTCCCTGTCCTTCACATAGCACTGAGTGAGAAAAACACCCTCAGTGCCTCCAGCTTCACTTTCTCCTGAAATTCCAAACTGTTCAGTTGGGTCTCCAACCATCGACGTGAGACCACTGACGTCCATAACCACTCTGTTCTTGTGCCCGGACTAGAGTCAGACAGAGAAGTATCGGGGCGAGTATTCAGTGGCCATTATGAATTGGCCTTTGTCTGGGTCACCTCAAAAATACACAGCAATGACAGTAAATTGGCTGAGAGAACAACTGGGCCACTTTAGGAAGCCCTTGAAACTGCTGCACCTGGGGCTGAATTTGTGTGGGCAGGCTATTAATGAGGAACAGGTTCTTCAACCTTTTGTTTCTACTATGCAGTTGACTTCACAGCAGAAGTGTAATATACAGCAAAATATATTTGTTAACCAAGTTGTATTTCTTAATGTTAAAACAATACATTAATTATATTGTAAAAGGAGCAAGATAGTATTGTCTTATTAGTATTTTACACTGTAATTTTGAATGCTCTTTCGAATGCTTTAGCTTCTGTCTAAAAGATTATTATTATTAGGGGCCCAAGCACCAGAGGAAATCCAGGTTATTATTGTCTTGCAGAAGCTGTATATTAAGTTAATTGTTGGGTCCATTTTGACCTCTATGGAATGTATAAAATGACACCACCTAGTGTGTCTACTATTTATAGCACTTGTAAACAGCATGATATGCTGATGTTTTAATCTGCATCACCTCTTGTTTTTTTTTTACTAACGTTACATATAGATGTCTCAAAATTACATTTAAATGAAGAAATTACTGACAGTATTGTAAATTGATCCAGATACCTAAAATTGTCTATACATGACATGCCATCCTTACCATGTTTGCCTACTTTTGGCAGGCACCAGGCTATATCATTATACGCACCTTTTTATGACCAGTTATCTGAGGGAGTAACAACATTGCAGCACCGTTTTTACTACCTCCAAACCACAGCTTTCCAACTATGATGTAAAAGGCCCAGATTGCCAGCCGTAATTACGACCTAGCAAAAGCACTGGAACACAACTTTCAACAACCTGAAAAACTTTATTGTAAGTTATTTTTTCTGACCTAAATGCGTTCTGTTGTCTCTCACATTGTCCCAGATCTGGTAAAAAAAATATTGTGCCACAAGCCAATGAAAATGCATTTCTTCAGGGGCCTGTTCCAGAAAGCAGGATTGCGGAGTTAGCTGGATAACTGCACTGAGTAAAGCCCGGAACACTCCCAACTCTGGACTGGACTGTAAAAAGAGCTGTTCTGGGTTTTACTTCGTGCAGATATCCAGCTAACTCAGTAATCCTGCTTTCTGGAAACAGTTTTGAAGAAATAAATTCCTTTCATTCACTGTGAGTCTCATTTAAATCAGATTTTGTATACACATGATTGTGTACACCAACCATTGGGTTGTGCGCTGGAATCAGATGTCAGATGCAGATGTCTCTGATATGTCAATCAATTTCATGCAGTGATTTTACTATGCAGAGACATTTATACAAGCCTTTGGGATGTGTCCGCACAATATATGTGGGATTATATATTCAACTCATCACATGTATGATGTCAGTCATGACTGCTGGCAGAAATTTTATTCTTGGACTTCAGGCATTGTGGTTTTCCGCTGTTAATAAAAATAAATATAATAGTAATAATAATAATAATAATAATAATAATAATAATAATCATCATCATCATCATTATCATCATCGTTTTTTTTTTTTTTTGCATAAAAACTGTGTCAACCTCAATGACCTCTATGCAAAAAAAGGAATAAAAAGATAAATACTGTACTCCAAGCATGTCATGTATAGTAAATACATGCCTGTGATAATTTGATGTGTTTGAGCAAATCATTGTGGTCTGTAGCCTGAGGCTTCTGTACTTGCTGTCATGGGCTGGTATGCTATCTGATCTAGTCTCACAAAAACAAAAGTGATAATAACCTCTTCATGTGTGTTAGAACTCTAGACTAAATATTCCTCCCAACTCTGCAAAAACAAGCAGCATGAGTCAAAGAGAAGGACAAGTGGAAGCAAAGCACGGGCCTTAGGCAGATACTTCCATAAGAGGCAATAAAGCTGTGCTGGAAACTGAGGACTTTTATTCTTCACCTCCCTTCTAGACCCACGATTGCCAGGGGCTCAGGGTCTCAGTTTTGCATGTCACCAGACGAAAAGGTCAGCAAGGGCTATAGCACAGAGGGCAAAGTGAGACAATGTCATGTAATGCTATCATAGCTCTAAGTAAAAATCTGTACTTTATACAAAATTTCAGCCTTTAGTCTTATGTCACTGAAAGGAAAACAGGCCACTTTAGGCAGACAGAGGCACTCTGTTCATGGTGTGCTTTGGCCAAGCTGAGACTCACCCTTTTGTCTTTCCGTCAGCCGTATAACACAGCCAAAAGAGAGCTAAATAGGTGTGATAAATCCTCCACCCAGGGCCTGAATAATGCAGAAAGGAGCATCTGGGTGAGTGGTTGCCCACAATGAGCAGAGCCAAGAGTGAGGCAGAGGCAGAAATGTGGGCTACAGGGAGAAATGACTCCACATCACTATTGTGGTTCCACTACTGTTTGTGGCCACAAAATGTATTTCCACCTTTGGGAGATAAAACACTGATCCAACTCTGACACAGATGGTTTTCCTAATGTGCAGCAGAATGCATGATGCTTCTAATGTGCAGCAGAATGCATGATGCTTCTAATGTGCAGCAGAATGCATGATGCTTCCAATGTGCAGCAGAATGCATGATGCTCCTAATGTGCAGCAGAATGCATGATGCTTCTAATGTGCAGCAGAATGCATGATGCTTCTAATGTGCAGCAGAATGCATGATTCTACTAATGTGCAGTAGAATGCATGATGCTTCTAATGTCCAGCAGAATGCATGATGCTTCTAATGTCCAGCAGAATGCATGATGCTTCTAATGTGCAGCAGAATGCATGATGCTTCTAATGTGCAGCAGAATGCATGATGCTCCTAATGTGCAGCAGAATGCATGATGCTTCTAATGTGCAGCAGAATGCATGATGCTCCTAATGTCCAGCAGAATGCATGATGCTTCGAATGTCCAGCAGAATGCATGATGCTTCTAATGTGCAGCAGAATGCATGATGCTCCTAATGTGCAGCAGAATGCATGATGCTCCTAATGTGCAGCAGAATGCATGATGCTCCTAATGTGCAGCAGAATGCATGATGCTTCTAATGTGCAGCAGAATGCATGATGCTTCTAATGTGCAGCAGAATGCATGATGCTTCTAATGTGCAGCCGAATGCATGATGCTCCTAATGTGCAGCAGAATGCATGATGCTTCTAATGTGCAGCAGAATGCATGATGCTTCTAATGTGCAGCAGAATGCATGATGCTTCTAATGTGCATTTGATCAGAACGGGAAAGGAGAAAAGTCTTGGCTGGAAAAGCAAATAGAAAAGATTTAAGATGCATAATATATTCCAATGATCGATCCTTCAGGGTTTTCCACTTCGAAAAATATACTGCTGGGTGTTTTTTCCGCTCCCTGGATCATCCAACATTTAAAAGAATGTCAGGATTTCAGACTACATTCCATGGAGTAATTTTATTAGTGGCACTTAAAAAGTTGAAATTTTCCAATTAAAATTGCCTGAACATGCTAAATGGGTCCAATAAAAATGTGTTTCTTTATTTGGTTTAGTTTTAAAGAGCTTATTCAGGGACGGCATGTGGTAAATGTCCCTACCAAGCATAATTTGGACTTTATTTGCGTTAATTTTGAATGTAGCTGCTGAGCCTTAGACATCTGCTAGGCTGACATGTACTGTCTGTAAAGTTAATCAGGTTGAAAAATGCTCTTACCTCCACTCCGTCATATTGATCATCGAACAGCGCAGAGTACTCAGGGAGGCCCAGCTGACTGAGCCACTTGGAGATGGGCAGGTGTTTCATACCCCTCCTGGAACCTCAGCCCTCTGGAGAGAGGCTCCCGGTGAAGATGGCAGTTTGTAGTTGAAATCTGAAGGAAAAGCATGACACAAAATGGCATCTTTAAAAAACCTGAGGCAGTAAGGGGAATGCGGAGCAGCAAGGCCAATCCTGATGTATTCATCTGTTCCACAGATCCCAGTGGCAGTCAGTCTGGAGACTGTTTTTATACAGGGATCAGAAAGTAGTTCATAGATGAGTCACATACAATATATCCTCAGGTTGAGTTAATTACTCTCATTGTGACATCTGTGGAACTTGAATTGCAGTGAAAAACTATTGGCTATTGGGCAATTTATCACATGAGTCCAGTTTTTACACACACCTTTGCCCTTCACAAATCATAAAACTGTCAGCTCATAGTTTTCCTTTAGAGGTGATATAAAACATGTTGCTGCCACATGCAGTCTTCCTAAAGGGCAGATCAATACAGTGATGTAGTAGCCCACTTTTGCCTTTACTTAATATAAGAAACGGATATAGGGCTGGACAATTTCAAATGCCACATCCCAAATGTACCACTGATCATGCCCCGCAAGCCTATGCAATGCAATGCTGTATTATGACATGGAACTCCAACACAAACATTTGAAATGGGTCTTTATGGATGCGCACACAGACATTACTTTGGCTCTGTCAGATAGAGAAGACTGCCTGTCATCACCTGTACGACAGTGATTTGTAAAGCGTTCCTTCCTCTGCAACAGGGTCAGGATCACAGTACACAATGGGGGCAGAGTGCAATGACTGCCCACCAGACCTGAGCCAACATCTTTATATTATTTTCAGATGGCACATATTTTTGGTGTAGTTACAGGAGATGGATCTTTACTTTTCGTAATTGTTTTCAGACTAGATTTCAGGCTTTTCGACTTTTATACTTTTAAAGTCAAAAGACAGTCTGTTTAGCCTCTATATACATTTTTCTTTCTGATCCAGCCCACTGCATTGACGTGTTGGTGATGTGACTGCAGTAACTACCTTTATTTATATGAGCATGAAAGTCGATTTGCAATTTTTTGAATCAACATGCCAAATTAAAGTCAGTCATCATTATAAGAAATTCTAGTTCTTTGAGTTAACTAAGTTATCATATCAGTAAAATGTGACTGATATAAATGCACTTTAGGCCAAATGGAAATATTATCACTTCACACACACAAAACCTACCCTGCAACTGTTCTCACATGGGAATGACTCATTAATTCACCACTGACTGCATCATGTGGGGCTTTGTCAACTCACAACAATTATCTAATTGGACACACCTATCTTTGTGGGTGTCAAGGATGTTCACCTTTTAATTCACCTTTGGCATAAGACATAATGTTAATGGAAATGATGACATACTAGAATAAAAGAACCCATATTTACCATTTGATGCAGAAATATTCAGTAAATTGTATCACCTGCACAAGATGAGCAGCAATGTTGCGCCCTTAGCATAGCAATGGCCCCAGCCACAAACCCCAGAGTTCAGTGGTTGTGAGTCTCTGAGTGGGTACATGGCCCAGCTAGGCTAAAAAGCAGTCATGAAGTGCACTGATCTTCAGCTAGTCTTTCTGCTTTTGGTTTGTTTGGTCTCAGATTATTCCTGCAGTCCTAAGAGTATTGGCAACAGTGTTGTCCCGCGGAAGGGTGCCTGGCCTAAATTCATTAGAGCGTTCCTCATTTTCTTAATGCAAACATCTGCCAGTGCGCTTCCAGAGAGGAGCTCGCCCCCTTGCTGCAATAACATCTAATACATTCCCAAACAATGGCCCGTAAAAGCGGCGCTGTAGGTGCTAAAAACGTTGGGCTGTAAACCCTGAAGGGAACAATGTGGCTGTAAAGTCTTAGCTGCATGGCTGCACCAGCTGCGTTAGCAGTGTGTAAAAGCGCTCCTGGGGTGCAGCAATCAGGGCAGCGCTATAAAGCCAATGGGAAAAAAAAGTCATTGCTGCCGTGCATAATTCTTCACCCATTAAATTTTTCGACATTGTGCTGCCTTTACACGCCCTCTCATGTAGGTGGGCTCTTCCTCCTTTTGTCTGCTCCAGAGACCCCCCCCACCCCCCTACACACACACACACACCCCCCAGCTGGACCACAGGAAGCTCTGCATACTCTCATCATTGGCACTTACGGTTACGGTCATTATTGTTATGTGTTTTACCCATTTAAACAGTTTGTACAGATTTCACTCCAAATGGAAAAGAAATCATCCTACTTCGCACAGACAGTTCATATGGAGTAGGTGTACTTGTGCACATTATAGACACCACCTTAGAACTTACAAATCCAAAATAACTGTATTATACTGTCCAATGAGTGGCATCTCACCTGTGCCCAATTCACTGACTGACTGACCCCTTTCAATGGGAATGTGAACTGAAAAAGGCTCCTTCATGTTAATGGGCCTCTGAGCCAACGTTCCCGCACTGCGCAGTGAATCCAAAAATACGCAATAATCCAATCTCACTGAGAGCTGCTGAATGTGTGGATCCAGCCACACCTGCATGACCAGGACCTCGCTCCCGCCTCAATTTCATTAAAAACAAACTCCAGTGATGTCACGTGGGCTCCTACAGTCCCCTTCACAGACCCAATCATGACTGAGCTCTTTAGTGTGAGGGTTCCTTCATCTCTCTCTCTCTCTCTCTCTCTCTCTCTCTCTTTCTCTCTCTCTCTCTCTCTCTCTCTCTCTCTCTTTCTCTCTTTCTCTCTTTCTCATTATCATGAGAGTTCATTATCATTGATCATGTGGCACTGACCTCAACCCTGGACTTCATATTTGATATGACTATAATTTCTCCTCAAGGCCACAATTTACTCTGTGTGGTGGGTGCTGACATGCAAACACAGCTCCGCAATATGTCCTCTAGCACTGGTCACCTGTTATGCTGCCATGTCTGGACATAGAGAACTGTGGAAGATAAGCAAAAACAAGTTGTGACAGATGAAAGGATTTTTCTAACAAATGTGAAATGCTGTTAATGTTTCATCTTACAAACCTAAGGGAGGTATTGAATATATTTCAAACTTTTTTTTAAAATCAGCTGACGGCAAAATTAGTCCAATCAAAAGAACTCAAGGAAAGGTTCAAATATCAGTTTAAAAATTCAGGGTGGAGGTGCAGCGCACTCCTATTCCTTTAGGCACAATAAAGCCTTCTTCAGGATATAATGCTGTAATGAACAATGTTTATACAAAGAATATAGCAGAGCTAAATTCAGTTATCAACAGCTGTATGCAGTGCAATAAACAGCAAATCACAGCAAAAAACAACTCGCCTCATAATGTTGAACTACGTAATTAAACATAAAATAATCAGCTCGATATTACAGACTATCAATTTCTCAAGAAAGACAGAGGGATAAACATGCTAAGGATCATCAACAATGAAGATATAAAAAGATATAAAAGAAGAGAATCTCCATATTCAATTCTGGAAACACTTTTGAACAGTCATGGGTCCAGATCGTTTCTTTTTGAAGAAGGTATTTTAATCTATGTGCACATCTAGGGGTAGCCATGCGCTACCTGTTATTACCAACTGTAATAGCCTATTTATGTTCTGCAATTCTCTTTTTTAATTGTCTCCTTGTCCTGCCAACATAAAACGATCCACAAGGACACCCCAAACAGTTTACAACGTGGGAAGAGTTACTATTAATAAAATGACTCATTTAACTCCTCCCTATAAAAACAATCAGTATTTCCAAGCGGTTGAATCCAAGTTGTCTTTTAAGTGCCAGGCAGATAAACCAATTCATTATTAATGGCTGCAACATTGTGATCTTCTGCAAATATCTCTCAGAGTACTGGACCACTTTTGATGATTTCCCAATTCAGCAGCTTATATATATATATAGGTACTCCCTAATATAATTATATCCAATGAGAACCATTATGGGGTTATGTAAAAAAAAACTGCTCCAATGAAAACAGACTGATGGTTGCTGCACACCTACGGATGGCACAAACAATTAAACAGATTCAAGCAAAGATAAAGCTATGGATGTTCTGGACAGGACAGGAGCACAAATTGTTTAACTGTTGGGAGCCAACACTCCCCCATAGTCTTGTGCTGCCTTCTGCATCCTGTTTAGGTCAATACAGCAGGCTGCTTCCTGCTCCTAAGATGTGGCTCCAGAGATGTGAGGTAGTTGAGACCACCACAAAAGACTTCATTTTCTGTAATAGATCATTATGACAGTCAAGAACTTTTGCTCCAATAATGACCTTATTTTATCATTCACGTTGAAATCCAGTGAAACATACTAGCCACATCTCTACTGGCTGTAATAAGAAAGTAAGGGAATTCTTAAATGGGCTTAACTTATTTTAATGGGCTCCTATTTTTCTTGTCAAGAGGGGGCTTATTCATATCTATTTATTTATTGCTAGTTCCATTATTTGCAGTGATGTCAACAGAATTGACTACATCTGTTATCGAATTCCTGTTCCCTAGTGTTAAAACCCCATTGAGGTTACATATGCTAATTCCCTAAAACACGGTTCCCAGATAGTTTAATTTGGAGCTTGCCTCGATGTTGCCCCTTTCTGCAGTGGTATGGAGTGCAGTGGTATAGAGTGTGTGAACACCACTGCGTGACAGCCAGCAGTGCTATAGCCTGATTAAGTGCTGCACTGACTTTTAGTCCTACAGCCTTACAACCGTATTAGGGCCCTTCTTTTCTGAGTGGAGCCCTTCCTGCAACAAAGACAGATACACCAAAACACCCCCAATACGCAAAACTGTGCGAATGGAACGCATCTTCGTAAAAAAACACTTCTCAGAACAAATTGGTATGGACACAAACTGCAAATCTAGTCACGTTACCCTGGATCAGGGATCTCAAACACCTGTCCTGGTAAGCCACAGTGTCTGCAGGTTTTTGGGGTTTCATTTTAATCAGGCCTTGGGAAAAGTTTTTTTTTCTTAAGCCAATGAATGCCTTAAATTAAGTAGTAAAACACACAAAACGTCAGCAGACACTTTGGAATTTGCAATCCCATCCCTAGATGAGCCAAGCATAAATCTCCGTGGCCTTTACAACTCAAACCCAACGTATTGCACAACATGTCACAAAAGCTTTACTGCTTAGCACCTCAGAGGGCTTGGAGGAGTTCATTTCACGGCTTCTCTGGGCCCAGGCAATGGTGACATCACTCCAAACTCATCAGTTGCCTGCTCTAAATTCAAGAGGTCCACAGGGCAGGCACTCATTCAGCATGTTGATGAGCGGTACCATGCAGAGAAGTAGCAGAGATCTGCTGATACATAACACACACTGGGCCTCATTCATGAAACGTGAGCAGAACTCGTTTGTGCGTAAATCGCTCGTATTAGCAATTTTGTTCATATTTTGGCATTCATCAAGTTTTTTGTATCTGATATTTGTTACGTACAAACTTTACACCTGCTCAGGACCACACGTTAGTAAAATTCAAAATGTCGCTAAATGTAGCTTCTGAATGTCAGAATATGAATTTATTTTTATTTTCTGTTAAGTTCGCAAGACTAAATGTAGCCTTTGAAATGCACAATGAAAACGTAATAAATTACGATTGTAAAAGGCAAACACTTTAGATTACACCTATTAATCAATTATAGGCTATGAACCAATTTAATAGGTCCAGAATGCAATGAGCGCTCCCAGTCCTATTTTTCTCAAAATTGAAGTGCTATATGATGTTAAATATGCTAATTAAAACACACATTTAACCAATGAACTAAACTTGATTTGAAGTGGCTTACAGCTTTGGGATATCCCAGCCATCCCTGAGCTAATGCCAGTGTACATTCTGTTCTTCTAGGATGCAAAGCCAGGTGGAGGTAAAGCGGGGCTTTTATGAAATTGCCAACCTGCCCAATGTTATCGGTGCCATAGACTGCACACACGCACATAAAAGTTCCATCCGATGATGCGTTTGCGTATATGAATAGAAAGGGCTATCACTCCATCAATGTGCAGCTCAAACTAAATGAGTGTTGCTCAACATCTTGGCCTGGTGGGACCCACGACAGCTTCATTCTGCGGAGCAGTTCAGTTGGCACTCATTTGGAGAACGGCTGGATTATTGGTAAGAATATATTAATCAAATTGCTTGTCTTTGGCTTTTGTGCTTTTGTGCGCAGCTATGCATTTCTTTGCCTCCAATTTACTGTCTATCCATTTTGTTTTTACTATACTTTAACAGCACATGTTATCTCCTGCCAGGCATTTTACTGTACCAGTTCCTCAAAAAAAAAAAACATCTGCCGATAAAACTTTAATTTCAGTGTCGGAATAATTCTTTCTTTTGATTTTTCTGGGCCATTTTGAATTTGTATGCAGCGGTAAATGATATTTGCAACTTCCATTCATGGACGTGGAAAATGCAAATCACAAAATAATGTGCACGTGCCTGTCATTTACTGTGAATCACTAAGAGAATAAGCACAGCCCTCCTCAATATGTCAACACATCTGAATATAGATGAAGAATGCTGCATAGGCAGTCAAAACCCAACAAAGGCTGAGTAAAGATGCCGGACTGACCTGGTCACCATTCCCCCTGTGGTCAAATCATGGTACGAACGTTCTAAAGGACACCACTCTGCTGTATATTATGCGGAGGAGCAGTTAGTGCACTGCATTCTGAAATACACAGGAGATTTGGGGGTCAATGGGCACAATCTCTGAGCCGAGTTTCCTATGTATTTTTGGAAAGCCATTTGGAACTCATTATTTTTAAGAGCAACCTTTTTGAAAAGCATTTTAAATTGTGAAAAAACAGGGGATTTTAAATTATTTTGTTTGAAATGGTCTTATAACATATAGGCACTAGCATAACTTCACTGAGTGTGGTATTGCCAAAGAGAGGAGGGATGAAAGTGACCAGTGTGTAAAAGACAGTTGATGCACCATCACACTTTTTTTTTGTCCTAATTTACCTTAACAAGAGAAAGCAGCTATGCAGGCTGACTGCGATAAAATAATGTTGTGTCAAGGCAGTTTTGGGAGGCTGGCACTTGTATTTTTGACCACTGTTTATCCCTGCTTTTCCTTTCATTCTGACTTTGGAATGCCCGATTAAGCATTTGTCATCACTGCAAAATCCAAACAAGCTTGTGTGCACCTTTAAAGCCAGATCACAATCCAGTCAATTAAACCCTCGGTCCCTGGGTGATGCTACAGCCAATTATGTGACGATATGCAGAGCTACTGGCCACAGTCGGGGACAGTCAGTCATAATTATATATCAGGCCATGGGGGGAGTTTGAGAGCAGAATGACCCTCTTCTGACCATGTCTAGTGCTGCCAGTTTCACAATGAAAGGCCGTTATCTTCATACATATCCAGTGAAGTTCAGAGAAGAACTTCTAAGGACAGATTAGGAACTTCCCTGCTACACCTCCCTAAACCTCCAGCTGTCAGCTGATTTGAGCTATAGGGCAGCACAGGGGGATTCAACTACAAAGACATCATGTAGCCTACAGTGTACAGAGATAAAAGGATAATAGATAATAGGAACTTAATAGGAGCACAGCTTTACATTTCCAAATCACATTACATTTCACTGTAGTCAGTTCTCAATTGCAATCTTTATAGTCAATGTTTATCTGTGAACAAATAACTTGCATTCCCCAAGTTTAAAATATGGCATAAACATCAAGCACAAATATCAGTGTCTTAAAATTAAACAGTGTAAACCATGCAACATCAGCTCCAATATTAACCTTCCATTTTTTCTAGAAGAAATTACCATGAGACTATTCATAAGTCAAAAGTAAGAACTCCAGTAGGCTACACAATATGTCATACAACAGTTAATGAAACCTCAGAACTAAGATGTAGCCACAAACATGATTGTGTGATTTATATATGACTATCAATTTACACCAGGGATGTCCCATCTTATCCAAAAAGGGTCGATGTGGGTGCAGGTTTTGTTTTAGCCCAGCACTATTGCATCTGAATCAACTAACTAACTAATCATGGTCTTCCTCTTCATCAGTAACGTCTTCATGGCTAAAACAAAAACCTGCACCCACGCCGGCCATTTTCGGATAAGACTGGACACCCCTGATTTAGAACGAAGAAGGTACACCAAACCAAGAGCCCATAGCAACAATGGTATAATTCCCTTTAATGAATACAATGGCTGCCCATTGATCCCATCTAAAACCAGCAAGACACTGATCTGAGGATGGACCAACTCAAGACAGTACACCAGTCATGAGTCATGACACAAGAGAAATCAGAACAAGACTCATGAGCTTAACATTCCTCCTCACTCTGACATACATTTGCAAGGTATGACTGTATCCAGTGGCCTGAATGTTTCTGTGGAGCAGGACCGTGTACCAGTGGTACATGAACAGCATGTTGTGAAACGATGGGGAGGTGGGTTTCCTCTCTGGAATGCCATGGTGAATCACCACATACCTGCAGTACTTGAGAAATCACATTTCCAAGAGCACTCATTAGACCGTGTGGCAGTAATGGAATCATCTGTTTTGACACAAAGTACTATCAAGATAAACCTGGTATTTCAGATGGCTGTTTAGTGCACAGTACATAGTCCCTCAGAGCTCCTGATTATAGAAGTTCTGGTACTTTTGAGCATACTCTGCGTACTGCACGTAATCGCTGTTCACAGTTCTGTTCAAGTAAAAACATTACCAAAGAGGAAATACAACTCTCACAGCAACTTTAGTTCCAGTAGCAGTAATGGTATATATACATGTATATACAGTCAAGCCGGAAAGTCTGCCCACCCCTTTCACCTTCTCCACATTTTATTACATTAGACATATTCTACAATAGATTGGGTTCATTTTTTGTCGCAAAATTCTACATAAAATAGCCCATAATGACAAAGTGAAAACATGTTTTTAGAAATTTTTGCAAATGTATTAAAAATTGAAAACTGAAATCTCTCATGTACATAAGTATTCATACCCTTTGCTTTAACATATTTTTAAAGTATCATATTTAATATTCGGTCGCATATCCTTTGCATGCCGTCACTTCCTGAAGTCTGTGACCAATCAACATCAAAAGACTCTCGATATCTTATTTTCAGGTACTGTTACAAGCGATACTATAAGCTCTCTGCATTTGAATGGATCTCTATGGGAATTTGGGGGTGAGACTAGATTCAGCTGTAAATTACACTGGTACAGTATGGAACACATGACTGTCGAAATGGCCGTACGTCATCTAGGGTCTGAGCTATCAAACGAGCCCCAAACCATCACTCTGCGGCCAGATATGGAGTAGATGTGGATGGATCCCTTTAAGGGTTGTTTCTCCTGACTTTTTTACCCATAGAGTTGAGTCAGGAGAAATAACCCTTTCAGTGATCCTTGTGCACAAGGCTTTTTAAAATTTTATACAAGTATATATATATATATACCTATATATACTAACAGTTTTTATTGTTGTTATTATTATTATTATTGTAATTAGTAGTAGTAGTAGTAGTAGTAGTATCTATCCATTATTAATTAATTTATTTGTTGTTTTGGCAGATGCCCTTACACAAGAATTTACAGTTTAATGAAGAGAAGAAACTAGACTACAAATTGAATTCTATAAGATGTGGGTTCAGCAAATACTAATATATCACAATTACTAAAATATTTAAATGAATAATACAATGATACAGTCCAAACCAGCCAAGGGTGAAGATTCAGGAATTCCAACCATATCCTGTATATTTACAGAAAACAGACATTCAATTTGGGAGCAAAACAGGAAGAATAAACTACATTTAAACAGCCCATTTCAGACCCATTTTCAGAGTCAACAAAAATAGGGCATTTGTTTTCAACTGGAGACATTTATCATAATCATAATTAAAATTCTAATTCAGATACAACAAACTATTTTTGGGGGAAGGTTTATGATTTTCCAATTGGTTTTTAGGCAGGGGGCCATGGATTTGAATATTATCATACTTTGTGATGCAGACTACAGTTTCTTACACAACACAAGTTTTAAATTGGCCATTCAGATCAAAGAAATGTGTGAAAATATTTTCAAACATATTCAGTTTGCATTAAGAACAGACTAACACATACTAGTGAAAACCTTGAAAGGAAAGAAGCGTGTGCTATTCAAATGAATCACTGGTGATATAGACAGTGCTCACAGAAATACATACTAGAGGGTTGCTCTCAATGGAGAAAAAACATGAAAATCCCAGGAATTGTCTATATAAGAAATCAAGTTGTTCTTCACTAACTCCTTGACCACATACAGAAGAAACAGTGGCTGTGATATAGTGTAAGGCGCTCAAAAATATACCAGAATAATCTAGGTCAAAAAACACATGTGCCTTGGGATTCAAAACAATGACAAGATGTTTTCACTTTCAGATTGGGACTGGGTCCATTCTCTACTGAAAACAGGAAAACCCTGAAAAGTTATTATCTGTATTTAGGTGCGTGACTTTGGAGGTCATTCTTAAGCCACACAAATAAGAGGGACATAGCTGTGGGCCCCTACTGCACCCATCTCAATTCTGGTGCCATTCAGGTATAGTGGCTAAATTTGTTCCTGTGCCACACTGTGCACAAAATTATTATTTTACCTTTCTCAGCTCTCCCCTCACCATCCCTCTATCCCCTTCCTCACCATCCCTCTGTCCCTATGTCCCCTTCCTCACCATCTTTCTATCCATCTGTCCCCTTCCCCACCATCCTTCTATCCATCTGTCCCCTTCCCCACCATCCCTCTATCCATCTGTCCCCTTCCTCACCATCCCTCTGTCCCTATGTCCCCTTCCTCACCATCCCTCTACCCCTCTGTCCCCTTCCCCACCATCCCTCTGTCCCCTTCCCCACCATCCCTCTATCCCTCTTCCCCACCATCCCTCTATCCCTCTGTCCCCTTCCCCACCATCCCTCTGTCCCTCTGTCTCCTTCCCCACCATCCCTCTACCCCTCTATCCCTCTTCCCCACCATCCCTCTATCCCTCTGTCCCCTTCCTCACCATCCCTCTGTCCCTCTGTCCCCTTCCTCACCATCCCTCTACCCCTCTGTCCCCGTCCCCACCATCCCTCTGTCCCCCTCCCCACCATCCCTCTATCCCCTTCCTCACCATCCCTCTATCCCCTTCCTCACCATCCCTCTGTCCCCTTCCTCACCATCCCTCTATCCCTCTGTCCCCTTCCCCACCATCCCTCTATGCCCTTCCTCACCGTCCCTCTGTCCCCTTCCCCACCATCCCTCTATCCCTCTATCCCCTTCCTCACCATCCCTCTACCCCTCTATCCCCTTCCCCACCATCCCTCTGTCCCCTTCCTCACATTCCCTCTAAACTTTTCCATCCATCCTCATGTCTTTACTTGTAAAAGCTTGTTTGGGTTCACCACCATACCCATTAGGAGTGTTAAGCCTATGACCCTGATCTCACTGTGGTTATCAATGAGGCAGTCACACTGATAACATATGTCAACATATGTCACATATGTCATACTGGCTTCGTTATACTGTGAGGGTTTGTGCAGAATAGCAATGAGCCAAACGTGACAAATGAAAGAAGAGATATAAAGTCCCTGGCCGTAGCCAAACAATAACACACCCCTATAAAACGGGCTAGCCTCGTAACACGAGCAGAGAGGAGACTCTGAATAGCCACCACTAAATAAAATAGCGAGAGGAGAGAAGGAAAAACAAGGCACCTTCGGGACGAGACTATAACCGATAACTGGTGAAATAAAATTAAAATAAAATAAAACTCACACCCTCAGAAAATGAGAGAGTGGAAGCGTAGAGAGGAAAGAGAAAAGGGAACAGAAAAACGAATTCCCTAGCAGAAACAGAAATGACTAACCCTGACTTCATAAAGGCTCAAAATGATAACGAAGCATCCGGAAGCGAAAGCGAGAGGCTTAAATACCTAACAGGTAAGGAAACAGGTGTAATGAATAATTAGCGGGGAAGAGCAAAACCCAGAGACGGAACGCGGAAAGAAATCTGATAGATTGCTAACCGGCGCAAACGAGGGAGAAAGCCACAACCCATGACACTGCTCTACAACAGTGGGGTTGTTTCACTTTTCTACAGGAAAGGTAAATAAATTTAATTGATAAGTAGCTTTTTAAATTCTGGTTTCCATTCAGACAGTTTTAGTGTGCGACCCACAAAGTGGATTGGGTAGATTCAAGACTCTCTCGGGTCGAAGGTTTGTCATGACAATGTTGAAAAGATTCTAACCAGCAACATGGAGAAGCTTTTAGATCTCTTTGAAATTGACTAGATGAACAGTTGTACTTGGTCGTTCCTTTTTTTTTTAGAGATGAAGCCAGGGTTGTTTCATCATTGACATATTGAGAGAATATGGAATTATTATTTTCCATTTGGAAAATATTTTTTCAAGCAGACAGCCTCTCATTGAATGGTATTACTAATCGACTCCGAGACGGGAATTGTGTAAAAACCTGTTTGTTGCTTGTGTGCTACTGTGAGTCAGACTGTTCAGAATCTGGCTCACTCATGAGAAAACACAGCAGTACTCTGGGATATTCATCCACGGCTACGAAAATGAAGAGGTTCTCAGTAAATCAACATGCTGTGGGTCTCCTAAAACTCCTACGATCAAACATCACTGCACAGCTCACTCCTCTTACTGTATTAAGCATGTCCACACTGACCTGCCCATACTGAGCATTTTTATCATTTTTAAGAGTTTGTGCCATTGGTTTTTTTTATTATTATTTTGGAATGGAGTTTGGGGTGTGATCTGCTAAAGAATGCAAGGTATGAATTCATTTCAAGGAGTATTCCACAATTCCTAACACAGAAATATTTTACGCTACAGTGTCCCATGATAGTTCATACCTAACCATGAGATTGTATGCATGCTTATGTACAAAGAAGGCGTGAGACACTTGCTGGCCCTAAGAGTAAGCCAAACATTCTGCCAACAGTCAAAGTCAAAGTAAATAAAATCATGGTCAGGGTCAGTCCAAGGAAAATGAGGATACTGCGTGTTGAAGATAGCATAGGGAACATCATTACATTATTGAGAGCGTGCTGTCACAAGGAACTGCGTAAGTATCCTACTTGATATTGATTATTTTCTCAAAGATACAGTTTTGCAGGGTCATCAATTTTTCAAATTAAATTCAGGCTGAGGAAAATGGTGATGGTGTCCTTTGTATGTCTGTGGTTGATTGGCTCTGGTACTTCAAGAACCACAACAAAGTAATGCACTGTCTCAACCAATGAAATAAGCCATTTAGAGCAACATTTGCTTCAATTAATCAGTTTTTTTTCAGTGTGTGTGTGTGTGTGTGTGTGTGTGTGTGTGTGTGTGTGTGTGTGTGTGTGTGTAATTAGCCTTGACTAGAATTAGTTCATATTCCACTTGATTCTGTTGTGTCCAACAGGGAATATCAGGGTGCTGGGCGACTTAGCACAGGATTCAATTACACCAAATGACCTTGTACTCTGCCTCCCCCTCCCCCACACTGAACCACAGTATATGCATACAGGGGAATCCTTACATGAACTGTTGTGGATTGTGGCGATTCCTTACTCCTCTGTATAAAAACAGAACAATCTAGTGTACCAGCTCTTACCAACAAGTGAGAAAAAAACACCAGGACAGTGATGCTTGCAGCTGTCTCGCCCTACACAGGATGACGAAAAAAACCACATGAAGAGCAGCGAACATGCTGCAGTGCTATGGTGCGGTCTCTACATAAAACACTCCCAGAAGGGGCTCAGGTCTCTGCCTCTCTCTGAAATCCCTTCCAGGAGGGTAGCTAACCACAGTAGGATCCCTGCCTTCTCGCAGCAGATGTACAGCATTCCAGTGAAAAAAATTACTCGCCTACTCAGTATATATTTTTTGCGTTCCACTAAAGAATAATAAACAAAATGAGTAATATAGTAAGTGCAAGCTGGGACTCACCACTGAACTCAAAGCAGTACACAACTGCTGCTGGGAACCGTATTTCCACTGGGGAAACACACAGAGAGACAGCCTGGGAATTTACTGTATGAGGAGTCCTAATGGTTGCCCTGATGCTGTGTTTATAAGTAGTTCAGTGTCAAGAGGACTGAATCTGTGCACGTGACAGCCTTTCCTTCTCTGTTCCAAACTGTCCAGCAGAAATGAACTCTTGGTTCCCAAAGCTGCTGAGATCCACCCCTTTTATGGAATTCTTGTTTCTCAACCTATTTCATTCAAAGCTGTTGTTTTGTTTATGATACATGCGCATTTCCAAAGGAGGCATATGTGTTGACATTCATATATCTCTCTTTTTTGTTGTTGTTGCCATGCCTGAAAAATCTGAAGGCAATCAAATTATGGGTTTCCCCTCTCTCCGACAAATAACGCTGTCTTGCTCTGAGTTAGCATTTCTTGTAGGATGCATTCACCAACACATCAACCAAAAATCTAATTTTATAGGACTTCCAGCCTCGCACATTTCTAGCTGCAAAACATCAGTTGCGAATTGTAATGAAGGTCTATATTTTTTTAAAGTAAACTTTTGGTGAAGTCTGCACCAAACATACGTGCGTATCTACAAAAACAAGAGCATAGGTAGGCTACATTGAACACAATATTACACATGTATATCTAAAGAAGTAGCCAACATTTAATTCAATACATACAATATATACATCTATCACTGTACATGTTCCATAATTATACGCATACAAAACTTACCCTGATCGATTTGCAGATAAATCCCGGGTTGTATAACATGGAGAGAAACCACCCAAAGCGAAACCTAATTCTAATGACTTTTCATGCAGAAGGTGGTCTAAGCGAAGAATAGTTCACTTTATCGTCTTCACAAACATTAGTCCTACTTCACCAAGCGTAGTGGATTCAGCGTGTGCTGTGGCATTGCGGTAGAGGACACACCTTGGGAAGGGTAGCCTACATCAGAGACCGTTTTGAATGGGCACGCTGACAGCCGGCAAAAGTCACCACAATTGTCCTGCGTCAAGGATGCAAATGCAGCGCTTGTGCTTCTGCTTCTGGCTCGCGCGCCTCTAGCAGCGGCGGTCTTCCGATGGAATGTAACGAGCTGTTGCTTCCACGCATCTGCGCTCTGCATTCCTCTCGTACTACAGCGAACCTGTCCATGTAGAATGATGTTTAAAACAAAACAGTCGGGCTTTTTCTTTTTCCAAAAGGTAATCAGCGTTGTCAGTTAAAAAATAAAACA
This sequence comes from Ilyophis sp. 1 JC-2022, assembly GCA_022702515.1. Taxonomy (NCBI): domain Eukaryota; kingdom Metazoa; phylum Chordata; class Actinopteri; order Anguilliformes; family Synaphobranchidae; genus Ilyophis; species Ilyophis sp. 1 JC-2022. The sequence goes on from CM040403.1 coordinate 108,862,001, forward strand.
ATACTTAAAAAATATACCACTCCCATTGTACAACTCGCCTTTCTATTTAAACTGTGCTGCCCTCACTTGTACATGCATGACACATACTGTAATATCACTTTTTGATATTACAGTGTTTTTATCCAAAACAAATACTATATGTGTTTTGAAAAATGCCTTTCAAAATTGCTGAAGGCTGACAGTGTTTGGTTGTTTTTAAAATCTAGAGCTATGTTTTATAATGCGCAAATGTTTTAAAGGTGAAACATTTCATCATAAATAAAACGCCCATTGTGCACGTGTGTCACACTCAATAAAGATGTTCTTTTCAGCATTTCTCAGTCTGAACCCAGAGTACGAACTGTGTCTGTGTAACTAAAAGTGAACATTTACAGGACAATTTAAAAAAACATTTCTGCCTCGTTGTGAAAATGCCCTTGATTTAGAGAACAATTGAAGGTGGAGGATTTCAATATCCAAATCTGAACTAACTCCTACCTTTAACAGCAGAAGACCTTTATTCAACTTCAGACGCTCTTGTGGACAAGACCACCAGAATATCGGAAATTAGACTTTTCCCAGGGCAAGCTGCCAAAAATAACCGAATTGCTATTCTGACAATAAGGTCTTGAGTATAAATGACCTTGGTTTATCATTTCCTCTTTTGTCTGGACTATAATCCTAATAACTAATTCAGGAGGTATTCCTTGATTCAAATACATGCCTTTGTGAATACATTTAAATGTACAATATACAACAAAAATGAAAAGATAATTTTAATGGTCTTCTACACGTAAAAAGTAGTCTGCTTACCAGACTTCCAAACAGAGGAGAACCCAAATAATAAGAATGAGGCGATCCAAAATGAGTAATGAATATAGCTGTTATGCCTAAAAATGTCATAGACAAAACAACAAGTTGATATGTGTTGAGTATGACTAATGTACAGAAAATTTCATTATATAGGTTAATTAAAAAACGGGGACGAATTAGATAACTTTTGAAAAGTATGCTTTTGATTCAAGTGAATGTTCTGAAGAGGCTGGTGACAGATTCAGTCTGTTATCATTGTTTAATACCCTTTCCTTTGAGAAGATGATACTGTACATGGGCACAGTGTATCTGGTTTCCCTTTGATTTCAGCTGCAGTGTCAGACAGAGACCCACATTGATGTGTAATTAGTTTCAGAGCTGCATGACAATCAGGCTTTCTCTAAACGCTACAGTAAATGTGACTACAAATATTTACATGTCAATTCGGCTGGCCGGCAACTATAGCAGATGACAGCTCTGGCATGAGACATCTCTAGATCTGGAGAAACACTACATATCTGGCAATATGACTTCTCCAGGGAGACGGGGAGAAAAACACACAATGCAGCTTCTGAAATGCATAACAAGAACCACATTGTTTTTGTCACATTTTTGTTTATGCGAGTAGGAGAGATCACACCCACAGAGCTCAGCCAAACACAAAGCCCAAGATGTTTGGCATTGTCTACTGTATGCCACTGTATGTATTCCACTGCACTTTCTACAACTGTGTGTATGACTCTGCATTGTATGCCACTGTATGTATTCCACTGCACTTTCTACAACTGTGTGTATGACTCTGCATTGTATGCCACTGTATGTATTCCACTGCACTTTCTACAACTGTGTGTATGACTCTGCATTGTATGCCACTGTATGTATTCCACTGCACTTTCTACAACTGTGTGTAAGACTCTGCACTGTATGCCACTGCACTTTCTACAACTATGTGTATGACATGCATGTACATGCACTTTTTTAGGTTATCTGTGTGCATACATGCACGCACCCGCACGCGCGCACACACACACACACACACACACACACACACACACACATGCACGCACACACACAACACAATTATCTAAGTAGATAATTGTATCTATCTATAGAGTATTTTGTTTCCCCCAGAAAGCATTTACCATACGACATCAGCTGAGAGCTATACAGCTAGTTTTATTCTTCATCACAGCTTCCTCTCTGCAACTCCATACAATCCCTTGGGCCTCTCTGCAACCCCATGCTACCCCTCGGGTCTCTCTGCAACCCCATGCTATCCCTCGGGTCTCTCTGCAACCCCATGCTATCCCTCGGGCCTCTCTGCAACCCTCAGGCCTTTTTGTGAAATCCAGTCTGATCAAACCTCTGACAGAGACGGGAGTGGAGACCCATCAGAGACACATGCTCTGGTTGGTCTTGTGTGCTGGGACAGCTGTTGCAGACTCACCGATCTATAGCAGCATTACTGCCCCTAGATATTCCTGCCCTGACATGTCAGTCCAGTCCCTTGCAAAGTCAAAACAGCACAAAAAAACCTGCACTCATAGCTGCAAATCAATATGTCTCGACACTGTTCCAGTCACTCTACTCTCAAGCTCACTGGAAGTAACTGGATCCACTGACAATGAAATCTGCTCTTAAAACACAACTTTTTCAATCAATAGCTTGCAGTTACATGACACTAAGGGTAGCTCAGGCATCAGTCATAAATCAGGCATAATTGATTGTATCTTTGTAACAATCAACATTATAGTGGCAATTAACTTGGTCTGATCTTGCTACAACTAATATTGATTGCAGTCCCATATCAATTATGTATTGACTTCCCCCAAAACATGAAACATTTATTTTGTTCAGTGCAGCGTGAAAACCGAAAAAGGGATATTTAAGTATTGTTGTGGTATTTAATATTTTATGGGTTGTCCTTTTCTGTAGAAAGAATGCAGATACCAAACCAGCTTTGTCTCCAGTGATTTATTTTCCTTTCTCTGGCTTGCTGTCTCTGTACACAGCTAGTCTTTTCTATACCACAGATATTATTTATCATCCACACTCACCTGTCTCGGTCTAGAACACCGGTCTGAGCCCAGCTTTGAAGGAAGGAACTCCGCAGGTCATGAGACTGCACACAATAATGCTGAAAGATGATAACACTGATTATGAATTAATGTCACAATAATGCCATTTATTCAGTGGACCAGAGGAACAAATGGGCAAACGTTTATTGTGACAAAAGTGAACAGTTTGCACTTCCATTTCTCTAGCAGTATGTGTTGGGGAAAAAAGCAAAATGGAAACTAGAAAACATTTCTGTTTTTGGAGAGATTGAGAAATGTTTTTGTGATGCATGTTATAATTTTTGAGTTCTTTATTACTATCACTGAATTTAATTGTAGAAACACTCATTTTCAAGAAGTTGGGTGAACCTCAAGCTCAAAGTGAATTTAATAACATCTTCAGTTAGTTAGATAAGCGAATGAGTTTGACAATCATACGGCCAGGCAATAATGACATGTTACAGTGTCCAGTTACAATCATTTCTTACAGAATAAAGTTTAAAATCAGAAGTTGGTCTGGTTCTTAGGGACAGTGATTTTCATATTTTAGACTCAAATCATCAGTCTGAGATTGCAATCACAAAATCCGCTTTTATAGTGGCCCTTTACCTTTATTTAATCAAACAGATGTATGTGGCACTTGCATAGCACTATCCATGATTACAGCAGACAGAGAGACAACGACAAGCTTCTAAATCAAAAGCAGACCAGTTCATTCATGCAGCAAAACATATGACACCAACATGTCTGCACCAACAAGCACTGCAAAGCTGCAGGGAATTAAGTCATTCACGAAAATGGTGTTCCCTCTCAGGGGAGAAACTGCACACCCTTGGGAATCAGCAGCTATCATTATGTGAATTCAATTACAGCTGTCAAATATTTTATCACCTTTTGTCCAAGTGGCGAATTGATTCCAACTATGAAAAAAAAAAACAAGAACATGCAGGTGTTACAATGCTGTTAGCTGCAGTATAATTTCAGATGGCCTGCCGGGAGATACAAATTAATATATAAGCACACACGTATCACAATTTCAATGACAGAATGGCAGGTCCAACAGATGTCCTGTGATTGAAGTGCTGTAAAATTCATTTTTGTTTGTTGTTTTTTCGAACACACCGATTTTTTATGTTGTTTAGCTACACAAAATAGGGTTGCATCTGAAAAAGTCTACTTGCATGCATTTTATTCTGCTAGCTGGTATAGTAGCAGTGCCATACAGACTTGACACAGTTCATGGCCTTGGCATTGGATTAAGCTACATCAGCGTATACTGAGTGGGAGCTAAAAGTGCACTTCAAAGCATTTTAAAAAGATGCAGCCCACTTCATAAAATAATGGACTTATCCTGAAAGTAACTGCTTAATCAACTTAAGGGATGAATGAATAAAGAAATATAAAATAAATAAAATATACATCTCAAACATATGTCAATATATCCAGATAGATTCAGTTGCATCAAATTAGACAAAGGCAGGAATTTTTGAGGCATTTTTTATTTGTTAGTCATGGGTCAAGTTTGTTGGCTGTGACTTGTAATATAGAAGTGCTAAATTGTCATTTGCCCTCAAAACCTTTAAGCGTCTGCCCTCTAGTGATTCATTCCGGCACTGCAGGTTATCCTATCTAGAGGTCGTTTTTTGTATCTCATCACTGCACGTTTCCTATTTCCCTTTCTGACTGAATGACATTTTGTCATTCTTGAAGTTAACTTTATTTGAGCACTCTGCACACTGTCAATATCACACATTTCTCATGGAGTTTGTGAATTCAGTATTTTACTGCTATGGTGTGGTAGTGTGGTTCAGTGGATATGGCACAGGACTTTCCCTACTTTCAATTAATCTCTGCTTGGGCTCTCCATCCTGCAAACTCTGGTCTTCATTTGGAAATGGGAAGTGATGCTGCTGATGCCCACACTAGTGGCTGTAGTGTTAATTTTTGGGGCAGCAGGATTGTATAATGGTTAGGGAGCTGGGCTTGAGAATAATTCACAGTTTCTTACAATGCTGCAAGTTAACCAAAATTGACAGATGGACAAAGAGGCAGTGTAGGTACCTGGGGGGAAATGGTTGTTAGATGGAGAGGGAGACAGCAGGTTTATTGAAATGTTGGATTTGGATAATGGCCCTCGTTTGCCCTTTGTGGCCCTGGTTTATGGGCCAGTACAATTGAGCACAGTTACAGACCTGGAATCCCTTTGAAATTAGTTCAAACCAAAGTAAGAGAGGAATACATAAAAGAGAATGTGTTAAGAATCCATAATGTGAACACTGTATAAATCCTTAAATGTAATAATTAATATATGATAACTTTTCTAAATAAAAAACACCTTTCAAGAACTTTTGCAAATGTATCATTTAATATATATACACATAACAAAATTTAGAAATAAGCCCTGCTTAAATCGTGTTTGTTCGTTCTTCATTATTTATTTTTCAGTGTATATGCAATCGTTTAGTTCACAGTACCCCTTTTTGAGAACTGCTGGGAGAGCTTGCTTTTAAACACTACCTTTTCTGTTCAACTATTTATTCCCATCAAAGCCAGTATAAAATCTGTAATAAGGATAATTATCATCACAATAAAAATGTTAACCTTGACAAAGGCGGCCCTAAGTTATATATATATATATATATATATATATATATATATATATATATGACAACACTTTGAAGCTAATTTAGTCAGTGAAAGTAGAAACTAATAAAAATATTGCTTTGAAGAACGATACGGAACGATTGTTGGAGCTCGTGGTTCTCCGTCCGACGAATTTAGAACGCGCACCACGCTTTGACCTTATCATTGTAGTTGAGTTTAGCGGTGTATTCAGTGCGGTTATTAATTTTTAAAAATTCATGTAAACAACTAAACCGTATTTTGCCGGATATGGCTTTACATAAAATATGCACGCCAAAAAGCAACATATTTAGGTAAATAACGTGTATTTTTAAAAAAAATGTTATTACCACAGATGTGGAGGCTGGCTAACGTTATGTTGCTAGCTAGTTACTTGTCGATCTGTGTTAGCTAGTTGTTTCATCACAGCAGTAGTTAGTCAATGTATAAGTAAATATATCTGTGTACTTCTTAGGAGAAGCGAATTCCATTATATGAATGTATAGCCTAGACTACATCGTTTGTCTTCCCATTAATAAAATGACTTAAAATGTAGCAACCTTTAGCTCGCTGGATATCTAACTTAGCTACCCATTTATTTGTATTCTAAATGCTTAGAATCCGTTAATTAATGTTGCAACTTAATATTTTCTGTTTAGATTAATTCATCAGCAAATTTCTCAAAGATGTTTTCCTGGAGTCTCTACCTTTCACTCAACCGCCTGTTCGCACAACTCGAATAAGACTGCCATAGTGCGCCATGGCAGGCAGACGTATGAGAGAATGTACCCCGTTTTACTCGTCCGTCCCGATGGCTCCACCATTAACGTCAGGTACAAGGAACCAAAGAGGATACTGATGGTGAGTTTTAAAACATCTGGAATATTAAGTTGGTTACCTTGTTTCAGTTTTTAAAACAAGTCATCGGTTATGACTTAAACAAACAAACAAAAAAAACGGTCTATCATTTATTTTCTAGTATGCAGTGCATTATTTGTTTATAATGTCCAAGTCGGACATAGCCCCTTCTCTTTGTAATGCGCTTTCTGTTTTTCCCTGACAGATGCCAGTTGATATCTCTACGCTCTCAGAAGAAGAGAGGAAAGCCAGATTACGGAAACGGGATGTGAAAAAGACAGCCGCCAAGCAAAGGAAGGATGAGTTTGAGGACGATTTCAAAGTTGATGATTACAGCAAGTTCTGGAAGAAGTGACAAAAGTTCCCAATACACTTTAAAAGGAAGAATGTCAGAAGGTTTTGCAGTTCTTCATTTATGTATTCATATTTTAATATGTACTTATAGATGTTTGAGTACGTTTCACTTATTTGCTGTTGATTAATAAACCAATAATGAGCTATATTAAGCTTGTTCCTTCTTTGAATTAATCATTCATCTTCTGTTGAAATTGTCTTTTCTTTATCGATGAAAATGAAATAAACATTTGTTAACCATTAATTAACCCCCATTAATTAACATGGATTGTGTAGGATCAGGAAGAAAATGGTATAATACTCAAAAGCAGCACATAGGCTAACTTATTTTAAATCTCCCCTTTATAGTTTATCAGTGTATTGTAGATATGATATTGTGAGGTGTTTTTTAAAGTAGGAGTTTCCGGTTTATACATGAGCTATGACGTGGGCCCTCCAGTTTTTATAAGGTTCAGACTAATTATTAACTGGTGTCAAGTTTGCCTCAAGGTTCACACACACTAACATTTCACTGTTCAAATGACTTCAGCAATGAATGTTCTAAAGACACCAAGTCCCCCTGAGGCGGGTACAAAGTTTGCTTTGGAGATTCCGGACATCGTAGTTTTGGTGGTGTATTTTGTCTTTGTTTTTGCTGTGGGAATATGGGTAAGTGCTTTTGGCAAACTTCAGCTGTGGAGAGGGCAGGGGGTGCACAAATGGGTGAGAAGAGTTTTGGTCTATGATAGCTGAGTCTGCATTTTGTGTGTAAATTATCATCAAGGTGGATCATGCTAATGAGGATTTATGAAGCTTTGATGAGATGATGCTGTAAATTGAGTTTTATTGTACTGTTTGGCTTAACAAATGTTACATTTATCAATGAAGTCCATGTATCCCAGTGTTGCTTTTCACTTCATTCTAGTCTTCTGTCAGAGCAAATCGTGAGACTGTGGGAGGATACTTTTTGGCTGGAAGATCCATGACTTGGTGGCCTGTGAGTTTCTTAATCATGAATAGACTAATATTAAATAATAATTAGCATAAGTCCAGTTATTCAAAAAAGGGTTCTTTATCTTTGAAATAAAGTATTTTCTGCAATAAATACAACTTAAATTAAATGATTTTAAATTAAGTTAAAATGCAACGTATCTGCATATCTTCCACTGTATTTGTCCACTCGATTGTGTGTGACGAAATGCAACACAACTTGAACAAGCCTTTATATTTTTATAACTTCATAACTTTTGTGCTCAATGTCTTTTTCTAGAGTTGTAATAAAAGTGAAGACAAATGAAGTGGCAACACAATAAACAACCATGTGTTCTGCAGACTGACACCACACTGCAGTGTTTTGAATTGGACAATATACCTTCAGTTTAAATTTGGGAATGAAATCCAGATCCCTCTTTATTATTATGTGACTTAAAAATCAGAAATGAGATAATTTAATTCTGAAAACGTTTTGTTAAGAACTAACTGACATAGTTACACTCACTGAAATGGATATAATATATGTAAAAAACAGTCTCATAAAATAGTTTCCTGGAAGACCTTTAAACACCAGGAAGCGATAATAAAATCCACCTGAGGAGAAATGTCCAGTCGCTAGCTAATGTTACGTCCCTCTGTAGCTGCTGTGTAGATTATGCTGCACAGTTGAACATATTGGCATGTGATGGCTGCTGTCTTGAACCACTAACATTTAAGTTGTCAGATAAGAGATATTCAGTACAGGACATCCATGTTAATATAAGCAAGGGACAGGTTTTTGTACCTTTTTAACTTTAATCATGTATGCTGTAGTACTGATATCCTGTCTATCCAGATTGGTGCCTCGCTGATGTCCAGCAATGTGGGCAGCGGTCTGTTCATTGGTCTAGCAGGCACTGGGGCTGCAGGGGGCATCGCTGTTGGTGGATTTGAGTGGAATGTAAGTGTAACTGCCCACAATATATTTTTTAAACTATCGTTTACAAAAGGTTTTTAAATAGTTATTGGATGGAATGAATGCATGTATTATTATTACATCATCATTGATTCTGATAATCATGAAGATGAAAATACATACAAACAAAATATGTCAAATATAGTAACGTATGCACATCCAATATATAGACTATGCTCCAGTATATTGAAAAAAGGATTACAGCAATAATTACATTTATGTACATATTTATCTGGTCCAGTTTCTAATAAAAAATATATATTTTAAAAATGTTTTGCAGTATATCACTTTGTTACACGTGGTCTATTATTATTGTACACATTATATGAATATCAAAATGAACGTTATTTATGCTTTCAAAAAAATTTTTTTACGGCAGTATCTCCTTCCACATATGCAATGTAGATCAATACTTTTAATGTAACTAGGCTCAAAAAGATCTGTATCATCTTAATTGAGAGTACACACTGTTTCAATTACCATTTTAATAATTATGAAATTAAATGAATGTGTTTTTTGTATTATTCTACCATGCATTTATAAATTTCAGCTTTGTAAGTTGATTGACTTGGTCTTCAGCCATGCTGGCCTTTGTCAGTATAAACTGATGATAACATGCTATCATGATAGACTCAGTATCAGTTCAGTCTGTGAGAACAGATACTGATAAATACCCTTTTGTTAAATAAATGGACTGCACTTATATAGCGCTTTTATCCAAAGCGCTTTACAATGGCCTCTCACTCACCCGTTCACACACACATTCACACACCAATGGCGGCAGCCACCATGCAAGGCACTAGCCTGCTCATTGGGAGCAATTTGGGGTTCAGTGTCTTGCCCAAGGAGGCTCTACCTCCTGAGCCACAGCCGCCCCATTAAATGGGAAAACAGTTCCCAGAACCATCTAAAATATTTACTTGTACCTTTCTCGCATATGCAGGAAAGCATTCCAGTTCTGAGTTGTGTCAAATGAGCAGAGCAGCAGAATATGCACATTTCTAAATGCTATGTGTTGAATGGGGGAAATTGCAATGGAAAACACTACTGCATTGAATGCTTGCAGGTTATTAAACTGGGTATGCTGTAACTATGAGACTCACTCATTCTAAGTCATGTCCCTCTTTCTCCGCAGTTTCATAATTATAATTGTAGAGGCCTTCTAGTACTGGAACTACTTTGAATTTCTGGTCAACAGTATTTGAAAAGAGCCCCTCTAAGGTTGTGTCCATTCAGCTCTGCATTTTTCTTAGTGTGCTGGAAATGGATTCAATCATTATCAGTTTTATTAATAACCGTCTAATTTGTTATCTTACGGAGAGCTTAACTAGTACTTATTTATCCAAATTTGCTTTGTTAACAAACAGCAGAATCCATGTTCTGTGGAGGAGCAAGGTGAGAACGACTCATGGCCATTGTAATTGATTAGGCACAGGTGATGAAGTGATCAAACATGTTGATTGGTGGACAGAAAGCATAGAAAAATAGAAAGGATCCAGTGCGATACATTATTTAAAGGGGAAAACACACGTGTGCTGTTATGGTGGAGGCAGGACATAGGCAACATGCTGCCGATGGGGTCCACAACCTGTAATTTCCATCCTTGCAAGATCTTATCAAGTTCATTATTCTGTATCTTCCCTTTCAATAACATTTCAGTGCACCTGCTACAGAAGATTCTTCTAATCCTTGCAATGAATCTAACTTCCTGGTTTACGTCAATTTGTTAGGTGTGAGAGATGTATTTATGATGAGTTTGTTAGGTGTGAGAGATGTATTTATGACGAGAAAGGCTTCTTGTTTCTCAGGCAGCCTGGGTCCTCATTGCCCTGGGCTGGATCTTTGTCCCTGTTTACATCTCTGCTGGTGTGGTCACCATGCCGGAGTACCTGAGGAAGAGGTTTGGAGGCCAGCGCATCCGAATCTACATGTCTGTCTTGTCTCTCATCCTCTACATTTTCACCAAGATATCGGTAAGGCTAAAAAGCACTCCCTGGTGTCAGTTTTTGGAAGATTCACTTAAAACAAAAAAATAAACAGCCATGTCAACACTTTAAAAGGAGCAAACAGGCTAAAGGTGAAATATATGTAGTTATGGATTTTGGTGAAATTTAAGATGTTCTAATATTCTAAAATATAGTTCTGTTTGCAAGTAAAGTCAAATTTAAACTTGTGTGTCCCCTCAGACAGACATCTTCTCCGGAGCTCTGTTCATTCAGGTGTCTCTAGGTTGGGACCTGTATCTCTCCACTGCAGTGTTACTGCTGGTGACTTCAGTCTTCACCATAGCAGGTATTGACCATATCACACTGCCTCTCTCCCAAGTAGGAAGTTGCTTTGGAATAACGGTGTTTATTGTGATTCAGTAGATGAGTCCATTGTACACGTTCTCATTTGTGCTTCAGGTGGGCTAACTGCAGTCATCTACACAGATGCCCTGCAGACTGTCATCATGGTGATAGGAGCATTCGTTCTCATGTTCATAGGTACAGTCCATTTTAGCGTTTCTGCACAGTAATAAAGATGTAATTGGTCACACCAGCCGCTAAACCTTTCAGGGTATTGGGGAAGAAACATTTAGTTTGTGTGGAAATGTTTCACATTGATGTGCAAGCTCGGCCCTTCCCTCAGCTTTTGACAAGGTCGGCTGGTACGAGGGTTTGCAAGAGCAGTACGCAGCGGCGGTGCCCTCTCTCACGGTGCCCAATACCACGTGCCACCTGCCACGCCCTGACGCCTTCCAAATCTTCAGAGATCCAGTGACAGGGGACCTACCCTGGCCAGGCCTAGTGTTCGGTCTCACGGTGCTGGCCACGTGGGTGTGGTGTACTGACCAGGTAAGCCACACAGCTACATCCATTCACATGCAGTACATTTAACTGTCCCATTGGATAGAGATGGACATATGACTTAACAAGATTGTTGTTTGGAGTTTATTTATAATGTGTGTGTGTGTGTGTGTGTGTGTGTGTGTGTGTGTGTGGGAAATATACAAGGGCAAAGAGCAAAAATTACATTACATTATATTACAGGCATTTAGCAGACGCTCTTATCCAGAGCGACTTACACAACATAGCATCTTATAACATTTATCCAATTAATACAGCTGGATATATACTGAAGCAATTCAGGCTAAGTACCTTGCTCAAGGGTACAATGGCAGTGTCCTACCTTATTATCTGACTTTGGTATGTGTTTCCGAATCAGAGCCCTATCTGCTGTGTCCTAGCAGACTGTTTAGTACGTGACTTGCAGTATGAAAAATATCCTCCATCATATTTTCTAAACGTACTGTGGAAGTGTCGTAAGATGTCCCGCTCTTGCGCGGCCATGTCATGTCTTTTTGTTGAAGGAAAACGTCAGCGAAGCTTCGCCTCAATTTTAAAGCGAAGCTGGATGTCATATTTATGGGAACAAAATGTTTGTTTACTTCTCGAAAAAAAAATTCTCGAATATACACAGCACAACCCCTGAAATAAGTATATCAAACAGGGATTTTAAATGCACTACACCTACAGAGGAACTTTCTCATCCAGTGTACTCACAGGCTGCATCCGAATCTGTGCCCTTACCATACTATTAAGTATGCTTGTTGAGTACATTGGGTCAGAAAGTTGTTAAGTTAAGCCCCTTTTTGATACCTGCATTGTTCTGTGCTAGGTGATAGTGCAGAGGTCTCTCGCTGCTAAGAACCTGTCCCATGCGAAGGGAGGGTCTGTCTTGGGGGGGTACCTGAAGATCTTGCCCATGTTCTTTGTTGTGATGCCAGGCATGATAAGCCGAGCACTCTTTCCAGGTGTGTGCCACCAGCAGTCCTGAATGGAATTCATTTGTTAAAGGGATAGTTCACCCATTTTGAAGAATTTTATATTGTTTTACTTACCCCCAAAGTGGTATGTACGGCTGTAGTGATGCTGTCCTGGTCTCAATGATGTAGCTATTCTGAATTGGAGTAATGCTAACAATTAGTATCTTACCATTGCGTAGAATTTCCCTCAGCTAACTTTGTTTAAATAACCGCCTAAATCCTCCGACATTGTTATATAGTATGTCATATAAATTTTACATTCTGAAATAGCATATGGAAAAGTTGTCCAAAACATTTTTCATCAACGGTAGACATACTTTGTGCAGCAGTGTACTCTCTGTGCCGCATGGGCTGGGGATCAAGAGGAGTGTTGTTCTTGTGTCGTCCTGTAGCTGCAGCAGCGCGAGCAGAATCCATTTCTGGATTTCATTCTAAATCAGTATATTCCAGCTCAAACAAGTATGGTTCAACTACAAATTCCACCCCGTTATCTTCTTCATAATCAGACTTTTCACTAAGTAAACAAAGGTTTATTTTTTTTATTTTTATAGAAACACTCCTAATCCCCACACTTTTACTGCTCAATTGAACCCCACCTAAATGTTGTCCCTCTTTTATTTCAATCTTTCTGTTCTTTTTTTCATCTTCAAACTTAATAATATAATATTAGCATATTACATATATTATTTTATAATATATCTTAGTAGGAAACAAATCTAGCCTAATGACAGTTAAATCTATAACTTATGAGTATTGCCAGAGCCGGGTTTCAAACTTACACTTCTGCTTGCACTAATGGTTCTAAAGTCTGACACGTTATCAGTGAGCTAAAGGGTGGCTTGCTGTTCCAGGTTTTAATGATTTAGCTGCTCTAAATTATTTTTACCAGCAGGTGTCACTAGTGTACACTGTGTTGAATGAGGCTTTGAGTAATGAATCTATTTGCGATACAATTGGCTTCATTTCGCCATCACTAGTGTACAGGCAGACTAAACGCTAGCAAACTAAACTGCACGGCCAAAAAAAAAGTTGCACACTCTAATATTTTGTTGGACCGCCTTTAACTTTGATTACGGCGCGCATTCGTCATGGCATTGTTTCAACAACCTTATGCAACGTCACAACATTTATTTCAGTCCAGAGTTGCATACATTTTTGGCCGAGATCTTGTATTGAGGACGGGAGATTCAAACCACTCTGTAAAGTCTTCTCCAGCATATCCAAAAGACTTTCAATGGGGTTAAGGTCAGGACTCTGGTGGCCAATTCATGTGTGAAAATGTGATGCTCACCACTGTTCTCGTGCGGAATGATACTAAGTTAGCGGCTCTCTTACTGGATGTTCATAAATCTAAATAGAGGCTGAAATGACATAATCATATCCAGAAAGTTGAGCTAAAATATCATCCTTTTGCACTCTGTAATCATATGTGCATTTTTCTTTCCGACACTTGTAAAGCTGTTGTTAAACCTTATTTGAGTGGATTTACGCGGTAAGCCAGAAGGAAATTATATCCAATGGCAAGATGCTAATTGTTAGCATTGCTCCAATTCAGGATAGCTACAACAGTGAGACCAGGGCAGCATCACTACTTATACTACTTATACCATTTTGGGGGTAAGTAAAACAATATCAAATTTTTCAAAATGGGTGAACTATCCCTTTAACCTCAAGTGAGGTTATTTTTAGATATCAGTTTGGGTTGTGATATGATCACTTTGCATTACATTTCAGTTGTAGTATTGCATTTAATAATTTCAATAAAATATTATTTATAAGGCACCGTCTTATGACTACATCACACTTTGGATTTCAAGTAAAAAACCTTGAAAAACACAGCTGTAATCTGTAATGATGTTGGTCCCTAACATTCAGGTTACTATGAAAAGTTTACTTTGATAATTCCTTAGGTAGAGATGTAGGCATATCCACAGTCAACACTCAGAGTTTCAGGTTTATGATGTTCGATGTTCTCAGATGAGGTGGGCTGTGTGGACCCTGAGGTGTGCCAGAGAGTCTGTGGTGCAGCGGTGGGTTGCTCCAACATCGCCTACCCCAAACTGGTGGTAGAGCTCATGCCAGTAGGTACGGCCTCCATAAGTGAATGGACTCTCATGCAATGCTTTTTCCTTGCTTGCACACAAAGATCCTTCAGTCTGAAGATGTCGCTATGTGGCTTAACACTCCCATTCTCGCCTCTCACTCCCTCTCTGGTTCTCTATGCTGCTCCCAGGGATGCGGGGACTGATGATCGCTGTAATGATGGCAGCACTCATGTCCTCACTAACCTCAATCTTCAATAGCAGTAGCACACTCTTCACTATGGACATATGGCAGCGTATTCGCAGGCAGGCCTCAGAGCGGGAGCTCATGGTGGTGGGAAGGTAAATCTGCTCTCTACTGTCCTGCAGTACATACCGAAAAATGCATTCTGAGTACTGCTAAATAATTTCATCAATAATTGCGCTCAATTCTCCTCTTTATTACAGTAAATTGTTCTCCAAGCCCCTGCAACTAGGTGTTTCATAAGGTGTGTGAATGCCTTGCTCTTTATAAATACATTCAGTTTTACATTCAACGGCATTAACTTGCTAGCTAACTAACATTAGCTTGTTTGCTAAGCTAGGTGGGTTAGCTGGCTAGCTGACATTAGCTGACCTACTTTGAATTCCACATAAGGGTCAGACAATCAAAGTACCTAGAGGCATCACTGACCCTAGGTCTTCCAGGTACTTTTTCTATTGTTGTTGATATTCTTATTCTTTGGGTATCCAAGGAAATCCCACAACTTTGCTTGTGACATTTCAACATTCCATAAAAGTTGGCGGGACATTGTGCATGCCTAGGCCTATATGGCTCAGCAGATGCCTTTATCATGGGGAACTTTGAAAAGCTTACAATTTTACAGTCTGAACTTGACTGAGCAGTTTGTTTCTGGGTTCTTTTTGTTTGAGTATTTTACTTTATGTCACAACAACAGTGTCCCACATATGATACCTCTCACGTACATAGTCCACTGCTCCAATCACTATGCAATGCAGCTCTCCTAATACAGTATTGTTCAAGTGCAATTATTTCTGCTCTTTTAAAGTTCCATTTAATTTGTTACATTACTGCTGATGGAAGTGTAATTTAATAATTGTCTGCTCCTTCTTCTATATATCTTGTTTTCTCAGAATACAGGTAGACTTTCTTTCTCGTTTTTTTCATTAATGTTGGACTTGGACTCTGATGTACCCCTGCAGGGTGTTCATCTTGGTGCTGGTGCTCATCAGTATCCTGTGGATCCCTATCATCCAGACATCCAATAGTGGGCAGCTGTTTGACTACATCCAAGCTATCACTAGCTACCTGGCCCCACCCATCACCGCTGTCTTCCTCATGGCCATCTTTTGGAAGCGTGTCAATGAGCAGGTCAGCGTGCAGGAAACCTGCTTATTGTGCTGTACTGCCATATGGGTTAAACTTATTTATGTCTTATTTTGTTTACAATTAAATACATTTTGGATATACTGTATATATTCTATGGGTAAGGTCAGTGGATAAGATTTCCTTGTAAAACTATATCCTACAGTGTTAACTTTCACAACTCAGTGAATTGTGTTTGTCTTTGCACATGTGCATGCCTGATTGTGACTGCAGGGGGCATTCTGGGGACTGATGCTGGGTCTGGCGGTGGGCTCTGTGAGAATGATCATGGAGTTTGTTTATGGCACACCTTCCTGTGGAGAGCAGGACACGCGCCCTGGGATCCTGAGGAATGTGCACTACCTGTACTTTGCACTCATTCTACTGGGTTTCACTGGCCTGGTCATAACTGTGATAAGCCTCTGCACCCCAGCCATCCCTGACCAACATGTAAGCTCATACTCATTTACACATAAGAACAATGCATCCACATCCTGACACCCACAAGGGAGAGTTTTCACTTTGATAAGGGCCATTTGATCTGCCAAAGTAAATAATGAAATTACATATCTACTGACTTTCTCTTTCAATCACTATAGCGTAACTGTGAATAAAATGATATGCATTTGGGGTTGCTGGGTGGCTCTTCCTGTTAAAGGGATAGTTTGGGGTTTTTTGTTGTAATGTTGATAGGAAGCTGCTTATTTATAATGAAGGCATATGCACCTCTAAGATTCAGCGCATGTGCTAGGTAAAAGATAATACTGCAGAATAAGAAAGAAACACCAGCACACTGCTCTAAAATATAGAACGCTGCGCTGGTGTTTCTTTCTTATTTTGTGATATAGGAAGCTGTGCCAGAGTAGCCTCAGGTTGCATGCACCATAGGAAACAGTTCCAACAAAACCAGCGCTGGATGATTTGATGCCCTCAGTTTACCTGTTGAACTGCACATAAAGTATCTTTCTCCGATTCATGTCTGTGAAAGCCCGACTTTTGAAATACATTTTGACATCACATGCTTTTGGGGAGAGCATATGCATGGCTGTATTCTTCTAAATCTATAGCGGAGGTTGCAGTAATAAGCGCAGATAAACATTATTGGGCATTCCAAATTGAAGAGAAAATGGTAAAGAGCATAATATTATTATAATACACATTCATGGGCATAAAATGAGTATTATAAATGATTAATATTACATTTTTCCATAGCTCATTCGCCTCACCTGGTGGACAAGGCATAGCCAGGAAGAACGCATTGACCTTGATGACCCCTGGTCTTCGTCTGTGGCATCCAATCACAGCAGTGAAGGGCTGTCAGAGTCTGCTACAGAGGTGGCCCCTTACTGGAAGCGCCTTGGCATGTGGTTATGTGGGCTATCTGGTGCAGCACAGGCAGAGCTTAGCCCGGAAGAAAGGTTGGCTCAGGAGAAGAAACTGACTAGCATTGAAGAGGAACCTATCTGGCGCAATGTCTGCAACATTAATGCCCTACTTTTACTTACAGTCAATGTTTTCTTGTGGGGGTTTTTTGCTTAAAGGCCCACATGCATCAGCATTCTCTTCCTGGTTTTAGTATCTGAAACGCTCACAAAACGTTAGCAAAGAGCAGTGACCACAGTGGCATAGGTTTTTTGAAAAGTCCTAAATCCCACCCCTTATCTGTACACATTCGGATTGCGCCTGAAACAAATTATGCAAAAACATATATCATATCACGTGGGAAATCATTTTAATAAGAACTCTGAAAAATCACATTTAAACCCTTAAATACGCATACTTCGACCAAAATTGCTATTTGTTTACTTTAACCAGTATGAAACACAATTGAAAAGCTCCAGTATGATATGAAAAGTTCAAAAACACGAAAGATATGTGTTGGCCTATAAGTTGATTCTCATTCATTTTTGCCACAGAAAGACTGCTAAACCCTGTATACTGTAATTCACCCATTGTGTTTTTGGCTAAACAATAAGTTGGGATTGTTTAAAAATCTGTACCACCATATGCATTTTCTGTGTTATATATTCTATTTTGGTGTAAATTATACATAGAATAGATGTCAGTTTTGATTGCATTTCACTGTTGATTTATACACATTCTATAAAGCATTTAGGCTATTTGAGATAGACATTTTATGTACATGCTTTTAGTTTCAATTTTATCTGATTTATACTCAGTATTGTATAAAGATAATGTTTCATATATTATTCTTAAACGTCTACTTGATATGTAATGTTACTTGATATTTATTGTCATAGCCATAGCAATATCAAAACGACATAATCTGGACAAATGTTTTCTAGTATAGGTGAAATATTGTACATTTGGACTGTCAGGCCACAGCAAAACACAAAAAAACAAATAAATAGTCTAAGTTTTCTTGTCCACTGTGGTAAAATGTTTGTGAAAAATAATTTGTCCTTTTTTGCTTACAGATCTATAATACATTTTATTTTTTAAGAATAGCTGTTAACGAAGGTCTTCCTGTGGAAATGTATATTTTGCCCACTGTGCATATTGAATTAGAAATACAACAAACCAAAAACCAATTCAATCTTATAGTGAATATGACCTATTTTATAATCTAAAGAATATACCGCAAATAAGAATGTGATTGTCTGAATTTTAAAATATTATTTGTCTCTGGGTCATGCTGCAACTTTTCTCTGAGCATAGCGTATTTACACAGCAAGTGCCTATAACTCGCTTTATGAAAGTACACACCAGTAGACTACATTTAAACAAAAGCAAATCTAAAATGTGCTGTGTCATGACTACAAATGACTTTCCTCCATGACTAACCTGACCCGTGTGTTCTGTGTAGTGGGGTTGCTCCATGTATGAATGCGGTTGGGGGGGACAATTGAACAAATTACCATTCCAAATTAGGGTGGGAATTGGACATACACAGCACCGTGTCGGGCGCCAAATTATTTAGAAGAAGAAAAAAGGCTGTCCTATTTGACGGCTGTGTTACCGCAACGTGTTTCAACCAATTCAATCAACCAGGTCAGCTAGGTACGCTGTCCATTCCAGGTATCTATTCACGCCAGATTTTCCTTCTAACCCGTCTCTTTGTAGGCGTGTCTGCAGCCGCTTTCCTTCTTCTCTTTCTGAATAAACTACCAATACAAATGCGTAGTCATGCCAGTTCAGCGTTAAGTTCCACCGGCTAGCAGAGTTGACTACTGAAGTGGCCGGCTGCTCATTTTGAAACCTTGTTTCGCCCCGCCACATGGATACTCAGAAAAATAAAGCCAAGTTGCTTCTCAGCCATGCTACGACTCTGAATTTGCACACAGGCAACTTGGTTAACCGAAGCCGCCTGAAGAAAAAATGTCCTTCCTCCCCCAGTGAGGAGGTAAGTTAGATGGCAGCCTACCGGTGTAACTACACAGCAGGGAAAGAACTTGCGTCTCATTAAGTGATATTTATAATTCAGGTAAAGAAAATATGGGCCTCCCTGCGTGTCATGGTACGTTGTGTGTCTTCCCTGCGTCAATGTATATGTGTGTAGCCCCGTACTGCTTGCTGTGGGGTATGATTAGCTAACGTTAGGTCATGCGCTGCGTAGATGGATGCACTGATGCAGTAATTTGTGTTCATTTACATTAACTATTTTATAAAGTAATCTGGGTAACATAACAGTGGATCTTCCGAGCGCTTGCTCTGAACTTTTGCTTGTGAGCATGGACATGCTTAGCTATTGAGGTCATTATTTGGCCTTAGGCAAGCAGTTTTGCTACAGTAAGTTAACGTTAGCTAGCGTGGGTAACATTGCATCAGCTGACTGTATGGCGCTAACGTTATACGTTAGGTAGCTGCTGTCTGCGTGATGTCTGAAATATGTTGTAGATAACACTAGCTGGTTTACTAAAGATTAAACTGCGTAATCTAACGTAATTTAATTTGTTCGTGTGCTGCTCTCTTTCAGCTTCAAGATTGTATTCGAGCCACTCTAAGTGAATGGTCTGCCACAATACCTCCAACTCTGGAAAACGTGAGACTTACAATCTATTTTCCAGAGAAGGTTAAAAGACAACAATTATCAAAACGTAGTAAATTTTTTGTGATGTGTCCCATTTTGGAGTGTATAGTTCAGATATAATTCACACGAACTTGTAAATGGTGTACCCTATTAAAGGTAAAGCCATTTTTAAAAACATTTGTCCGACTTTTAAAGGTTGCTACCAGAGGCGTGCTAAGGATCCAGGTTTCACGTGGTTGTCATCAGACATTCCCACTTTGTCACTGTAAGACTTGTCCTTACATAGGAGCACAATAGTCTGTTTATATTAATGTTTTCTTATTTATCTAATGACAGCTGAGGCATAATATTTAAAGGGTTACTTCGGTTTTTTTCCTGAACTATTTCCACCATCGGTAGTTTTTTGTCACATCAATCTTTGTGGATTTTTGGTCACCCCAAGAATCGCTCCATACTGTTTTGCAATGCATTCTAATGGGGCCACGCAAACAAGCCTTGAAATACCAAAAATAACTGCATAGCCTGAGGGGGGGATTAATTTATGTAATTTTCCATCATTCCATTACCAGACATTAGGCGTTTCAGTTGACAAGACTACTTTTTTAGTGGAAGCATCCGTTCTTCTCAGGGAGAACTATGGGAAGTTATGACTTTATTTTTTAACTTATGATGGGGGTCCCCTGGATGCCTTTGCGCCTGGGTGGGGGGTCCCTGGTTCAGATACGGTTGAAAACCCCTATACTACAGAATGCACCAGTAAAGGACCTTCGCTTCATGTTTGCAGCCAGGACGTCAATAGAGATGACTGACATCGGAACAAGTCTACAGCACGTACTCCTAGCCGATTTGGATGGAAGTAGGCCTACACAGCTGTACCTAGGGTTGGAGGAATACCTATTGTTGTGGTAATGCAGCAGAGATTATATCTAACCTAGGCTAGTCTAGCTAGATGGCTCCAATCCGGTGGGTCATTTCGACTCTCAGTGTAATCGATGCATGTCAGTTTGACTGGCCAAGCTGTACGTTGTTTTGACTTTACTCTAGCTAGTGAAGACCTTTCAATGAACTGTCAATGTAGTGAACAACTCTACCAACACACCCCCCTGTGTGCATGCATACAGCCTGCAGCAGTGCAAATAAGGAAGTCTTTCTACAGTGCAAAAAAACCAAAAACGTTATTATTAAAGTTTGTAGCAATAACTGCTCTGTTATGTAGGAATGACATTTATATATGCTGATCAAGCTTTTGTTTGGTGGAAAATCGCATTTGGAAGGCATTTCAAGGCTTGTGGAGTGGAGTGTTTTTCGGGGTGACCAAAGCTCCACAAAGAAAGATGTGAAACGTTTTATCAATACGGATTAGCATGATGGAAATCGTTTAGAAAAATACCCTTTAAGGGCCTTTTACATAAATTAATACAGTTTGCTTAGCTTGTGCGACTCCATTAGTTCACATTGTTCAGCAGAGCACATGCAAATAAGAATAGTTTTGTTTATACTGTTGAAATGAAGGAGCAGAAAATTTTTGCATTCTGATGAAAGGGAACTGTCATAGTGATCGTTCATGGAAAGTTGGCTGTGAAAGATATCTACATGTGCTGCTGCTTTGAGGTTGGAATATCTGTGGCCTGCCTCATTGCTGCTGTTGTCAGCTAATCTGCTTCAGCAAGCTCAGTCACCACAGAGGGGGCCTTAGATACACAAAGCAAAAGCTTATTGGAGCATCCTTCTCATGAAATTGTCTTTCAGGAACCATGTGTGTGGGGAGACAGAAATGACAAGGGGGTCCTGTTTACATTTCAAATGCACTAGTTATGTTTTAAAAAAAATGTTTTGTTTATCTACATTTTAATTTCATATTTAATGTTGGCAAATAATAGTATCATGTAGAGTAAGCATTATCTAAAAGAGCTGTTTGGTAAGCAAAGAAAAAAAAAACTTTTTTTAGGAACTGCCCAGCATACTTGACTGCACCGTCACTCAACCTACAGATGCAATCACACCTGAAGAGCGAGAGGAGCTGAAGGTTTCGGGTGAGCATTTGATTGTCAGGGCTTTTATTGCTTCCCCCCCCCCCCCCCTTCTTCTCTCTCCTTAGGCCCTCTTCACACTGAAGTCTAATTGTGCTGATGAACATCAAATAAAAACACAAGCCTTTCAAATGATGTTATGAGCAGCATGTTCCTTTTGTTTCCTCTTGTAGTGAAGCTATTCATATGTGGGTCTGACTCTGCTTCCATCAGAAATGCAGTTGATATGGGTGAGTGCACTTTCTCACAGGGCATTAATCAGCCGTAGAAATGGTCTCGTACTCACGGGTTGACACTGCCAAAGCAATATTCAGAATATTCAGAATTCCAAAAGAATTCATTTACAGTACCTGTGTTTTACTGCTATGGCAAAAAAAAAAGTGAATCGAGGTCGCCTTTTGCTAATGGAATTTTGCGGGGGCATTTACACTGCAGTTAAAATGTGTTCATTTAAACTGTGGCCTGCATTAAATCAACATTTATAATTTAACTTTAACTTATATTTAACATATATAAGTACAAGTGTTAGCTTTCCTCTTAACAATATACTATTAGATCTTGATCAGAGGATACAAAAATGGCTGAAAACATTTGGTACTTAGTGTCTTGGCGGATATTGCGATAAGGGATGGAGAAGTGCTAGAAAAATTAGAAAACCAATAAACTATATACAAATAAGGCAGCAGGCCCTGATACTATACAGTGCCCTCCACTAGTATTGCCACCCCTGGTAAAGATGAGTAAAAAGGGTTATAAAAAATGTACTGTTTGATGAATTGGCTTAATATCACACTGAAAAAATTTATTATGAGGGAAAAAAAAATCCCACATCAAGAAATAATCATTTTTAACAAAACCACGTGTGCCACAATTATTGGCACCCCTGCATTTATATATAGAATAAAGTACTCATTTAAATTCCTGATGTCTGTGACCCAACCACATCAAAAGACTCTTGATATCTTATTTATTGGTACTCTTACAAGCGATACTATAACGTCTCTGCATTTGAATGGATCACTATGGGAATTGGGGGATGGGACTAGATTTTGCTGTAAATTATGCTGGAACAGTATGGAATACATGGTTGGTAAAATGGTTGCATGTCATCAAGGGTCTGAGGTATGAAATGAGCCTCAAACCATCACTCTGCGGCCAGATATGCAGTAGATATGGATGGATCACTTTAAGGGTTGTTTCTCCTGACAAATTTTCCTATTGAACTATATGGAAAAATAAGTCGGGAGAAGAAACCCTTCAAGTTATCCATCTATATCTACTATATTTCTGGCAGCAGAGTGATGGTTTAAGGCTTGTTTGATATGTCAGACCCTTGATGACTTGGAGCCATTTAGCTAACCATACTGTTCATGTGTAATTTACAGCTAAGTCTAATCCCAACCCACAAAAAAATTTACCAGCATTTGGCTGGTGGCTGGCATTCATTTCGTACTCTGTTCCTATGTTCGTATTACTTCTGCCCTGCATTTTTGTCTATGCTTCTTTGTTGTGCTAGCCCATTGCGTGGCCCTCGTGTGATCTTTGATCTTTCTATTTACAGCTTGCCAATCACTGGGTGTTTCCCAGCTGGATTCAGTAATAATTGCACCCCCTCCTGTGGCTGAAGGAGGAAGTCTAACACTGGAGCACCTGCAGCCCCTTTGGGCAGGGCTGGAGAG
The DNA here is from genome assembly GCA_022702515.1 of Ilyophis sp. 1 JC-2022. Classification (NCBI taxonomy): domain Eukaryota; kingdom Metazoa; phylum Chordata; class Actinopteri; order Anguilliformes; family Synaphobranchidae; genus Ilyophis; species Ilyophis sp. 1 JC-2022. Next base: position 108,885,527 of record CM040403.1, read on the forward strand.
CTTAGTGCTCAACCTAAAGATTGCTGGCATTGGCACCTCTGACCTGGACAAAGCTATTCTGGAGCAACTCTACAACTGGGCAAAGGTATTTGGGGAATGCTGTCTCTACTAGTCTTGTCCCAATTTTCTGGCTTAACTGGTGTCATACGATGCACAAGCTGATCCTGGTGTAATCATCGCCACGCTGTGAATACCGGTATTTTTAAACGGAAAAAATTAATAAAAGTGCATTTTTCAGAGCTTAAAAGTTGGCATTAATTACATTACATTAATATAATACAAATTACAGCGGTAAGTGTTAAAGAAAAGTTGGTGTTGGGAACACTGGAGTTTACCTTAGCCATGCTACACGTTTACCTTTGCAACGTCTCTACAACAGACATTCTCTCTTGGAGAGAGTTCAGTGCAGTGACCACATGTGCACCCATTGAAATGGAACCCAATATTGTTTGTAACTATTTGTACAGCGTGTGATTTGTTGTTTGCTGACCACACCATTATCTAACTATAAAGGAAGAAATCCTGTCCTTCTGTATGAAGTTGAAATTCGCTAGCTGTATTGCTCGGGACCCAAGGAACTGCAGTGTCCACTGTGAGGTTGATTGAATGAGTGGTTCTCCAGAAAGCAGCAAGCATCAATACCGGGGCCCAAGAAATCGATTATGGCCACCCCCGGGGCCTCGGACTGCCAGGGGGCCTTCAAGCCTCAGGTCACGCGGTGCGTGGCCCAAGACTTCCTAAGGAAGTTGAACGCCAGGGCCCTCAGTGCGCACAGCGCAAGCTGACCACTAGGCCCCTGGGTGCTTATAGCGTGAGCTATCCACTAGGGCCTCCCAGACCCCTCAGCGCTTACAATGTGAGGGCCCCCAGACCCCTTGGTGTTTAAAACATAAGCTGACCACTAGGGTCCCTGGGCCCCTCAGCGCTTACAGTGTGAGGGCCCCCAGGCCCCTTGGCGTGTAAAGAGTGAGCTGACCACAAGGGCCCTGGGCACCTACAGTGCGAGTTGACCACTAGGGCCCCTCGGTACATACATCGAGCGTAACACCTGGGCCCCTTGGTACAAACAGTGCATGCTTAAAACGAGAACCTCTCGGAGAGTACAGTGCTTCTGTACAACTGAGCCACTTGTTGGCTCGCTACAATATGCTGTGACATGATACAATATTCACCAGCAAGTCAGTTAATTCTGCATAACAGGACAGGGCATCATATTATGGCAAGCCGTTCGTTATTTGACTTACCGTAACTAGCTATCCAATTATTTTAGCTAGCTGCCCATTTCCCCTAGCTAGCTGCCCATCTGATTCAGCTTGTTAACAGACATTTTTGCCAGCTAGCTACCCTTACAACCAAATTAGCTGCACTAAAAAACCAGCTAGTTAACTAGCTATCGGCCTAAAACTCAGCTGTCTAACTAGTTAGGTGACAACTTAACTAGTTAGTTAGGTGGCATTTGTACAGGGGTCGTCTGTGTGAAAGGGGTATAAGATAAAAGGGTAGCTAGCTACAGTGGGTTGAATAAATGTTAAAACGGCATGCCATAGTCATGATGCTTAAATCAAAGCTACTAGCGAGCTTACTATTAGTTCAAAACATGGGATGCTGTGGCCGTGGGAATAAAAACCTCATTGAGAGCTTATTAGCTAGCGGTTTTGTGAAACATCCAAAAAATATGCCAAAAGTTATATTTTTTCATACACTAATGCATATATAAGAGATCCAATCCATACTTAAAGATTACGGAAAACCCCATACATTTTTTCCATAGACCGTCTGTTTTTTGATCCACAGAAGATAATGCTAACGTTGACATGCACATTTTCGACAGCTCTTACAAGGTCTTTTTTTCCTTTCCCCATCAATGGGGTGTGACCTATGTGCATAGTCTCCACCAAGTAATTTCACTGACTTATCAGAAACCTTTGTTGGTTGTTCAGCCAATGAAAAAAAAGTTATCTTTTGAATTCCAAGCAACATAATTGTGTCAGGCAGGTATATAAGACATTTCTTGGTAGGAAAAGCTACAGACAGATGCCTGTTTTCTTGCTTGGTGCACCACAGTAATATATTCAGAGACTTTTTTCATCTTTTTCTAAAACAACAGCCTTTTTAAAGGCTATTTAAACAATCCCTCCTAAGGGCTATTTTCTAACAGCCTTTTTAAAGGGTTAGGGTTATTTTCTTTTATGTGCTTTTCTATTTTTTTAGACTATAAAATACTACCACTTGATTGTATTTTCCAAAAACAGTATGTGAAGGGTGTTGTCATTATTAATATATATGAATTAAATTATTATTTAATAAGTATTGAGATATGCTATAAATATATTCATATAAGTAGCATACTAGTTCTGAAGTATGGACCACAAACATTGGAATAGTGGTGCTTCCAAAAGGAAAGACAAGGAGGCAAGAGAGGCAGTTTTTCAGAGCCAGGTGTGACGCTTGAGGGGAGGGAGAAGTTCAAAATAGAAACATTTTACGTGGTCATTGATAAGCTAGTGGCATGCCTTGAACATCGCTTGGACGCTTACAAGCGTTTGACCAGTCTCTTTGGAGTTCTGTTTGTCAGATCAGGTGTCTAACAGTGATGTCATAGTGGAAAAGGTAAATGCACTCTCCGCTGCATATTCATCAGACCTGGAAATGAACTTTGCCAACTAACTCATCCAATATGTTTTTTTTGGCTTCAACTAAGTCAACTATTTGCTACATTGCTGGCATTCTCTGTGGATTCAGACAAGTACAGTGGACATGTTTTCTAGTGTACTCTGTGTGATTCTGTCCCACTGTGCTCAGGTGAAGCCCAGCAGTAACCAGGTGAATTTGGCCTCCTGCTGTGTGATGCCCCCTGACTTAACTGCATTTGCTAAAGAGTTTGACATCCAGCTGCTCACTCACAATGACCCAAAAGGTAAGCCAGATAAGCCTGGTACACACTACACAACATTCAACAATCACCACAGAGTTTAAAAGTGAGTGACGGTTATGCCCATAAAATGCAGAATGGGTTTTGAAGTGGACTATCAAATAAATATGTCGAATTGGGTATCTTAATCATTTTATCAGACTTATAATGTTATGAATCCAGTGTACCTGGTACAATTACTGGATTCAAGTAATTGAGACAATTTTGAATATGAAAAGAAAAATAAATATCATTGAGGATCATATTTTAAAAATCTAATCTAGGAAGAGGTTGGAGGCCATGACACAAGAGTTAAGGTTTTAAGCCTAACGCAGTGAAACTCTTATTCACCAGGCACAATGCTACAATACACTGTTGTATTGAAAGCACCTTATCAATCAGAATACCTAAAAGAAAAAAACATTAGTCAGTACTGGTGACCCTGATTTCTTTCTGTTTTCAGAATTGATTTCAGCGATAAGTTTCCAGGAAGCAGTACAGGAGAGCACTGAGGACCTGCAGGTAGCAGACTGGAGTCTGGAGTGGGTCCTGCGTTACTCTGTTATTGTAAAAAGCAGAGGGATCATCAAGTCCAAGGGCTATCTTGTTCAGGCTAATAGGAGCACCCAGTAGCATGTTGTTTTCTGGACTGTTTCTGACAGTGGGCTCACTGGGCTACCAATGAAATCAGATTAATATTAATCCTGTCCTCTTAAACTGTGGGAGCGTTTTCCGTGGTTTGGCAGGGATGAAGTTAGCTTCACAATGCTGGGAATCATTACAAAAACTCACATCAAAATATGAAGTGCCTCTATTTGTTCAATTATTTTCCTTGCACACTTCTACTTTGTTTATGTTGACTTTCTAAGCTCTATGGTTAAACGTTAATATTCGAGTAGCATCAGTTGTTGCAAGAAGTGTTGTTTCCATACTTTTAAATTTATTTTAAGATTTATGGTAGTCTTGGTAATGGACGCCTATTAAAAACAAAAATAAAAAACCCAAGACCGATTGAGGTTGATAAGTGATGATCCTTTTAAAAATATGACACTATTTGAATGGAGCAGGGATTAAAGTGAGGTTTTACTTTGAGGTGCTGTTATTTGTAGCCACTCAGGGTTTACTGTAATCTTTGTGGGGCCAAGTCCAAACTTTTAACCCTGCTTTGAGTTATCATACAGCGTCACAGTGGGCTGAGGCACCCTCAACTGTGTAGCCTCAGAACTTCAGGTGGGCCAAGTGAGTTTTGGAGATTCATCTTCAGCAAGGTTTACTCCTTTTAAATGTAATTTATTCAAATGCATTGGCCCCTCAGTACTGTATTGTTTCCCCTAAATCCAGCTCATGTAGATGCTAACCCTTGTCTTGACAGGTAATTTCAGATTCTGATGTGAGAACAGCCCAATGTAATCTGAATCTCCTAAAATGTTAATATATAAATGTCATATGGAGTGCAGTACACATGCATGTCTCCTTATTAATTGTAAATAAAGTGACTGGCAAATTCCAAACTGGATTAAGACTAGTTGCAAATGTATAATCAAAGGTTGTGATGTGTCTGAAATGATGTTTTCCCTTTATTTATTCACCATGGCTATAATGCCAGGAAGGGTCCACATAATCTTTTGAAGATTAAGATTTCTCTTTAGTACTGTGAACAAAATTTCCCCCTTTTCTGTATATCAGGTTTTTGGGCTGTGTTATTAAATAGTGAAATTAATGGTTTGCTTGTGATGTGCAAATTATTTAAATAATGTGTTTTGTGGCTTGTGAGTGTTTTACTGAACTGGACTTTGGGTTGAATTGGTGCTTGATGTAAATTTATGATGCCTTAATAAGCACATACTGTTTTTTATGATGATGCTCATTTTGTCATGAAATGTAATCCAGACCAAATTAAACCATTCACAGGTACATTCTGTTCCACTTTACTCTCCCTTAAAGAGGTGAGCGTACTATTGAACACCACATGCAGCTACACTTGTGATGTTCTGACAAGTGTATTGCTGCTTACAATGACCTGCCAAATTTAAAGTACACATGGAATGGTGTGCAATCAGTCATGGCGTAAGCAGGCTGGCTTAAAGGTGTGGCTAACAACTAGGGGGTGCAATTTGCTCATTTACACATCGTAGCTCCTACTTTATCGAGGACCAAAAATTACTTGCCTAATTATAAATTAGTAAATGCTGAAATAAATGTATAAATGTTGGTAATAAATCTGGAAATACATTTTTTATTTCTACATTTCTGTACTTATGTGCCTATAATATGTTAATGAGGTGGGTTGTCCTAACCTGATTTAAAGCACCATTGGTTTACTGGACTAGTGGGCATACCAGGTATAGACAAAAGATCCTTACACTCAAGTCTAAACTCTCTGTGAAGGAGGGGTTGCATGCAGTGGTGTTGGAAGAGCAAGCCGCTCGTTGAAATGTTAAGGAATGTGGCTGATTAACTTGAAGACTGTTTCTTCTGTCCGTGCCCATCAGTTCTAAAATCACCAGTAGTAATAGTAACACAATCCATTTGGATAATTACTGTGCTTATGCTGCATAGCTAGCCAGTTGCATTTACGTTAATCAATTCGAATCAGTTTCGATTTAACATGCCGTGTTGGCCAAAATAAAATATACTGTGCTATTTTCAAACCAGGGGGTTGTTATATGAAGCAGGATTACCGAGTTTGCTGGGTAACTGCACTGAGTAAAATCCAGAACAGCTCTTTTTACTTAAGTTTATGTTCCAGATTTGGGAGGGTTTTACTGCGGTTATCCAGCTGTGCGGGGGGCGAAGCACAATTAGCACTTGCATTGCCCAGGGTATGGGTTGCTTCATTCAGCCTGTGTTCATCAGGCAATCCCAATATCTGCATGCATCTGCATAGGGTAGGGTAATCCATCCTTCCATTTCGCTCTGAATTTGGCGGTGGTGCGTAGGGAGAAACAGCCCCGTGTTGGACACCAAAAGAAAATCTTGATCCCTAATCTAGCGTTCCTAATGGCCGCCTGCAGCCAAGCAATGTTGAGAGTGAGACGAGCAATGATTTTTGATAGCCAGCTTATTCATAACAATAGGCCACCTTGTCCCAAATGTTAGCTGGCAGAGATCACAGGCATCTCTGCTGAGTGTTTAATTTTCACTGCAGCAGAGTTTGCCACAGCCATCAACTTCAATTAATGGAGTATAAGATCAGACCACCTCATCATATACAGTAGAAATAGGCTACCAAAATAAATAAATGTATAATAAATGTAAAATCTAGTGCACTCTATTAAATTTGTATTTACATATTTCTGCTTTTATTTATTTCTCTATTATACATTTGTTTTGTCTACATTTATCCTTAACATTTCTTTATGTATTTATTTATAATTAGATAAGTCGTTTTTGGTCTTCCATACTACTTTGCACATTTACACATAAAAAGAACCTCATGGCACTGATCTGTTCCGTTTATAAACCAATGGCAGCAGGGTTACCAGAACATGTGAGGACTTGGATCAAACCATAGAGTGCTTTTAAAAGTTTAATTGAAAAAATAATTATGTGTCAGGTAACCTATGGTCATCTTCAAAGGGCCGGTGTGGGTGCAGATTTTTGTTTTAGCCCATATGCCACCACTACCTAGAAATCCATAGTATGAAAAACCAGAAGAAAAGCATACATTTACAAAGTATTTATTCTATAACAACAACAATATATTCACTACTGAGATCATTTGTTTCACTTACATCCCTTATTCCCTTTTGTTTTGTATGTTTTCTGTCAATGTGTTTTTTAATATTTTTTTGGTTCATAACTATATCACACATAGGGCACTTCCTTCTTACTGTTCCATGCGAATTGGTACTGGTGAGGTGTCCTTTTCCAGGGGTTAGTGCTGGGACACCCTCTCCAGGGGTTAGTGCTGTGACACTCTCTTCAAGAGTCGGTGCTGGGGCTCTGGATTCATGGCCCTGGAAGTTGGCTGATAAATGATGGACGATGTCTCTTTTCCTTAGCACAGTGGCTGTGCAGTACAAGCAGTGGTAATGCTGCTGTTGTCTGCACTCCATCCCACACCTGTGGATCGTGTACTCTGAAATATCAACAGTGAATTTAATTTCATTATTAATAAAGCAATTATAATAAACATTTTGCAACCACAATCTGTTAATTATACGTAGAAAATGTACAACCTTACCTCCATAGATAACAGCTCTTTTAAAATGATTCTCCAAATGAACCTTAACTTTGGATTGTTTTGTGGGCTTGAAAAAACCCGGTCTACAAAACGGACAATGAATTTGTCCTGATGGGCAGCAAGTGCTGCACTTTTGCAAAGGAGGCAGTGACTGCCCCTTCTGAATAGTTACATGAACCTGTAGGAGACAAGAAAGTAATTAGTGATAGAATAAATCTTGATGAAAGGCATTCTCCGACAAAGAGGTCATAATTTAATTATAAATGTAGGTATAGCCTAAGCTTACGGCTAAGCATGATACAATTGCACGGTTTTGTCCGGCTTTTAGTCGGTAAAAGTAAAAAGCTCATTTAAAATGTACTCAGAATACGTTAGAGTTACATGGGGAATGGGAATGTTGTTATACAAGATTTTCCAGGCTATAAAAAGGACAAGAGGATAGTACAATCTAGGTTGTTTTAAGTGCATAAACAAAGCAAAGCAAGAATCAACACAAGAATGTAGGGTCGTGATTGTTTCTTCACATCTATCTTCAAACTTCATCTGATATTAATGGAAATTCAAGATTAGCTTTAACTTAATTATTTTGTATCCATGCCTTTTTAGCTGGCCGTCAGTAGCTACATTCCTAGTGGTTATTTGGTAGTTATTTTAGTGAGAGATATTTTGACCATTTAAAAAAGAAATTGCTCGCTATTTGAAGAGGACATGATACAGATTCGTTTTCTTTGGAGATTAGTACACTAGTTGGCTATTTCTTAAAATAAAACGGCAAACAGTAACGTACTGCTTTAGTGGCTAATAGCTAGCTAGCTAGCTAACTAACTAGTAATTTCGCCATTTGCTGATTTGTTGTGATGTTTCTATTTTGACTACTCCTTGTGTTCTATTTTGAACACATTTTTAAGAGTAATATCACTAACCTCCTAATTGACTGTATTGTGTTTTCAGTAAGTTACTTGGAAAAGCGCTCAAAAAATAAATTTAACACATTATCAATATCATACATTATAATAATGTGTTAAATGCTATCATGCAGTTAGCTAGCGCTACCTAGCTACCTGCATGATAGCTAGCTAATTATTAAGTCACGAAAACATAGGAAGACCGTACATATTTAGCTTAAGGCAATTCATCTATTTGGATAGCTGTATAGTAATGGGGGGTAAGCAATAACGCTCATATATGAATACTGTCATCATAAAAATGTACTGTTTACCGTTTGTTCATTCCTTAACTTACTTGTCGCGCTCGGCCGCTCTCCATCTTGTGATGTATGGGACTGTGGGTGCGTCCCAATAGTCGAAAAATGCAACCTTTCCTCCTCCACTACCACTCCTCTACTCCGTGCCCCGGAAACCGATCTTTCCTTCCTCCCTCCCTCCACTGTCCCAATAGTGTAGAAGACCAGCGAAAAACAAACAAACATTTTAATCAGGAGTCGTTTATAAATGAAATTGAAAGATGTAGATTGGTCAGAGGTGTGTACAGATGAAAACCCTGAGTCAGCACTTCACATATTTATGGATTTATTAATGAAAAGTGTTGATAAACACGCGCCTCTGAGGAAAAGTGCCTTTAAGTCAAAATGCGCACTATGGTTGGACGATAACCTGAAAAAACTAATGCGGGAAAGGGACAATGCCAAGAAAAAAGCAAACAGCTCTGGAGAATCAGAGGACAGAGAACACGATCGTTCTTTTAGAAATCAGGTAGCTAAAATGAACAGAAAGAATAAAAAAGAGCATTTCCAACTAAAAAATTAAAAAGCCAAGAATGACAGGTGAAAATTATGGAGCACACTAAATGAGATCATGGGCAGATGACTGCACACTGTACCATATGTAGAAGATGATGGAGTTTTCATTACTAAACCATCTGATATCGCAAACTATTTTAATAACTATTTCACTAGCAAAGTAGACAAATTAAGGAAAGGCATGAGTTCTGCTAAATGCACGTCATACACTTTAATTGAGAAAAAAATTATGTATGGGAAGAACTGTACTTTTGTGTTCCATCAAGTTACCAGAGAGCACGTTGAAGGTATTTTAACGTCTCTTCCCGATGGGAAGTCATCAGGGATTGATAATCTAGATGCAAGATTGGTCAAAGATGCAGCAAAACATCTATCCGTGCCCATTTGTCACATATTTAACACAAGTTTATCAAAAGGTATATTCCCAGAGAAGTGGAAGGAATCAAAAGTTAGACCGTTGCCCAGAGAGAAGATCTACATTTACAGGAGCAAATAGTCAACCTATTAGTCTACTCCCAATACTGAGTAAGGAGATGGAGAACATTGCTTTTCAGCAGATGCAGAAATATTTTTTAAGCAATGGGCTAATAACCAAATTTCAGCATGCATATCGAGAGGGTCACTCCACATGTACTGCTTTAACACAAATGACAGATGAGTGGCTAACAGAAATGGATGCTCAAAGACTAGTTGGTGCAGTAATGTTGGATTTTAGTGCTAATTTCGATCTGATAGATCAAGAAATACTGCTGAGGAAATTAGAATGTTATGGCTTTTCATCGTCTGCTCTTTCATGGATGGGTAGCTATCTAGCCATGAGAAAGCAAAGGGTCTTTTTCCAATGGAAATTATTCTGCCAGTACAGATGTTCACTGTGGAGTTCCCCAAGGAAGCTGCCATGGGTTGCTCTTATACTCAATTTTTGCCAATGATTTACCAAGTACATTGGATAAAACAACTATTGTTATGTATGCTGATGACTCCACAGTATATTGCGCAGCACAAACGACTGATTAATTTGTCAGAATTACTAAACGGAGATTTGGCAAAAGTGTGTAAATGGGTGAAAGAAAACAAATTGGTGCTAAATATATCAAAAACAACAATTTTTGGAACCAAATTCAAACAAAATAATGATGCTTCACTAAATTTGTCTATTGAGGGGTTACCATTGAAACAAGTGAATCAAACAAAACTTATTGGAATCACCTTAGATTCCCAATTGTCTTGGTCAGCTCACATTGACAGTATAGTGGCCAAAATGGGTATAAGGGATTGCAATGGCACGGAAATGCGTCACATACAGGTGCAGGCAAAAAAAAAAAAAAATAATAAAAAGAAAAAAATTTTTTTTTTTTTTGTCACACTGTCAGAAAGTGAAAATATTTATATATATTATTTATTACACAAGAAATTCATTCAAAGCTTTTTTTCTTTTTTATTTGATTTTTATGGCTTACAGCTAATGAAAAACCCAAAATTCAGTGTCAGAAAATTAGAAAATATTACATAAGATCAATAAAAAAAAAATTTTTAAAAGAAATGTCAGCCTCTTCTTTCTGAAAATGTATGTTCATTTCTATGCAACTACTTGGTTGGGGCTTTTTTTGCGGGGCATCAATGCGGCGTGCGCGTGCAGGCGGAGGGCGGAGCATGGCACTGCTGTGTGGAGGCTGAGAAGGCGGCTGGGTTGATAGCGGCTGATAGTTCTCTGTCATCTGCTGTTTGTGTCTCTCATGGTCTCTCTCTCTTTCACTCTTGACAATACTCCCCATCTTCTCTCAGGTCAGGTCAGGTTTGCTTTGTTTGGCCATACAATACAAGTGGTTGTTGTGTCATTGAACCTTTTTTTGTTTTTTAAATGTGCCAAAGTGTGGTGTTGTGTGCCATGTGAGCAAAATGAAATAAATTGTCATAAAAAGCATGAATGAAGGAAGTGCAAAAAAGTCCTGGTAGATGGCTGGCGTACTGTGGCTGACAGAAGGAAACTCAGAAGGACAAGGGGAAGGCATGGCATCACAATCACATGGAAACTTCACTCCAGACTCTGGGGACTCTTGGGACCTTTTTAAATCAATAAAAAACTTTTTTTTTTTTTCTGAAAAAAGGACGCTTCTTTGAGCAACAGTTTTTTTTTTCTTTTTCACAGGCCCAGGTAAGACGCTGATTGACTCTGCTCTGGGTCTTGGGCTGGCTTGGAGGATGACATTGTGACATTGTAGCCCATGTCCTGGATTCGTGGTGTGCGTGGATTTCTCTTTGACTGACTCTGTGCCCTCAGTCTCTCCCTCCCCCTCCCCCCCAAATTCTTGAATGGATTTTGCTTGACCTTCCACTCAAAAGGCTGTGGTTCCCTGTGTTGCTGCTGCACTTTTTACCACACTTTTTTTTTTTTTTCACTTTTCTTTTTTATGTATTTGACTTGATAGCTTTCACAACAACTTTCTTCTTGATGCTTCTTTGTTTTTTTCCTTTTGTGGCTTTACCGTCCTTCTATGACTGGTCTTCTGACTGTCTCTTGGAAGACTGCTTCCATTCTTGTGTTCCTTGTACCCCACTGAAACAGAGACATTTACCATTAACCAAACCTTTGAACCCTTGCAGGTTTTTATTTTGAAATTTTCTGAGACACCGAATTTGGGTTTTCATTAGCTGTAAACCATAATCATCAAAATGACAAGAAATAAAGGCTTGAAATATTTCACTCTATGTGTAATGAATCTATATATGAGTTTCACTTTCTGAAATGAAATATTGAACTTTTTCACGATATTCGAATTTTTTGAGCTGCACCTGTATACATCACCTTCTATTCTTAATCAGGTCGTACGGTCACTTATTTTGTCACATCTAGAATATTGTCCGATCATATGGTCTTCAGCGTCAAAGAAGGAACTGAACAAACTTCAGCTTGTACAAAATAGAGCTGTACAAGTGAGTGGAAAGAGGAAGGTGGTTTCATGGTGGACAGAGGACTGTACTAAAGCTGGGAACGGAATAAGGCTTTTAGAAGACTGAGGAGAAACATGAATTGGGATACCCTAATTGAATATTAGAGGAAAAGAGCCTTAGCTCGAAGAATAATTAAATCATCCAAAAAGAACGCTTGAAGAAACTTCCGTTCCACCATAGGCAGGGGAGTAAACCTGGGCGAAGGCTGGGGGATGCTTAAGAAGATGAGGAAGGCAGTGAGCATTCCAGTGCTAGTGGATGGACAGAGAAAAGGCCTCTTTACTTGGGAAGGTATTCGCAAATGTCTATAGTGGTAGTCATTTAGATGACATTCATAGACAGCGAAGGAATAAAACACCAACAGAATATACAGGTATATATAAGAAGAAGGAAAATAGTGACTCACCACTATGTTAATTTTATCCTGTCAGAGATGAGATTGGCCTTCAACTTAGTTATTCCATGTTTCAGCAACTTCCAGACAAAGTACTGCAGGTCATTCTGGGTCTCTTCAATAAGATCTGGAGTGAAGGATATATACCTACTGGATGGAAGAGCGTAATGCTGCTGCCATTTATAAAAACTGGGAAAGACCCAGCTGATGCAGGGAGCTATAGACCTCTTACATCACACCTGTGTAAATGGCTGGAAAGGATGATTGTTTACAGACTGTCATATCACTTGGAGCACAGGGGTTTACTAAGCCCATGCCAAAGTGGGTTCCAGGAAAAAGGGTCTACTTTGGATGCATTAGTAAGGGTCAGTAATTAAGTGGATAAAGCGCTTCTCATGAAAGAGACAATGGTGAAGTAGTATATTTTGACATTGAGAAAGCTTACAATTCATTGTGGAGGGAGGGACTATTAATTAAACTGAATAATATGGGTATAGGTGGTATAAGTGGGAGATGGACTTTTTATCAAATCGCAAATTTGGGGTTAAGGTTGGCTCTGAAGTGTCGGATATGTTTACTGTTGAAAATGACATTTTCCAGGGTATTGATAGAGGGGTGGGCTCCGCTTTATATGCGGATGATGGAGCAATATGGAAAAGGAACGGAAGGAATACCCAACATGTGGTAAGGTCTATTCAAGATGCTATAAATATAGTTGAGAAGTGGTCATATGACTGGAGATTTAAGATGTCGGTGTCAAAGTCCTGTTATATGCTTTTCACTAGGAAGAAAGTACCAGATGGTATAGAGCTGATTTTATATAGTCAGCCCATGGAAAGGGTGTCAGACTTTAAATACTTGGGACTATGGTTTGATGAAAAAGGGACATGGAGGACACATATAAAACACACTGAGGCAAAATGTAAAAGAGTGCTGAACCTCATGAGATCTGTCTCTGGCTATGACTGGGGAGCAGATAGACAATCTTTGCTAAATATATACAGAGCATTAATGAGATCAGCTATCGATTATGGATGCATAGTATATGGAGCAGCAGCCAATACCCCACTACAAAAATTAGATACGGTACGGAACGGGGCCTTGAGGTTGTGTATGGGTGCCATTAAGTCCACCCCAACTAGTGCTGTATTGGTAGAATCTGAAGAGCTGCCATTTGAATTACGACATGCAAAGCTGTCTCTAGCATACTAGGCTAGGCTACGTGGAAGTGAGAAAGAGAACCCTGCCATAAAGGTTTTACAAAATTGTTGGGAGTACATCAAATTTCAAATTAATGAGTTTGGGTGGACCATACATAAGACAGCAGAGGATTTTTCATTGGAAGGGTTAGACTTTGCTCCATCCCTGGCACTGGGTAACATTCCCCCTTGGTTGTTCCCAGACGCCAGTATTGATATGAACATGATCGAAGAACAGAAAGGGTGGTCTGATAAAGGGATGAACATTGGAAGTGTAGTCGATAGATATGTGGAGTGTCATTTCTATGGCTGCATGACCTTGTATACAGATGGGTCTAAAGATCCTGGGAGTGGACATGTGGGCGCAGGTGTATTTATTCCAGAGTTTAATATTTGTATTTGCAAGAGATTGACAGATAAACTGTCCGTTTTTTTCAGCTGAATGTATAGCTATTATGCCTGGCTTACAATGGATGGAGGAAGTAAGGCCTATTAGAGCTGTGATCTGCTCAGATTCAGCTGCAGCACTTTGTCCGGAATGCAGTCAGTCAGAGATGATCTACTGCTAGACATATTTTATATATTATTTCGATTGCAGAGAGCAGGGCTAGATATCCAGTTTTGTCGGATCCCGGCTCATGTGTGGGTGGTTGAAAATGAGTGTGCGGACAAAATTGCTAAAAGGGAACTGGGATTAAGAGAAAATGAAATATTGAGGGTTCCGTTTGAGAGAGGACAGGCAAAATCCCTAATTAAAAGTGCTGTAATGAAATTGTGGCAGAAGACCTGGGACTTAGAGAGCAAATGAAGGACATATTATAGGGTACAGAAATCGGTTGCGGTTAAAGTTTTTAAAGGAAAACGTAGAAGAGAAGAAGTAATCATAAATAGACTGAGGTTTGACCATACGGGACTAAACTCAACACTATGGTTAATAGCAAAGCGTGAATCAGATATATGTGAGGAGTGTCACGTAAGGGAAAACTGATTTTATGTCCGCACAAGAGGAAGTGATCAGGCATGCGCAGTAGTGTTTTCAGTTTGTTTAGTAACTAAAGTTACATAACGTATTCTAAGAGTGGCGCGAATCTGACCGGCGCTAGCCGGATTTAAAGTTGGTTTTCGTTGGATAGTCAAAATCATAACGAGTTGTAAGTAGTAGTACTGGGTCCTGACAACCTAGGCATATATAATAGAAAAAGATAAGGGAGACTTTTGATTTCGTCTGTCTGATAATGACCCGTTTATCGAACTGTTTTGTAAAAACTTCATTCAATGTCATGTCAATGTGATTGGTTGTTAATTTAGCACCAACCCCTAAACATAAGGTCACAGGAGTTCACGTAACCAATTACAGCAGAGAACGTAACAACCAGGTCCCGCCCAGGTCCATCCAGGTCTCCAATCTAGCATCAACCAGCCGAAAGCTGCCCCCTTGCTTGGTGTAGGCTACGCTAGTACGCTTGTCTACCTACCCCGGAAGAGTTCCAAGGCAGCATGGTCGCCACAAGAAGAGGGGTACGTGTGAGCTCTGGAAAAAATATAGAAACTAATGAGCCTCCTGTCAGTATGGTAAGTTTACCGACTGTCTTGTGATTTACGGCACGTTTTAATCGAGCGAACTATCTAGGTATTCTTTTTAAAAATTGTTAGCTAGATCAGCGACACTGGCTAGTTATTGCCTAGCTAGTGTCGGCCACCGCGCTGTACGAAGGTTGTCCACGTTGTAGCCAGGTAATTAGCCTAGCCAGTCATTTAGTAAAACAGCTGCAATTAGCTAGGATAACGTGAAAAATATATATTTATGGTCAAAGAAGTATTTATACTGTGTTAGTCCTATGCTAGCAGCGCAGCTCTTGTGTAATTTAGCTATTAGATTGCTGTATTCTTAAGATAGCATAAGGTGTTTCTTTGTTTTAGCTAGTAAACTAATATTTAACGAAACCATAGCAGCGCATGTTGGTCTAACGGTGCAATAATGAAAACTCGGCTCGCCAGCGGTATCGCTGTGATTGCACTACTCATTTTTAGTTGTGTTCGGCTAGCATACTAGCTGTGGCCATACTGCGGCGCTAGACTAAATAACAGCTTTTACCGAACGTGTGTTTGCTCATGTAAATTGAAAATGTGAATGGAATCATACATTTTGTGTAAACATGAACATATCTTGCAAAATATAGTATTTATCTCAATGGGACTTTAATAGCCTTGTAAAAACGTGGTATGGCAGGCACAGGAATGTATAGCCTACATATTACTATTTTATCCAATATCATTTTAAATGAGAAACATTTACAAACATGTTCTTCTGTGTGTGTATATACATACATTGATGCATTTTTGTTTCAGGAGGCCACTCCTGCCACCAAAAGAACAAGGAGTAAAACGGTACAGGAAGAGCCTCAGTCCCAGTCTGAGGTAACCAGTAATTCTCAGTATAAAGAAGGTGAGGAGGGCAGCGCTTCTGCCTCTCCTGAAGTGAAAAGCTCCACTGTGGAGAGGAAACCGAGCCCGTCAAAACGGCGGACGCGCAATGAAGACCAGCCAGACTCCACGCATGAAGCTGATGTCTCAGAGTCAGAGTCTTGCTGCTCCGTGGTCTCTGACCTGCAGGCCCGCGCTGATGTACAGGGAACTCGCCACAGGAGAAGAGGCACCTTGGTCCCACAGAAGCCCAGCTCTGGGAAGGAGCAGGATGTCCTCTCTGAGGCAGAGTCGTGTTGCTCTTCTGCATCTGCCCACCAAGGACAAAGCACTCGTAGAGCCACCAGGAGTCGTCAGAAGAGCGTGCCCTCGGAAAGTCAGCCCGCTAAATTTCTAAATGCTGGCAATGAAAACTCTGATGCAGAATCTTGCAGTTCTGTGGTTTCTGGGACAAGAGTGCTGACCAGGAGCCAGAAGAGGATTACGCTGTCCAGAGCTTCCTCTAAATCGCGTACAGAGGACACTGAGCTATCTGATGTGGACTCCTGCTCCTCCAGCCTCTCTGGCTTGCAGCACTCCACTCTCCGCAGGTCCACACGATCCAGGAGAGGTAGGGCTGTGCAGCCTATAGCCATATGCCTGGAGGGAAACGCAGATGGCTCTCCCGTGCCCAGGAGACAAACGCGACGCAGCAGGGCTAAGCCAGCGTCACCCTGTGAGCCTCAGTCCCAAGACTCTGAAGGGTTCGAATCTGGTCCAAGCAGGACACGAAAGAGAGCCACTCGCAGTCAGGCTGCATCCATACAGCGGGGCCAGATAATTTTATCAGATTCAGAATCCGAAGCAACAGTTGTCTACAGCCCTCTTGGAAGCCTAAGCTCTTTAAGAGGAAGGGGCACCCCGTGTAGCGTTCAGGCAGTTTCAGTCCCACAGATCGCTGAAAAGGCTTTGAATGTTCTCAAGGAACAAGATGACTGTGATGCTTCTGCTTCCTTCGGCCCATTTGTCAGTGAACAGCCGAAAAGTCAGGAGGAGGAGAGGTTTGAAAGTGGAATGTCAGACAGACCCCTGGATGGCACTTGCAAATCTGCAACTGTGATTGTCGTTAATGCTGATGAGGAGGAGGCGGTTGCTATGGTTGTTGACTCAGATGTTGGTCCAGAATGTTTATTGATAGAAGAAGTGAGTGAGGATGAAAAGACACTGGTCGGAGAGGAGGAACAATGTGTGAGTGCAGCCGCCACAACAGCGGAAGATAAGGTCAAGCCTCAGATGGTCCAGGTGGCCCTCGAGCATACACTGATGGAAGACGACCAGGAGAGTGAGAGACCGACGGGCCAAGATGACATACTCACACCAGGAATGTTGGAAGAGAAGACTGACCAAGATGAGCAACTCCACATAGCAGAAGATATAGTTACTCCAAGCCCAGCTGTTAAGGTCATAGTATCTAATGCTGCTTTGTCTATTGAGGAAAAACTGAAGGATGAAAGTGTAATTGTTGGGGTGGCAGAAAAGACAGAGCCTGGTATTTCAGAAGGGACAGAGCCTGGTATTTCAGAAGGGACAGAGCCTGGTATTTCAGAAGGGACAGAGCCTGGTATTTCAGAAGGGACAGAGCCTGGTATTTCAGAAGGGACAGAGCCTGGTATTTCAGAAGGGACAGAGCCTGGCATTGCACAAAAGGCTGATAATAGCATCATTTTGCTGGAGAGCAGTGATGACGAAGTGGACAGTGGACATTTAGGCAGGGAGAGCGGGGATGAGAAGAACAGCAAAGGCTCTGATAATGAGGAGGAAATAATCTGCCCAGACGAGAACCTTGCAGGTCCATCACAATCCCAAGAAACTTCTCAGTTGATGTTGAGTGATGGACTGTTTGTCATAGACACTCAGCCTGGCTTTCAGTCGAATGGAAAATATTATTTAGATGAGGAGAAAATGAATGAAGACGAGGGAGTGGAGGCAGAGGAATGCAGTGATCTAGAGGATGAGCAGGATGAAGAATTTGTGGATGAAGAGGGAGATGAAGATGATGACACAGAAGATTTTATTCTTTTCAAAAGCAAGAGCAAAGATCTGTAAGTGTAAGCTATGTATTTATGTTAATGTGTGTGATACAAGAAACATAATTATTCAAAGATTTATCCATTCTATTGTTTTCTGGTCAAGTTTGTATGTATTCATATCACTTTAACTACAACTTTTCTAACAATTATCACTGACTATCTGTTTTAGCATAGAGTTGTCCACCAGTATTGATCCCGGATTTAAAGTTAAGGATATTGGAGGCTTGTACATCAGTGTTGATGGTAGCACATCAAAGAGTGCTTCCAATGCCATGAAAAAATTGAAAGAACAGAAGGACCAAGATGAGGTGAGTGATAGTTCATTTATGTTTAAATAAATAATCCTTGCGTAAACATGACACGTTTATAGACCAGTGACATTGTTTTGTCATGACATTGTGGAACCCTTGGTTAACACTCCGATAAAGTGTGATTTGAACATCTTCTGTTTTGGCAGCTGATGAAGAGGAGCGTCATAGGCCCAGAATTTGAAAAGGAGGAATCTGTTCCTCCATATAAAGAGTCCAAGCAGATAATGAAACTGAAACGCAAGGTGGGTATAATTTCATGCGGAGTACAGTCAACAAATTATTTTAAACACTGCACTTTTTCAGTTCATTTATAGGCAAAAAAACTTTGGAGCATGAACCTTTTTTTAATGAATGTTATTGAAAGATAGTTTTGTTATGTTAATTCTACAACGCTCTCCTTGTTTTTATACATGTAATATTGATTTTGTTTCTCTTTAATATGCTCAGGTGGAGAAGGAGAAGACTACTGGAGATGGATGGTTTAATATGAAGGCTCCCGAAATGACAGAGGAATTAACAAATGACCTTAAAGTGCTAAAAATGAGGGCAGCAATGGATCCTAAACGGTTTTACAAGAAGAATGACAGAGATGGGTTTCCCAAGTACTTCCAGGTCTGCAGACTGTTGTGTGCATAACCATGTTTCTATGCCTCTTTTTTAGACTGGCCCCGATGTTAGACATGTGCAGATCGCTGGTCTTTTCAGTTGTTTTCAAAACATCTTTTTTCTACTTCAAATGTCTACATAAGGTTGGCACGGTTGTGGATAGCCCTGTGGACTTCTACCATTCACGCGTTCCAAAGAAACAGAGGAAGAGAACCATGGTGGAAGAGTTGCTTGCAGATGCGGAATTCAGAAAGTAGGTTGCCGTTTCGGTCTGCTCAGTGTCCAGTTTGGAATGAAGTCATGTCTTTGATTGTGCACTTAATGCCTGATACATTACTTGCATGTTGCAATCATGTCTATACTTAGACATTTGTTTGTTGGATATTTATATAAATTGTGGAGTGTATTCCTGAATTTTTTTCCCAGAAGTCTAATTCGCTGTTTCTTTATATTGCTTTCAGTTACAATAAGAAGAAATACAAGCAGATCATGACAGAAAAAGCAGCCCATGCAGCTGGCAAGAAGAATCGCAAAAAGAACAAATTCCGCAAGAAGCAGGGAATTTGACCAGAACTTGTAACTTCGATAAGTTGAAAATTCTCAAGAAATAAAATTAACTATCATGCTAGTTTTTATTTTATTTTTTATTGTATAGAAAAGTCTGATTTACATTCAGAAGCAATCAGTCTGAAATACTTAATAAGACTCAACAGAAATTTACTGTACATAGTTTTGTATTTACTCATTTTTAAGATCTTTACTGCTGTCTGCTGGAAAGAAATGTTATTTTTCATATTTCAGGAAAACCCTCAAGTACTGAATTTTAAAAGGAATACAAACAGATTTTTTTAAAGATAATTTTGAACACTTTGAAACCTATCCTTTAGCAAGGAAGACATTGTGGAGTAATTTATTTGATACAATACACGAAAAAAGGAATGCCCAGTTAAGTGTAATAAACTGCATAAAGTGAAGTGTTGGGGCCCCCCCCCCCCCCCCCCCCCTGTATTTGCTGAAAGATCAAACGGCTCCTCCTTCTCCTACTTGTGAAAAACTGCACACAACAAAGCAATAAACATCCGTTTGCCCAGTTCTACCAGAGCATTGGTGATGCCAGCATCCTGTTGGCTCTGTGCAGTCTGGCTCTAGAGCCCAGCTGGCAGTATGACAGTGCTGAGACGGAAAGGTATACTTGAGAACTGCACTCAAGTCTCTGCACCAGGTGACCCATTCACCTGTAGAAATGGAGGGGTTGGATGGGCTGATACTTTTTACCATCAGCAAAGCAGTGAATGCTCAGGGTATTTGGAAATTCTGAGAGCATCCATGCTAGCTGCTGCTAGGGAACTTGAATTCAGGTTAGTGTAAACGCAGCACTAATGTGCTCTTCCAAAGTTAGTGTTTGAAGTCGAGGTGAGCATTGAGCATGCAGATTGTCTAAAATCTGGATAAAGGCCTTTTTGGATTCTAATTGATCATATATAGATACCATATACTGAGTACAATTGTTAGTGATTTACAGTACCCATTTCATCCCATGTTTTTAGCAAAGGGAAAAGTTGGAAATAAGAATGGTCATTGGCAAACTAACGTTTGGATGTACACCGCAGAGGCGGCTGCATTGTTAGGCTGTCAAGATTGGAGGCATCCTGGTGCAGCGTGGAGAATGCTGGGAATTGTGCCTCACTGCGTCCAATTTGAGGACCTCAGGAGACACCCCACTCTGCGCAGCAGCGGCGTTTCAGCATTCAAGCTGATCCAAAAGATTCTGCTCAAATGAGGACGTGAAAATGAAGTTAGAAAAGGTCAGCGGCATGGAGTAGAGGAGTGCTTGGCGGTGCAGAAAATTAAGCCACGTGCTTCTGTATGTCAGCAGAAACCAGAGCTACAGAAAGTACAGACAACTGATTAGGCCAACTAGTAAAGGTGACCCTTCTCCCCACAAAATCCAGTTAAGTAGGAAATGTATCACACATACCTAGGGGTTTCATTTAGCGGTTTAATTCAATTAATAAAATACAGAAAATAAATAGTATTGTATATGACATGTTACTCAGTTACACAGGATATGCATATCTAAAAAATAATTAGTACAGAGTGCAAACCACAGTGTACGTACATGCAAATTCAATACTATTGGAGTGCCAAATGATTACAGTAAATGTGGGAGACGGGTGATAAAAAGGGCAAGCCCCCCAAATCTGCAGACATTACTGCCATTATATTTGAATCTCAAGACAGATATTTTACTGTTAGAATTATTATTATCCAGTTCAATGTTATTCACAGGCTGATTACGTTACAGTTGATGTCAGTGGTTAATTGATGACTCAAATCCTAGTTGGTGCTGGAGGCCTGCTTGTATAGGTTCTTGTATATCTGACCAAGGCTGTCCTCAAACACGGCTCTGTGGGGCTTCCCTGTGTACTGGGCAGCTCGGTTTGACCAGAAAGCCCCATTACCCAAATGGACAGAAGCCTCACCAGGGATCACAGTGCTGGAGAAAAGAAAATGCGATCATCTGCAAAGGCTCCAAATTGGACAAGCGGCTTACATGTGCAACAAATAGATTTCAACTCTGTACATTTACACCAAATCTGCTTGCAATGGCTTTGATGTTTTAAAATTGTTAAACATTGTTACAATAATATAATAAACCTTATTTGTAAAGTACCTTTCATACACAGGTTGTAGTGTTTTGTAATAATCACATGACGGCACTCACAGGAGCCCTTTGGCCACAGATTTAAGGTCTGAATAATCCGCAAAAAGATAGAATGCAACTAAATGAGTGACCACTCTTTCAATAAAATCTTTTAATCAACAATGCAAGTAACCAAATTCTATTTATGTTTGGTCAATTCCTACTGCAAATTATGTTGAAATGCACTTAAGAAGTATAATTCAAAACCTAACAATGGAGAGGTGCTTATGTAATCACACAATAAACTGAATTAATAAAAGAAATTGGGCTGAATTTTGGGGGGATACGTGGGGAATGTATTGCCTTGTTAATTTTTATTTTCTTTCAGAATCCACAAATTGACTCTGAAAAGGTAAGCGGATGGCTGATTCCTACACAGGTGAAACAGTATTTTTCACCAAAACAGAGTTTTCCCGTACTAAATAAACATACCAGTAAATAAGATAAAACACTGAATGTTAGAAAGTTCTTGGTGAGCTAAAGGAACAGTTTCACCATGTGGCTCCAACAAAGACCAACAATCTTTGTTTATTGTATTTTTCTTTTTAATACAATCATTATTATTTAGTCCATCATTGTGTTCCATGTGTGAAAAACACAAACAAAACCATATACATGGATCATAAAATGACCTCAAATGAATAAAAGTACGGCAATTTGAATCTAATGGCAGCACTAAAAGCACCTGTCACAGCAAGAGAAGAGATGATGCCCATTAGGACCCATCACTGCAGAAACAGGCGTCCAGTTTCTTGCCATTACAGAATTACAGTGTCAGTGCTGAGGTGCTATTGTGACAGGGATAAAGTGTTTACCTGTCCTGGAGGACTAGGCTGTCATGCAGAGTGTCATCACAGGAGACCAACGGCCCGCGCTGGGAAGATTCCCCCTTCGCACTCTCCTGGTCCTGAGACAATAACGTGTGTCATCAAAGCACGGAGTCAAGGGTGAAAAAAGCGTGCTGCCTACAAAGGCTTTGAAGAAATAGCAGCGCTCTGCAATGGGAATGTCAGTACTTGTATGCAATTGTTGAAATACAAAAAAGTAACAAATTCTATGAAACAACCATCAATTTCACAATATTACAAATAATGAACCATTTCTCCCCACAACAAAATGCTAAATATAGCTAGACATTTGGAATTGCTTGAAACTTCTTGGTATTTTTTTTGCTTTAAAGATATTAAAATACTCATACCCATGATACCCAGAAGAAAAAAGTTTTGAAAAGACAAGTGTTATTTTCACAAAAACTGAAATAGAACACTCAAAAAACCCAACACATTATGTTCTGTACTCTCACTGAAAAACTACAAATTGACTGGTACCCTCCAAAAGAAAGTGCTATGGAGTTATGTAACTTGCAGATATCACAAACATTCAACAATTCAAAACAAAACAATAATTAGCTGATTTTTCAATGAAAATTACAAATAGATAAGACACATATGGAAGGACTCATTGTGCTAGGCCAGCATTTGTAATATCCTCCTGGAAATAAACACTGATCAAAATTGAAGGTAAATTGAAATTGAACGCTTACGTTTATCTCGCAAAACCTTTTTATACTAAACCAATGCTACTGCACAACAATCATAAATAATATGTTGTTAAATTGTTATAGTTATATTTAAAAACTTTATCAGTGTTAGGGTCAAGTTGTGTCAGTTGGATGATTTAGTACACTAGATAAATCCCTGCATTTTTTCCATTTTAATTATGTACGAATTATATATTTTTCTTTCAACGCTCAGCTTCAGCCTTGTAGGGCTGGCAGCCGACTGAGAAGCCACTTGTACCGACTGCCTTCTTTTTTTGTGTCAAGAAGTTGAGCCCTTAACAGCAGCTTTGTGCTTGGAGATCTCCCTCCCATAGAGCGCTGCCTCTTTTTCATTTAGAGAGGATTTGGAGCTTTAGAGTAATTAGCGAGATGTCGCTTGGTTCCGCCGTCAGGATATTCCAGCAGAAAGTGTGGGAGGTGATGCTTTTTAACAGCGCACCTGCCACTTCTCAAGATCCTCGATTCAAGGCTTTAAAACTTCACAGGTAATTCGAGGGGGTTTAAAATAGAAGTGAGAAGAAAAGGAATGTAAAAATGCAGGCAGAAATGATTTCATTCACTCAAGTGACAGAGTGGTGAATTAAAGGCAAATCCATCCAGACAGATCTAGTTTGACGGCGATGATTTTAGTGGGTGTGTGAATTATCAACGTAACAAGTGGGTTCAGTTTTTCTAAGTATCCTTCCTTTCTTGCCTCTCTGTAAAACCGTGCGCACATCTCATACCGTTTGCCACTGCTCTGCTGGCAGAGGCCATGTCCTACTTACAAAGGTGAGTGTTTTCTTGGCTCCGTGGGTCCTTAGCAATCTCTGAACCCTACGATGTATTTCCTCCCACTGACTGGGGCTGGACGGACTGTTCTTGAACCTGAGAGACCAGAGACATTAACACTTAAGAAAATATAATACATGTTTAATTTTACTTTTTGATTATTTAATGCCAAACATGATTTGAGCCGTATATAAAAAATAATGGAAAGGTGTAAGTAAGGCAATGGTCACTTTGTTGTGTGATGTACTAAATCTCATTAGCGGTTACACTTTTCCCACATTTCATGTTGTCATGTTATTTGTTATTGGCTTATGGAATGTGTCACTGGGACACCTTGGAATCACAGTTGGGATGACAGCTGTAAAATATAATCTAAAAGCTCATAATAATTTATCATCTTCTGCATGGATTTCTTTCAGATGTACCACTGACTGTCATTCATCAAGGGAACAGAACAACAACAATGTATTTTCACATGTATGGCTTGTGGGGGAGAGCAGATAATGCACAACGGCTACGTAAGATACACAATAGCCTATATGAAAATCCTGACATCCTCATCTTAGTCCTGCTCGTTTACATGGCCATTATGCAGGTATACCATTTGACCACTAGTCTGTGCTCTTAATCAAGGAATGGTTTGGCTTTGAGCTTTAAAAAAAGCTGCTGATAGCAATCCTGGATAGTGGGAAATGTGAGATATTTAAAAATAGACAGGTACATATGTATAATGTGGATAGTCCATGTAATTATTACAAATATTTTCCATGATTAACATAAGGGGGATTGTTTCAGTATACCCCCCTCTAACCAAGACTACGTTATACAAAAAATGATCAACACTACCAGTGTTGCAGTATCGGTGTTGCAGCCAGCTTGTCAGATACTGACCAAGCACTCGGTTTACAATTTCCTTTGAAATTTCAGTAGGTACAGAAAACCATCATAAGTGCTATTTTTATGAAAAACAAAGTTGTCAAACCCAATATGTGCTTCAATGCATGGCTCTCTAATGCTCCTATTGGTTTTTATTTTAAAGGGCTCAGTGCTTTAGATGGCTTAAAAAAGACACATCCTCAGAACATCAGCCGTCACACTGGATGGCACACTTCAGTTAAGCACCTGCCATTTGTTCTCCATCAAAGAATTCCGGAAAACGTGCTTCCTGCCCTGTCGTCGGAATCTACGACGGCGGGTTTAATCTCCGGCTTTATGACTTTCGTCGCATTTTCAACTGAGAGAGAAGCATCATACATTTCTCACAATTTACTTTCCAGTTTAAAATTGTCTATTGATTTTGATGTTTACTATGAACGGAGAAAAGAGGTAGAAGACCAAACAAACAAACATTTGGCGGTTTAGCTTGCAGCTGTTCAGATCAATGACAGAGTCTCAGAATGTATTAAACCGCGCGTCAGGTCAAACGCGTTCAGTTTCGCTGAAACACAATCAATACCATTTTCCGTGTGTTTGTTTTTTTTGTTTTCTTTTAAGTAATGAACAAACATGACAAGACATCAGATCCTATAATTTGAAGAAGGGGGAAATTCATCTTGGCTGCCGTGTGTGATCACAATAAAGATTAGACGCATACGGTCCGTTTTATTTGGCAGCGCCTGCATGAGGTTCACATTTTGTCAATACTATATAATTGTAAATTCATATGGGAGGGACTATGCCTTTCCCCCTCACCTTCCCTCACATTTCATCAGCAGAGCAAATGGAAACGCTTTCAGGCCGAGAATGACAAATTCCAAACAAATTCTTATAAATATAATTTAGGTCTTTTCACCCAGGGAGTAAAAAACAATACAGCGATTTCAGACCACAGAAAAATCACACACCGTTTCACCAGAAAACCAGCTGGGGACAATGAAGACAAAAAAAATACACAAAGACATTTTAATTACTCTCCATTACGCCAATGTAAATGCACCTGAAGAGGGTTGTAGGATAAAAGACCCAAATGCTGAGGTTTTTGAACAAGCATTCAACCATGAAAATTAAATATGACATGCAAAAAAATAAGAAAAGGCAAAACTGTCTTTTGCGGGAAGGCATGTCTGTGCTGATAGCGGGAGCGTACCTTTCCCTCAGGGAGGAGCGACTGAGCAGGGGGCTCTGGGCAATCCTTTTGCCAGATGCAGGGGTAGACTGTGCCTTCAGTGGACTGCCACTAGGGGCGCTGATGCTTTTCTTTGCCGAAAATTCTTCCGGGGACTCCTGCAACTTCAGGGAGCCTCTGTTCACCTGCAGAAAGTCAAGAGCTCATGCAGCTGAGACATGGCATTGGCCTGCAGTTACCTGATCCCCTGCGTGTGCCTTCACCACCTGGGATTCTGCGCTGCTGTAGCTACTGTAGGCGACACAAAGATTCTCTCCGTAACAGAAGGGGGCAGCATTGCGCTTGCAATGCACCTCTCCATCATGCCAATGTTTATATAAAAATAACGTGGGCAGATCACTATTAAAATGATAATTCTTTCATATTGACAATGCTGACTTTTGCATTTGCAAATTTCATAGAAATTCAACCTTAACATTTGATTGTACTTGTCCTCCAGCAGGCCTGTAACTGCCGAGAAGGGAGGGATCTAGAGAGAAAACAATGAAAATAGAAATGAATGAATATGTAGGGATAGCAGTCACATGAATACAGATGAAACAGTTTACTAAGCACATGAAGAATCAGAAAGGTGTGTGTAAACAGACCTTGCGTGCTGTCTGCAGTGTAGCTGGCAGACAAACTGCTCTTGGGGTGCTGGGATGAGAACGACTCGTTTAAGGAAGTGCTCAGAGTCCGGGGAACCTGCATTGAGCACACAGTCACTACCTCTCTCACTTTGTTAAACATGAGGAACAACTATGATCTCCAGGCAAGTTCATTTCTCCGCTGCAGTAGAGAGGCTGGCAGTGTAGACTCAGCTTCAGTAGACAAACACAATGTAGAATCCTCAATTAATCATCTGTATTTGCCTTTCATTCTGGCATTAATCACTTTCCGGAAAGAACACAAAAGGTTAAACCAAAGAGAGAAAGTTTGGGGAAGAGCAACCTTTCTTTCTTCAGTTATACTCAGGTGCCTCTACAACTGAACTCCTACAGACTTCAATTAAAATGGTGGCAGCTCAATTAAATAGCAATATTATCACCCTCACTAATGAAATGAGCTATTTACTTCCACATAAACAAGCGTGCAGACTTTAAACACACATGGATAATGCATTCAGTGGGCTAAGCTCCTTCAGTAGGAAAGTATTTGTTAATCACGATTTGACTCTTAATTACCTAGGTTAATTGTGGCCCCGGGATTCATTCTGTAAAATGTTCTCTTTTAAAGGCCACATTATAGAAAATGCCACGCTAACATGGCCACCAAATCCACAGATCTGCTGTAAGCCACTTTTATATTTATACCTCAGGACTTGCTGTGATTTCAATGATGGTTAAATAATCCGAAACACACGGAACAAACAAAAAGAACTGTAGTAAATGCCTGCCCTTGTATTTCAATGGTTATCCTCCAGGGGTCCCGATAGTTTTCATCTGAACTTTGTACGTGACATTCACCACTTTTATTTAATTTATCTTTTTCATTTTAACATACCACAGGTGCAAGCGATTTATTTTTTAATTTAACTTTTTGTGCAAGTAAAAATTTTATATAACTGCTCTGATTTTTTATGTGGGCATTTCCCACTGTTTCTAAAACATGCTCTTGCACAACATTTAAAAATACTACAGCATGTCCACGGTAGTAAGTAATCATGTGGAATTTAACATGTGGAAAATAGTTTAATATAAAATTGTGGTGAATATGACCTCACTCACACATATAGCAAGCTAGTTTAGGATATGAATTAATGGCTAATGACCTGAATACAGAGGAGATTGTAAATAATTTATCCATTTAAGTTTGTTAGATACATTGCAGTGTTTGCACAATAGCTAATACAAGGTTTATTTGAGTGTTAGCTCATGTTAACATTGAGGGGTTAACAGCGGAGACATTTCTACTCTTTAAAAAAAAAAAATACATTCCACAGTGAAAAGCTCAGGGTTCATAGTTGAATATCACCTGTTGTGACATAACAACAAGCAACCTGATTTATAAAATATATATAGAGGGAAAAAAGAAAATCTTAATTTTAAAGTCAGAACATAAACTCTTGTATCTCCAGTGGAGTTCCCCTTTAAGAATAAATAAATAAATACTATATCATCATTAAACAAGATCAGTGCACTACCGAGGGTGAAGTAATTGAATATTACAATTCATTTTACTCATCCAAATACTGTCACAAACATTAAGGCAATATCCCTCTAACAAGACCAAGCAAGGGTTAGGCAAACACTGTAAAATAAACAGAAAAGCAAACAGCCAGAGGGCCACTCAATGGCCAGGACAAGGGGCACCTAAACACTCAGAAGTCAGAAGAACAGAACGCACCACAAAGGGGGGCTGACTCTCCGATTCCTTCTTAAACTTGTAAGGCCCCAGTTGTAGGTGGCCGAGCCGTTGCCTGTTGTCCTCTGTGAGCTGGCACATGCGTCGATGGGTGTAGGGTGAGGGAGAACGTGAATGGGAAGCCACTGTGGAATGCTCATAGCTGTTGGACACAGCAGCCTGTGTTTTTTTTTTCGCAGCAGACACTGGACTCTTATTGGTCCTTCTCCCAGATTGACGTTTCACTGGAGTCTGAGAATGGAGACACAAACAGACTGAGACAAGTCCAACTGCAAATCTCCTGACTGTTTTATCTACCACACGCCAACTGTTTATGGCACGTATGCACCAGTCCAGCTTCATTCAGGGAAAACAACATTGAATTTGGCATTGGAAGAAGGATGCCTCGGGGGAAATGTGGTTGTGGATCGTTCATCCTAAGCCCCCCCCACAATGAATTATATAATTTGGCTGTGTTGTAAAGTCAAATTAAAATATAACAATGTTTTCTACTCCTATACAAGTAACTCTCCAGAATGTCAAAATTAAATAAAGAATTTAGATGTCTTGAGATGTCTTAGATGTCTAACCTGAAAATGACTTGATAAATATTCACACCATTTGTATTAACAACCTCAACTGGGACAGGTGTATTCCATTTCCCTGAAGATCACACTAAATACATTAATAAGGTCCACCCATGTTGACTTTGAATCAACCTCTGCTGCATGATTTCAGAATAAATATCACCAACTTTGTGAGGTCTCACAACTGAAACGGCAAAGAAGACCAGTCATGCTGTCATGAACACAAAGGAACTGCTCGAGGAACTTGATAAAGTTGTTAACAGGAAAAAAGCTGGAGGTTATAAAATGATTGGTAAGGGTTTGAACCTTCCTAGGATCACTGCTAAGTCCATTGTAAGAAAACTAGAAAAATATGGCTCAACACAGACATTACCAAGATCAGGCTGTCCTACTAACTAACAACCAGATGAGAAGGGCAATTGTCAGAAAAGTGACAAAGAGGCCAGATACAACCAATGAGTTGCAGAGCTCATTGGCTGAAATGGGAGAAACTGTCCAGAGATAAACAATCTATTTAGCATGTCTCACATTTAGCCTCTTCGGGAGAGTGGCTTGATAGAAGCCACTTCTGAGAAAGGATGAAGTCAGGACTGGAGTTGGCCAGAACTGCCATTGCCAGATGTGACAGACCCATATCCACTGCATATCTGGCAGCAGAGTGATGAGCTTCACAATACAGTGTCTGGAGTTAATCATCAGGTTGCAAGACTAACTTGTCGCAGTTGCTGCTGTTGGTTTAGACATATGCATGTTGCCATAAACTTGATTTGTTTTACACTGTCTGTATCAAAATCTGTTCTAGGTCTGTCTGTGAAGTCATTTTCAGTTACACAGCTCACAGAAGGTTCAATTTCAGTGTTGTTTCATTGTGGAATGGAAACTAAATGCCAAAAAAAGAACAAGATTTTAGGCTGAAGACAACATTTTTCTGTAGAGTTGGAAATTATGAAAATAATGAAACCGGCTGATTGCACAGAAAATAGACTTGATTTCTTCTATAAAACCATTAGGCTAAAAACATCATGCTCCTGTACAACAGCTAATATCACCTTTGCTAGCAAATCACTTCAATAATTCTAATAGCAGCTAACATAATTCTGAGTTGCAATAACAGTTTTCCTGCGGGCGATGCTGGGATAAATAAGTTTAAAAAAATGTTAATTGCATTTGATGGCCAGCTTCAGACAAATATGATAATGGCATTAGATGGCTGTGAAAATAAAGATAATTTAAATGCTAATTGGAACATCCTGGCATATTAACTCATTTTTAAAAGTGGAATAAATAAATCCTGATTGAGATTGCAATTTGGAGAAGACAGATTTAATAAAATTAAACGGAGTATTTTTTATTTCTTTTCTTCGTTCTTTTCCTTTTTTTGGACAAAACACAAAGGAGCCCTTTTCTACCATGAGTCGCGCTTGTCTGATGTGATTAGTGAGCCTGGTGGTATTGGTAATGGGTGATAAAGCAGGATGTCCTTGAAACAACAAAGCCAGAGCCACAAGTAGCTTATTAAACAAGAAACGAGCCCTGTTCAAATGCATGCAAATCAGGCGGAGAAAACCCATTTAAAAAAACACTGTGTCAAGTCCCAAACAGGAGACTGTGCAAAGGGGACAAATGCACAAAAAAAACACTGAAGAATATTCTAGAAATGTGCAAGACAGTTGTCTGAAGGACTAGAGACAAGAGACATCAAGAGGTATTTTAAACTGTGCACCCCAGAGCAGGTCATTTGGAAGGAAAGGAGTTATTGTGGACCTGGCAGAAGTACGACAAAAAAGGGAGATGATTCAACACATTGTTCAAGCTGCCAGTTTAATGTGATTCCTAAATATCCATCAGCATCGTTAGGCATGTGGCAGCACTGCATCGAGGGTTCTCTCCATCTCGGGACTGATCCAGATCTCCTTTGTGGTCATTATAGCACATCCAGCCTCTTTCAATACCTGGCATTTTATCAATAATCTCCATTAAAATAAATGGCTCTTATAATGAGTCTTGGAATATGGCCCCTGATCTCACAGTACTCACTTGACAGAAAGTGCACTTTTTGTGAAAAGAAAAACAGATTCGGGAGGCTTTTTAAAAATGTTGCCTGTTAATGCCAAATTTTTGTTAAAGGTACACCAACAGTGAAAATACAACAATGGCCAAAATAAAAATATGGAAACTGGAATTATGATGGGAAAACTCTATTATGTTTAAAAATAAAAGCGCAATTGTGATTCCTGTTCCTCTCTAAATATGCAAGTAACTAATTGGGTATGTTATTTTCTTATCCAAATTGAAATACTCCTGTTTTTTATTATTTAAACTTGAATTCAACAAGATCTAGGCTATGTGTGGTTCTGTGCAGATCTTGATTGTATTTAGAGAAGATAGAATTTAAATTTTAGCGTTTTTGATAGCCTGTGGAGTGCCACAGCCTTGGTACCTGGAATACAGATCATCGCTAATCATGCATTCGAGAGGAGCATCGGCGCTGGGAGATGAACATTGATTGACGGAACAATGGACAGGTTGTTTGTCCCAACAAAGAACCTTGAAGACCAAACTACAGATTTCAAATGAGGATATCAATTCTAATGATCTGGTCTCTGTAATTACCCTTTGCAAGAGATTGATACACCAAAACATGTTACCAAACAACTTACATGTCAAGATCTATGCAAAGAAAATAGCATGTGGACGAACACAATTAAAATGGTTGACAGTGCCATTCTTTACAGGTCTAGGCATAATTCCTCAACATCTAGCTGTAGCTACTTCAACAAAGATTCTGAATACCTATCTGTCACATGATCAATCCTATTTCCTTCCTTCTATTTCACCTCTGAAATCAATAACAGACAAAATGCCTGTCCACTTGACTTGTTGCGCACTACTTCACTAGTTAATTTAAACACTCAGATGTTATTTGTGTGACTTTAATTAACCTAGATGCACACACAAAACAACCAAGAGCGTATTGTAAATGCAGTGCAGTAAATATTGAAATGGCAGTGTTTCAGCAGCTATTTAAGTTCATGCATTCGGATTTTAGGCTTGCATGACCATGAGAAGTTTGCATGCTGAACCAATTCATAACTATTCAACACCACCATATGGATTCTGCTGTTGTTCACGGCTGACGACATTTCATTAAGAAAGACAGCAAAAATGAGACGGGGCTGGTAAGAACCTAAAGAAACAATGAACTTACAGGAGTGGCAGGCTGAACATCTTTCAATTCGCATTCCTCAATGATAGAAGTTGTGGAGAATTCCATTTTGGGAGAAATTCCCTGAAGAAAGACCACAAGAGCAAGCCCTTGAAACAGGAGGTTAAAAAACAACAACACCAGAGGGTACCTGCTGATGGCTAGGTGGTTGGCAGATCAATTAGCGACAACAATCTACAGCCAGTACTTCTTCTAATAGTAGCAATAAAATGAATGGCTGACTTTAGCAATATATTATAGGTATGGCAAACCCCATCTGAGGCAGGGACCTACAGGGAAAGAGATGGATCTCTTCATTAGTAGCTCTCTCTCAGGACCAGACGCTCTGGGGGTCAGTCTGGGGCCCGGATACAGAAAGTCCCGAGTGTTCTCCTCCACTGTGGCCAAGATTTCTCCTTCTGCAGTCACAGGCAAATTGCTGTCAGACTTCAGTCTACATTACTTTCCATCTTTCGTTTTATGTTAAGGGTGCAAAACATATCTGTACATGACTGTGCGTACAGAAATGACTCAGAAGTCTTAAATTGAGATGGAAATGCAGTATACCTGGGGGAACAAGCTGAATCAACTCAAAGGAGGTTGTGTCAACTGTAAGGAGAACACAGAGAAGTAGTGGATTTATTATACTGTTTATGTGTGTGTGTGTGTGTGTGTGTGTGTGTGTGTGTGTGTTTGCGTGTAAAGGTTAAAGATGGCAAATAGCCCACAAGAGATCACTTACGCTCCAGGAGATCAGCAATGTCGCTTGGGTCAATGGCTTCTGAAAAGGCCTTGTGGGGGAAAACCACACGTTCAAGCATTGTATACAGCCTTTTAACAGTGGTAAATGGATCCAAGACCTCTATTGCACATTGAGGTTTAAAAGGTTATAATATTTCAAACAGAGATGGAGAGATGGAGTGTAACATTAATCTAGAGCTGTCAACATGCCTATCTGAGGTTACAATTGTAGTTTTACCATTGAAAAGGGCATTTTTAAGGCTGTGGGAAAATACAAATAAAAATAGTATATAAATAGTATAAAACACAGATTCATTAGATTAAATTGTATATGCAAATAAACATTCACCATCAAATTAGCTTTGCTCTCACTTCTCAATCAAAGCTAAAGGACACAGAGTTAATGTCTGGCACTTATTTAAAATAATGTTGATACTGTCACTGCACTCATTTCCAGGCAATGCTGATACTGTGTCCTATCCTACCTTCTGAAACGACATCTTTTCATGGAATAATAGTGGAAAAACCGGAGGCACATGAAGAGTCTTCTGGTATTGTCCCATGACACAAACACTTAGGTATACATCTGGTTGATTAGGAAGCACCACTCCTGGGCAGGTAATCTAGCAATGACAAAATAAATATGCATTAATAAAGTAAACGATCAAATAGTAAAATACTGAATGTGCTGATGATTTTCAAATATTTAGTTAGTATTCATGGGACAATAGATTGGGCCAAAATATTTTTCAGTTGGGAACAATAGCAAACCTTTATTGGGGACTTACTGTAAATTGGTAACGAAATTTATGAATTTAACACTAATATCCTACAGTACCTGAATTTAGTGAAGTATCATTGATTTACATTGCACATGTAAATTACAGCCATAGAACAGTTTCCTTGTATGCGATATTCAGAAACATCTATGGATATGGGAAGGGATAATTTACAATTTGCAGTCTGCAAAATTTACTTTCGGCCCCGCGCTAATACGAGTAATTGCGTACGTGAAGAGAGTGTAAATAATTAGTTTATCAACAAATTAGCTAGAGGGGATTTGAGTCTATAATAATGCCGTCATTAACCGATCAGTTATTTAGCTTAATTAAAGAAAAAAATATCTAAGTTATTTCGGACTCGGCTCTGCGGTGTTTTATTTATGTTTTTCGATCAGTGCCACATACGCTACAGTTTATCCTTCGTTGCGCCCGCAACGCCCAGTTCTAAATTCAAATAACGTTACAGATATGTATCATCAGTGCATATGCGCAACACTGTGCCAAAAACGAACCCTGCAATCACCAAATAACCCCTTCAGTATTGGATACAGTATTGAAGTTACACCAACGCCATCCACTCATAAGATAATACTGAGACAACTGGATTCACTTATTGGTTTTATTCTGTGCCAGTCAAAATTATTCCGCTTTGTAACACCACTCTGTTCATTTATGTGCAATGGTATATTAAAGATCTCTGCTCTGCTCTCTTCATTTACTTTGGTACTTCCCATGGGTTACGTTGCCTTTGAAAAAGTTGCTAGCTGAATTGCTAGCTAGCTAGCTAGCTAACTTGATGGGATATAAAATAACTAACGTTAGCTAACTTGGCTAACGTCGTTGCTATACTGTACTGCTATGTAATAACGGAAGTTGTAGATTTGACAAGCTATACCGTTATCTTTCGTCGTAGATACTCGTACTAGCCTATCTAGTAATATATCTACTAGTTAACTAACTCGCGAATATTAACTATACTAATAAGCTAGCTAAGTAGTTTTCTTCACTTAGCTGATCAATTAGTTTTCCATTTTAGCTACTGCCTAACGTTAGGTCTTTTGCTCCGTTCCATATGACGCTGGCCGACAAGCTTCAAGCCGGGTAGCTATGTTAACTGAACAATCAGTGCTAAAAGTGGAAAGCAAGCTAGCTATGGCTATCAAACTTGGATAGTGAATATATCAGTACTTACAGCTTGAATATACACTTCAACAGTGCATTTCAGCACTTTCTGTGGCATTTTACTGGCCAATTTCTTCTTCTTTAGTGGTGTCAACCCACCCATATTAAAACTTCTGTTGTCATAGCTGCCGGAGACGCCACAGTTGCAAAACAGGAAATGACCAGGAGATCATGTGACCATGTAGAACGGAGAAAATATGGAAGGTCGAAGAAACAAACAGGAGAGGAATGTTTTGGTGGTAACAACAGCATACAAAACGTTGGCAAATGAATAGCCTTTATATCTGTAATGATAAAAGGGTCTAAAGAATCCCATATGTAAAAGGTCTGTAAAATCCTATAAAGATCATGTATGCCATATACAAAACTTATAAAATAAATATGTGGCAGAGAACTAGCATATTTCATACTAAACTTAAATAGTTCCCTAATATACATGGTACTCCCTATTAAAAAAACATTGAAAGATTGTATACAAATATATAATACTAATCAGCATATGATTTTTTATAAAACTTTGCAAGTATGATCATATATGATTTTTACAGACCATTAGCATATGGGATAAAGCTCTTAAATCAAGAGTACTTAATTTGTGAGATATATGGTTGGATTATCTTGCTTGCTTTTTATTACCTCTTTTATTTAAATAGTTCTAAGGTTTATAAACTTCTTTGGTTTATCCAAGATGTTTGTTGTTGTGCCACATCATCTGTAGGCTACTTTGGGTCAGGAGTATAATAAGTTAAATTTTTAAATATGTTTAAGTGCAATTTACCTGGAGAGGCATAGGATAGTACTAAAGTGCCCTGTGAAAATGAGGCTAATATTTTAATAACAGCACTCAGAAGAATTGCATTTTGATTAAACAGAGCTAAGTCTTCTTGGAGGACAGAACCTGCCCAGCAGCAGTTTAATTCTTTAGATTGGACACATAATAATTTGCCTGAGAGAAAGAAGAAAAAAAATCAGAATTATAAAATGACCCAACTAAACAGTATAAGAAATGATGCCATAATACATTTTAAAAGATGAAACGCTTTCAGTGAGACACACCATTAATCAGCGAATAGTGCCGAGTAAAAACAAGATGTGTTCCCCAAATACAATTTGTAGAAATGGCAACAAATGCATTTGTGTGTAGTTGAAAAATATTTAAGGATTAATTAAACTGAAACCATCACAAAACATAAATCAGTTAAAATATACCAACATTATGAGACTACGTACATCAACAGATAGACAAAGCAGGTGTTATCTATTGAAGGTGCTACAATACAATGCATTGAGCTACTGTACTTCCCTTTCTGCTTGTCAAATGTCCATCATTCTGTTTATGTATTAGACAACTCTTTGTTGTAAGACAATTCAATTTTATTTTTTATTTTACTCCATATACAGCGATATGTATTTTTGAGATTTTACCCATTTACTCATATACTGCACTTAATATACCATTTAACCCAGGAAATGGCTGACTTTGGTTGTCCTTACTAGCTCTGAACACCATCAGAATCAGTAGTCCTTTTGTTTGGGAATTCTGGCCCCCTTCATGTTACACCAAAGAAGAATTAGAATTACACAGTAATTTAATTTTTTTATTTTGCAGCAGTGGGAAGTAATATAAATATTTGCACCTAATAAAAAAGTATAAACTCCTTGTTACCCTCACTTTGTATAGCAAAATGCTAATCATAATATTAATGAAACATTTATAATATAATATGAATTAAACAATTATACAGTGTATTAACCACTTAGAGAATAATTAACATCTCACTTAAATGTTCTTATATTTACACTTATAAAAGAGACTATTTGTATCATTTCACATTTGTAAATGCTCGGCCCTGTCCTTTGTGGGTTTGAGTATTTAATAAACACCTCAGTCCCTCTTCACTTTGTGTAGTGCACATCATCATACTCTCACCGCAGGGCTAAGAACCGGCTCGTTGTTTGCCGTGCAATTAACTGGCCTCTTGGGTACACAAGATGGCTGGGGTCTGGTAAAAAAGCTGATGCATAACTAATCGAAAATGAAGCTAATGCAGATGAAGTTAGCTTTTTCAACATTGCTTGGTAAAAGAAGGAGAAGAAAAAATGATATTAACAATTTAAATGTCTCCAGGCTTGCATGGCAGCGTACATATAATTAGGATGTAATGTGTCTGGTCTAGTGAAGCAAGCTAAAGAGAATAATGGGTCTTGATGCAGGTTACAGTGACAGTAAAGTGGGGACGAGAATGGAGTGAACGCTTTCTGTGTGACATTTCCACAGCCTGCGAGGTGCTGCATTTCACAGTTCACCATCCTAAGAGAGTGAGACTCAGCAGAGGTGGAGCTGTGGGGAAAACAGCCGTTAAACGGTGCTAACTTTTCCATACGTGCTGTGCTATCTAAAACAGTCTTTTCCGACACAAACACCCAGTCAAAGAGTCTACAAATGGATGTTCTTCCTCAGTTTTATTAGCACTCTCCATCTTTTTGTCTACCGTGTAAAAAGCGAAACTCATTTGTTTATGTTGTTTCTGACTGATTGCCACGCTTATTCCAAATGACTGGCCTGAAAAATACATGTTGTTCTTCACGCCACTCTTGACTGATAGCTTGCGCTATTCTCACTCACCCCCCACTTTTCAATGCCTTTTGTGGAGAGAAAATCCCATGGTTCATATTTTATACTGTGCTGGGCAAAGTATTCAGTGTACTGTGCAGGAAGGTTTAAAAGGCATTTACAGCCCGTAAGCTGGGAGGAAGGACAGCAAATGGACATCAAACTTCATTTTTGCACAGATACCCTGGGGAGAGGATCCATTTTTGTGTTTCTGTCTGATTAAGTATGCTTGCTTGAAAACTTTCCGTTTACAAATTATTGAGGTGAGAAAAGATCAAAACAAATGAAAAAAACAAAACACACAGAACAACAATTTTTTCAGTATCTGCGTTGCTTCAGAAATTTGTCGGCGGGGCTCACTTTTTCAGTTATTTAAAATGAAAACATTCCATAACCTGCAAGGAATACAATAAAATAGCACTCAAAATGAGTCTCTAGATAAAAGTAAAATTTTGTACACACATGCATTCATGCTGTCAGAGTAATCATTAAAAATAAATTCAAGGTCAACATCTGAAGAATGCACACTGCTGCGGAGCACTATCACAAGAACATGAAGGCCACAGATGGAAACACAATAAGTCTGTCTGACATCATATAACCATGCAATGGCTTGCTATGAAGATGTCTTTAGGACAGATGTTTCGCTGTGCATTGAAGCCATTATCCAAATATTACTGGATGAGGTTTCATCACAGCCTAGAGGTTTCTGCAGAAAAGCTGTTCAGTTTTCCATGTCCATCACTTTGTTCATGAATGTATGTATTTCATGAAGGCTTTGATGGTGCCTATCAGTCAGTAACCTTTTGTCTCTGGCTTGTGGATTTCCAGCTAGATAATGCGTTAATATTTATGCTGATATTGCTGAGAATCTAAAAGTCTTCTTTATTCCCATGGATTCTCCTATCTCCCTTTTCTCCATCTGGGTTCCGCCCATTTCCCTGCCGATAGGATTGTCCATCCAAACTGCTGGGATAAAACAGAGATGCAACAACTGTGATGTATGTTATTAACCTTAACCTAACATATAATATATCAAGGATTAGACACAAAAATAACACTGAAGCAGAATATGAGTACCTGTTGCTAAGACTTGTGGGCTTATTCTCATCAATCAGATTGTTAAGCCTGTAGTAATCCAGAAAGGTACGTGCCACATTTCTGCCCAGCTTCATGTCTAAGGGGAACAAGTTAAGGTAACTTCCTCATCACAGACAAAAGATTGTGTTGGCATACTTCCTAAAAGTGACATAAAACCTTCAGACACATAAATATATTTTTTGAAGTGGATAATGAGCAAAGCTACTCTTAATTAAAATAAGCAGACTGAAAAATATGTCTACAGCATGATAAGCATACTTTAGTGCTGCAATACACAGAACAACTATGCTGAACATAGCAAAAGTTTCAGTGTCAGTTTACTGTCTACAATCACTCTCAGCCGCATAAGTGAAGCTGTATTATAACACTGCACAAACATTTCAAAGCTTCTGATACAATGGAACATTGTCACCAGAGCCTCTTCATTCAAAAAGCCCACAAGGTCTACACTCAAGCAAGAGCCCACTATGTCTACACCCAAGCAAGAGCCCACTAGGTCTACACCCAAGCAAGAGCCCACTAGGTCTACACCCAAGTAAGAGCCCACTAGGTCTACACCCAAGCAAGAGCCCACTATGTCTACACTCAAGCAAGAGCCCACTCGGTCTACACCCAAGCAAGAGCCCACTAGGTCTACACCCAAGCAAGAGCCCACTAGGTCTACACCTAAGCAAGAGCCCACTATGTCTACACCCAAGCAAGAGCCCACTTGGTCTACACCCAAGCAAGAGCCAACTATGTCTACACCCAAGCAAGAGCCCACTATGTCTACACCCAAGCAAGAGCCCACTATGTCTACACCCAAGCAAGAGCCCACTAGGTCTACACCCAAGCAAGAACCCACTAGGTCTACACCTAAGCAAGAGCCCACTATGTCTACACCCAAGCAAGAGCCCACTAGGTCTACACCCAAGCAAGAGCCCACTAGGTCTACACCTAAGCAAGAGCCCACTATGTCTACACCCAAGCAAGAGCCCACTAGTTCTACACCCAAGCAAGAGCCCACTAGGTCTACACCCAAGCAAGAGCCCACTAGGTCTACACCTAAGCAAGAGCCCACTATGTCTACACCCAAGCAAGAGCCCACTATGTCTACACCCAAGCAAGAGCCCACTAGGTCTACACCCAAGCAAGAGCCCACTAGGTCTACACCCAAGCAAGAGCCCACTAGATCTACACCCAAGCAAGAGCCCACTATGTCTACACTCAAGCAAGAGCCCACTATGTCTACACTCAAGCAAGAGCCCACTAGGTCTACACCCAAGTAAGAGCCCACTAGATCTACACCCAAGAATTTTCTTACAGTCCTGAAGTCTCCTGAAGTGACAATGTTCAGTCCCTCTGATACCTTCCATCTTCACGCCTGACCTGCTGTCCTTAATTGAGTAAATAAATAAATAAACACCAATCTTCTCTCTTCACAGAACCAATAGAACCATTTGCAGTAAATAACTGGCCAATCCCCAGTGCAGAAACAGGGCCAATAAATAACATGGGTACGACACACTGCTTTCTGCACTAAGTGAGGGTAAATCAACTGCATTCCAGTCAAGTCAGCCAAAATACACAAGGGTAAAGCATCGCCTTGCAGCAATTACTTACTGGCTATGCTTTATTTAAATTCATAAGACCCACCCCCGCTACCACCACATTACTGAGCACATCAATAACTTCAGCCACTCCATCATAAAATCCATGGTCTCTTCATATTCTCTTGTGAAAATGCTTCTCTGTTGGTATACCAAGACAAAGAACATAACCATGCAATTTGATCCTATCCTGAAGGGAGATACCAAATGATCCCATCTGTTTACTACATTTTGATTCCGAAAATTTACTGGCCACACAAAGAAAATATCTAAACACAAGGAAAAGTATCCATCTATGACAAAGAGCAAATTATAACTATTTCAGCCTATCTGGAGACAAACAATCAACTGCAAAAATGAGAACAATCTATACCCCATCACACCCAGAGCTCAGTGTTTATCTATTCCCTGCATCATAGTTAGCAATATGTTCTCCGGAGGACAGTTGGAATTGATGGAATGATAAAGAGACAATCTTTCATCCTTCCTTGTCATTTCCTTGTTGGACCTCAGAGCAGACCTGTTTGTCAGACCACTGTGATTGAAACAAGTGCCCAGGAAGAGACAAAAGGGAGAGTGATACACTCGTTTTTTATTTTTATTTTTCCAATTTCTTCCAACAGTCTAAAATTACACATGAAACATAAATCCTAATGCTATAGGTGAAATTCTATTATCCAGAGCCCTGAACTCATAAACAATCCATCCTTGGTATGATGGAGTGTTTTGGTGGAGGAAAGCCAGACCACACCTCGGTGTCATGCACATGCATACACACGTGCACAAGAAAACTCTTTCTCACACACACAACCATGTACACTCAAACATATGCATACAGTATATATGCTCATGCACCCACAAATACATCGCAAAATGAAGATAACCCTTATTACGGTCTTTATGAAGATAATCCTCAGACTGACATTGCAGAGCAGAGAACCACAAATACACAAGCCAAAAATGAACAAATAAACAGAGTATGAAAGAGGGTGCGAGGGCCCCACCCTACGTGGGCGATGACTCGTCTCAGATGCCCAGACGGGGCAGGGAGGGCATCTTGCTTTATACCCCATTAGTGCGCAGCGTGCCTGCTCCTCTCCCATCCCCTGCTGCTTCCAGTCAGTCACCTTGGCCTGAAAATGTGGCGTCTCCCTGGGCCTCCATTCGTCACTCACCGGGCTGGCAGGCACTCTCTCCATGACTCCCGACTTCTGTATTTACACCCCATCTGTCTGACTCTGCACTGTCTGCACCTCTGCTCCTTTCCCACTCTTTTTTTCCACCCGTGTGCATCTTCCAGTCCTCAGGACACTGAGTGTTTGATCTTTATTTATGGAGTCTCAAAAATGTAAGTAAAGTGCTGCTCTGAGAACTGTATGACATCCAAAACTTTTTCATGTGTGAAACTACATAATATTACTTTTTTTTATTTTATTTTTTACTCCTAGCACTTCCTCCACATATAGACCAAAATCATAGTGAGCAATGAGTCCATATATGGTTTTTAGCCTTTGCGACTACATAATTACATAATAATAAGTTCATATTCCTCAGTATATATAAATGTATACTGTAACTAATAAGATCAGTGAACTCCCTGGATGAAGGTACAGTATCTGCTGAGGTATAAAAAAGTAATAATGACAACAGTAGGGTGTCAACAATACTTTGAACTTCATCTATAAAAGGCACCTCCCTGGGCGGTGAGGGAGTGAGTGCTTGAACCCCATCTATAATAAAGGACCCAATACATCATACATACTGCTAAACGCTTAACTGACTGTGCATTTGTTTGGACAAATGAGCATGTTTGTATCATTCAGGATGGACATATTACACGCACCCACACATTCCTTATGGGTCCCTCCTATTGAGTCTACCAAAAAACACAACGAGCACTATACGAGACAGGTAGCAGTAGTTCTTTGTGTGTTGCTATAGGGCTCATAAATCAAATGAATAAGAAGATTCAGTGCTAAAAATGACATCTAATATGCAGTTTATGATTTAATCACATGTTCTCCTTGTAGTGAAAAAGGAATTGCAGCTTTCTTTAAAAAAAAAAAAAAAAAAATCAAACAAAGACTAAACAGAACTGTTGTGTGTTACCCTGCTCACAAATTAGCTGAAATATTCCTTTTTTCATGGAAGTTTGAATGGTACCCTGAATACACTTCAAGTCTTCAGTATTCTACACGCATATTCTTGGAAAGACAAGTCCCATCATCTCCTTTTTACTCTCAACAACCCTGTTACTTTGACTGGAGAGGTTCCACTGACCAGATGTTGGAAGTGGTCGGCTTCATTAGACGCTTAACAGACACCTCCCAGGTCTTCAGAAAGATGAGCGTGAGCTATTCCTCCAACTGAGCCCTTATTTCTCCTGCTCCTCTAATACACTAAGAACAATACTGGTCAAGCAGCCGTCTGAATGTCAGCTGGGAGTTAACTTCAGCAGTTGTGAAAGAGTGGTGAACAACATGTGCACAAAACAAGGCCCTACAGTTACTGTCACATTAGCCAGAACATTATTTTCTTCTGGGCTCTTGTTGTTTATGACTGACTTGAAAATGCACATGTTAATATTCACAGTTTAAATACTGATGCTAGTCATCTAAATAATACATTCAAGTGGAAAAATGTAAATAATTAATAATTATTTTTTCCGTTGTTAAATATATTTTCAACCTAATTTGTGCTATTGAAGGTTTGTTACTACACAGTAAAATGTCCAGTGTTACTTCAACTCTAATCTGGCCAGAGTAGGCTCATATGTACCCTGCTAGAGTTGAATTAACACTGTTATATTTGGATTAACACTAGACATTTTACTGTGAATTTACTGTGTATTTAAAGTATGAAGGTTATAGTTGCTATTAAAACAGTGCAGGCAGTTAGCTAAAGCTAGATGGCTACATTGGATAAATTAAACAGTTTTTTGCTTCCCAACTAAAATTCTCCAGTCTGGTGAAAACCCATCCAATTAAATCATGCAACTTACGATCTCTTTGGATAACACACTATGAAGCAAGCCATAATCCTACACATAAATCCACCAGTCTGAACAAGAATAAACTTCAACTGAGCTGGTCTGACAATTTATACACTGCTCAAAAAAATTAAGGGAACACTTAATCATCACAGTATAACACCAAGTCAATTAAACCAAACCGGTCATGCTGGATGATGTTGCAGGCACCATAACATTCTCCACGGCGTCTCCA
Organism: Ilyophis sp. 1 JC-2022; assembly: GCA_022702515.1. NCBI lineage: Eukaryota > Metazoa > Chordata > Actinopteri > Anguilliformes > Synaphobranchidae > Ilyophis > Ilyophis sp. 1 JC-2022. The sequence continues at coordinate 108,928,846 of CM040403.1, forward strand.
GACTCTGTCACATGTGCTCAGTGTGAACCTGCTCTCATCTGTGAAGAGAACGGAGCGCCAATGGCGAACCTGCCAATTCTGGTGTTCTCTGGCAAAGGCCAATCGAGCTGCACGGTGCTGGGCTGTGAGCACAGGTCCCACTACAGGACGTCGGGCCCTCATGCCACCCTCATGGAGTCTGTTTCTGACAGTTTGGAAGCTAAAACTGTCTCAAAATGACACGTCTAGCACATGTACAATCGCGAACTAAGTGGATTCTGTCAATACAAGCAATACGCATTTCTCGTACGTATTTTTTTTTATTATTTATTAAATGGTCCTTTCCTGGCTTTTTCATATTTTATTTGGAATGTACATCTGGAAGGTAGGCTATGTTCTTCTGCCAGAAACAGCGTTAATGCGCCGATGCATCAGAAACCACTCATTGGTCCAAATTTCCACAGAAGCATACGTTCCTAGTACTATCTATGGTCCGACCTGCCGACATTTTGGTGGTCTTATCTGGTAGCTTGCTAACAGCATTGAAAAAAATGGTACTTTATAAATAATTTTAATTACATGTACGAAGACTGGTTATTTTTTCTATTGACAGAATCTGCTTCTTTCCCGGTCGTATACGTGCTAGAAGTGTCATTTTGAGACCGTTTTAGCTGCCCCATAGAAGTGAATGGAGAGTGACAAATACTCTATTCTGGATTATCACCCAAGGGGAGCACAGAGCAACTAACAAACATATTTCGCCACCATTTGGACTCACATTATGGCCAGGTCACAACACAACCCGAAATTCTACCAAACTTCAGTTGTGCTTTAATGCCGTTTCACTTTTGCACTTGCACAATGAAATACTCATAAGTTGACTAGTTGTTTCTAGTGTGAAGGTGTTGTTGACACCTTTTACTATCCTTGACACCTTTACTATGACCTGGGGAAAGTTTTGCTTATCCTCCTCATTGACAGAATCTCAGAGGCTGGTGTGCCTGATCTGAGCTGTGACAGAAATAGCCCAACTCCTGTAGAGTGCAGATGGCCTCTCAGCTTGTGATGTCACATCTCACATCTATTACAGGAAGTGGGTGATGGACGGCCCATTCCGTTGGAGAAGACTTCATCTGCATCACAGCTGCACGCGGGATATTCCAGCTCTCTGATTGGCTGTTGGCTGCTTGCCAAAAGCAACCGAAGCTGTTGGAAGGGGACACTGTCTGCAGGACATGACGATGCTGCCAAATTACAGCCCGGAGGCCAAGGAGGCTGGAAATTTCCAAAACAAGAATCCCACACTGATGGGAAATGCATAAAGAACAAAACATATTCTGGAAGAACAAATGAGGTTACAGAGATCTTATGAATAGTTATCACTCAGCTAACACAACATTTTAATACTAAAGCCCCCCCTCAAAAATGTTTTTTATTTAATAAAATAAAATAAATAAATAATAAATAAATAAAAATCACCTGTTTGGTGATAATCTAATTTCTGAAAAACCTATTATGAACACAACAATACTATTAAAAAAAAGTAGTAAATAATAACGTGAGTAAATGTATAAAGAAAATCTAATGACTACCACATTGAGAAAAACAAATTCTACAGAGAAAATCTAAGAGAACATGAAATGCTACATTAAAAATGTTTTTTTTACAACAAGCATTGCTGAACTAAAGCCAGAACAAGGATACATGTATCTCTCAAAACTTCTGTCAAGCAGACTCACACTTTATGCTTCCCTTCCTCCTACCCCATCCTTTTCAAATCCATATCCCCTCTCCCCAAAAAACAATGCAGCCCACTGTGCTACCACACCCATTTCCAGAAGCTCTGCAATTTGGACAGGCAGTGCACTAGCCACCACAGCAGGGCCTGTCCTGCTGAGACAGGCAATCTCTTTTTTCCTGCAATTGCGCTCGCACTCCCTCTCCAGAGAGTGGCCGGGGAAATCAGAGTAAATCACCGGACGCCAGACAGCCAGCTCTAAACTCATTAGCAGTTTATTCTCCCGCTTCTCCCCCATTGCCACAGTGCTACAGCAGGCACAGAGCGGGTGGGCCTTGTACGCCACAGTGACTGACAGAGGTAGGGTCAGACAAAATTCACATTCATTGCAGGTACTTCAAAAGTCCTTATTACATTTGAAATACTTGAAAGGATCACGGGGACAGGTGAAGTATGAAGCTTTTGGAGCCGGGCGGTTATGTAATGTACACAGCAATAAGAAGTTGGTCTCATTTCTCCAAAAGGACATAGGCTACAATGTCACCGGTCGTTCGGAATGAGGATTTGAGGTTGAAAGTGAGATAACTAAAAGAAAAGTTGTATTTTACTTCTGGACACTCTGAAGTCCAATCAGGAAAGCAGTTTCCACCGTTAAGAGCTACAGTAAAACAAGGGCTCTGGTACAGACACCACCAAGGCAAAGGATGTAAAGTCTCGCTGTCATTGGCGCGTGAGGCGTTTTAATATCTCGTCAGCGTGCGCGTTCGATCGATAGCCGCCTTTGTTGTGACTCAAGGGCGAGCCTCCGTGGGGCTGACGAGGTGATGAGACAAGACGGACGCAGACATTCCTGTCGTTTGACGGATGGGTTGTTTACAAGGATGTTTATCTGCTTTCACCGTCATCCGCACGTCCAAACAGACGGACGGACAGCGATGCCCCCAATGACAAGGAACAATATGCCATGGTCCTAGGCGAACCAGCCACTAACAAGCACACAAATTAGGGACGTCGGCGCCATCAATACTGTCAAGTGACAGCCCTGCCACCAGGGCATCACAGGTGCCAATTAACAATGCTAATTAAAACAGTAAACAGCGATTCACAAAGGGAGCATGCTTCTCTCCACCTTCCCCAGCGCAAACTATACACAAAAACCCTGTGTCCCTTTTCCACACAAATCAAACTATACACAAAAACCCTGTGTGTGTTTTTCCACACACAAAAAAAAAATACAAAAAAACCTGTGTCCCTTTTCCACACAAAAAAAAACTATACACAAAAACCCTGTGTCCCCCTTTTCACAAAAAAAAAACTATACACAAAAAAACTGTCCCCTTTTTTTCCACAAAAAAAAACACACACAAAAACCCTGTGTCCCTTTTCCACACAAATCAAACTATACACAAAAACCCTGTGTCCCTTTTCCACACAAATCAAACTATACACAAAAACCCTGTGTTCCACACAAACAAAAATAAAACACAAAAAAAAAACCCTGTGTTTTTTTCAAAAAAAAAACAAACACAAAAACAAAACCCTTGTCCACAAACAAAAAAAAAACAAAAAAAAAAACAAAAACCCTTTGTTTCCAAAACAAACAAAAACAAACACAAAACAAAAATCCTGTTTTCCTAAAACACACAAAAAAAACACAAATCAAAACCCTGTGTCCCTTTTCCACACAAATCAAACTATACACAAAAACCCTGTGTCCCTTTTCCACACAAATCTGCTGACACAAACCAAAAGTACAGCTAGAAAAAAAAAAGAGGGAAAACTTCTTCAAACTTCATCCAAGTGATAATTTAAACTTTCTTTTCTAATAATCTGCCCTCCCCTCTTAGTTGCTGACAATCCTCTTGAAGGCTCCGGGGAACCAGCCCAGCATTTTCACCAGGTAAGTATGATCCGGGCACTGTGAGACGGTGTAATGAAGCATAAAATGAGTTGAATGAAGCAGCTGAAAGGAGGAAGGGAACAGAGCCCCCTTGATCGGTCCACTATGGAAGAACACAGCTGTTCTCCTCACACACTGGAGGCCAGTAATACTGCTGCATTTGCACCCCTGACATGGAACTGTACATCAAAGAGAACGGCTACAGCCAAACTGTTATCTTCCACACAACAAACTCAAAATCAAATCAAACTCAAAACACCATACTATCAGAAAGGCATGCAGTAATTCGAGTCCATCAGCTTTTCAAAGAATTAACATTTTCTGCAAGATTTAATTCTCCATGGATAAATTAAAAAATACAGACACGTAAACATCATATATTCCAGGCACTGGGGATTTAGGCAGTGACCTTTTTTTCATTTAATTATGTAAAATTTCTACTCATCCTGAATCGCTGCCAATAATTGTCCTCAAGATATTATATTCACACACATGCAGACACGCACACACGCGCACACACACACACACACACAACGGGTTCTATATGATTGAACAGAACAAGCCCTGGAGAGGTCCACACTGACACTGAGCAATGAGGATCATGCAGGCCAGAGCAGAGAGTGGGGGGAAAGAGAATAGTGAGAGCAGAACATTCCGGGTCTTTCTAATGGGAGACGTGGGCAGTGGGTGGATCTGTCAACACATAAACAATCATGATGGTTTCGTGGCGTGCTGTCATAATGGCTTGAAAGGCCAAAGCAATACAAGAGGGATCTCACACACCACAGATATGATGATCTCTGAAATACAAACATGGAATGAACTGAATGGGCCTCTCATTGAAATAAATTCACAGCCATGAGTGGGGAGCATGCTTGGGCTTCACTTCATTTTATGATAATTCCACACAAGAGTCTGGCGCTCCTGCCTTTTGCACTTTGGCTAAAGGTGTCTACAGAGAAAACATTTATGATATTGCGAAACAATAACTAAAAGATTCAAATATCAAATAAATAAAGTAGGATACACACTGTAGGTGTAACATTGTACTTTATATTAATCAAGTGAATAAAAGCATAGAATTACACAAAAATTGTGTTAATTGTTATCTATGTACTTCTACATAAGCAATGTGCTGTCTGCAATAAGCAGCGTGCTGCTTCTGATCATTCACTGCACAACCAATTATGTGTATTAATCAATAACTATCTATTCATTCTAAAGTATTTACATTTAAAATTTAATTGGTGAAGAGATTATTGTTGAAGTGTCCTTGCTTGTGTTTTTAGAAAACTAGTGGTTATTTAGCACCAACTAAGAACTCTTAACCAATAATCTCTTCACCAATCACATCAAAATGCTCGATTAAGGGGGCTGCTGGAACCATGCTTGGTTGAACGTTATGGCCCCGGATCGAATCCGGACCATGCCGGTGACCATGTGGCCGGTAGCTCCACAGAGGGACGTACAAGGGATTGGAAGTTTCAGTCAGACAGGGGTCCGCATTTCATCGCTCTTGGGCAACCCCCGCTGGCCGATAAGGGCGCTCGTAAGACAGCATGTCAAAGCCACATATGAAAGGTCCCTCCTTCTACATCGCTCTGTGGTCTGCGACGCGAAAAGAAGTCCCAGCTCTTCCAAATTGGCAAGATGGACATTGCAGATTGGAGTGGGAATTGGGTTGGGCGGAATTTTTTTAATGAAAAAAAAATGCTTGATTAAAAGATTAACATACAACTTTGCACATGTGCACATTTGTTTTAATGCCGCTTTTTAAAAAGGCATCTTTATGTTCCAAAAATCCTGCTTCTGTCATACATCCATTATCGGCAATTTAAAAAAATACAGAAGAAATTTTATTTTGAGTGTGTGATATCAAAATGGATCCCTGGCACAACACAGGGTACTATTTGCTGCCCCTTTACAAAAAAATTTACATTTTCCCCAGGTCATAATTTAAAAAAACAGAAGTATATTTGCCTATACTCTCTTAACTTTCATGATCACTGCTATCGATTCCTTACTCATTACTGCTCATGTCCAAAATTTTCTATGGCAGGTCTCCAATTGAAGTATGACTGTGTGATACATTCTGCCAGGCTCAGCGTACACCAATGACATGCTGCTGTCACAGTGAACTCCTTTCCAGATAGCTTTTGGACTGTGCTATATTCCATCAGTGGACTAGCGGGGCCGTGATTGATGTGAAAGCCGGCAGGCAGCGCCGAAAATGCGCTGCCCAGTTCCACAATGTGCACTCACGGCTCCCTTTTATGTGCGCCGAACATCTTCAGGACAGCAAAAAACTTGAGCGAGGCGATAGCAAGCCAAGAGTTTGACAACACGGGCGTGCTTGATTGAGTGAGATACTTTTATCCTGGAATGCGGGAATAATGGGTCTTTCAGTAGACGTCGGGATCCTAAAGGACAGGAGAAAATGGCATGCAACCATAACATGGAGCTGTCTCCCATCAGGGCCTCAGAGGGAAGCTGTGGACTTGTTAACTTGTCAGAGTAGAAAGGGCACTGGAGCCTATTCTCCAGAATGGAGCGCGGGCGGCTAGCTCGAGTGCACTTTCCCCCCCAATCTTCCTTTAAATCAAAACTGAACAATAACATACACTTTTATAGTGGAGCAGAGCCTTAAATGTAGCTGAAAAGATTTGAAAGTCATCAAATACATATCTCCACCAATATGTCAAGCTGGGTTTAAAAAAATAAAAAAAGATATTAAACTACCTGCCCTCGCCTTGCCTCTGCATTAATGATGTCTAGACGTCAGCAAACAGTTCCTCAATACCAAGGTTACAGGAAGAACTAGATCAACCTAAAAACATAGGACAACTCTTTGGAGCTTTATGGTACATAACACTGACCTTTACCATCGTGGAGACAGAATCACCAAAGGGGAAAAGTGCACTGGTAGTGACAGGCATATGTATTTGGATGGAGCTGTTTATTTCTTGCACTGAAAACATCCAACGTAGAAATAATTAGCCACTGGTGAATTTTGGTGAGTCAGGATTAACAGAAGCAAACAAGCCACATTCCCCCAAAGAAGACACTGCCAATCACATTGACTGAGGTGCTGATTCATTGTGGCCTCTAAGGATCTCTGTAAAGTGTGGTAAAGAGAGTGTCCTGACTAAACTTCAAATATGGCTGTCTTGGACTGACCACCTGCTAATACCCTACCTATATGAACCCTTGTAACATCTCACTTGGTTGTTGTGACAAAAGAGACATGTTTTCCAGTTTAATTTACCTGTATAAACAAGGGCAAAAAACCGAAATGAAACCCTTCCTTGTTTCTGGGGAAATCCCAGAAGGTCTTTTCTAACTGAATCCCCTCGTTGCACAGCAATGAGCTGTCAGAGGACACTGCCATTGGAGTCTACTAATCCCCTTCCCACGGCTCCTCAGCAAGATCTAAGCACTGGTCCCTTCTGAGCTTTCTCCTGGGACTGTTAGAGATGAGCGGGATCGAGGCCCACATTTTTACTAAAAAGGATTTATGAAAACACCAGTGCTGAGGAGACGACTGAGGCGAGTTGGTTTTTGATACCAGCTACACATTAATTCCCACTATTGGAACTGTGCAGCACACAACAGGTTGTTGCGTGTCACAGTATTAATGCTCAGTTTTAATTGGCCCTAGCTGTCATGGTCCATGGTTTATTTTTACTTTTTCGCTGCGGTTCTCGTCCTATCTCTCTATCTGATTTTTTCGCACGTTCCGTTCCGGGGTTTTGATTCACCTTGCCTATTATTTGTTTCACCTGTCTGCAGGGTATTTAAGCACCTCACTTCCGCTTCCCAGCTCTTCTTTGTCATTCCTTATTTACATTGAGCCAGGTATAGCCAGGTAAAACGACCTTGTGATATCAAACTTGTTTTATGTTCACGAGGGACTTGCTTTTAGCTTTATTATTCAGGTATAGAATTATTTCCTCCAGTTAGCGTCACTGTGCTATTTTTCTCCGTGCTGTTCTAACTGAGACAGTTTTTCTTTGATAGTTTCATTTCGTTTAGTTTCGTCAGCTTCTTCCGGCCGTCGTAGTGTTACGTGCCGAAGGTGTTCTTTTCTTTTCTAGTTTTCCCTTATTAGCTCTAGTATTGAGCTCGGGAGATTTAGTTTTGTGTTCTCACTCGTGTTATTTGAGTTCGCCCTGTTTTCCTGGGTTGATTATCATTTGGCTGTTTAGCTACTAGGAATTATATTACTTTTTTTCTTTCTACTTATTAGTAGTTCTTTCTAGCTGCTAAAACCCATCACACTAGCTGCTAAAAAAACACCTGGAGTACGATTCTGCCCAAAGGGGTTTGCAGACCATATACCAGACTAAGCCTTTCATACCCTATAAATGTCCACGTATCTCTCACATTTAGCCATCAGATATGCTGCCTTTGTATTGTATAATGTACTGTGAAATATATAAATGTGAAATATGAAAATAAATGGAGTAATATTTCAGCCATACCCACTAAGAATGCATTATATACTCTTTGTAGTCCTTAAGGCCCTATTGCATCAGTTCAGCTGGTGTAAACTCGATAGGCTGCCAATTTGTCAGGACAAATTAGCATTTTACTGTCATTCAGGACAGACATGTTACATCTACTGGCACAGTCCCAATGGACTGGCCCTGCAAGAGAGGGACAGCCTTAACAGTCTGGAACGGCAAGATTTAAAAAAATTAGCTCACGGTGGCTGCCTTTTACTTTTTATTACATTTTGAATTTAGACAAAGACAAATGTGATTACCGCTTATTCCAAGAATTCCTTCAATCTCTCGACAGAGCCCTTAGAGACTCAAACCATGGTATGGCAGGCTTATACTTCACCCTTGGACATGAGCTTAGCTCAGTATTTACAGGGCGCCTAATGGGTTATTTCAGAAGAAAAACTACCATGACAGACTGCACAACAAATGCATAGAGGGATGAGAATCTGCTGTGAAGAAAAGTGGTGTCTTTGGGCCATATTGCCACTGAAAAACCATTTCAGAGCAAGAGGAGGTGGGACGTAAAAGCCCCACACGCATCATGAACCCCTTCCATTAAGTATTCAATTACAGGTGGGAACAATTCATTAGAACGTCATATAGAATATTCCCAGCGAGAAGGGAACAGGGTGATTGAACAGTTCTCTGCACAGCTCACTCTCCACCTCTCTCATGGTCCCCCGCACTGTGACCAAGGATCGCGCAGCCAGGAAGGTTAAGATTTCAATTCTGAAGGGTGCCGGCAGCCATTTCGGGGGTAAGGCAGAGGAATACGTTAATAAACAATCCAGGTAATTATTTATTTTTCCTTCATTTGTTTCGGAGCAGAATGGTCTGGGCTGATCTTTTGCACACTCGACAGACCCGGTTGCCGGGGCGGATAAACGGACAAGGCCGACATCTCTGACCCGGCTGACCCTAATCTCAGCTCCCCGCCCCCCTCGTTCCCCGTGCGGCTGTGACACGGCCCCTCCCACACCCGGGCCCCACGCAGCCTGTGGGGCCTGTTTCAGCCTGACCTTCAGAAGCGGTCTCCCCTCCCCGCTGCTCGGCCCCCTCCTCTCGCACCCGCCCGCCGCCGACCGCGCGCACGCCGCAGTGTAATAACTATTAAAATGTTGTGCCATTTAGTTTAATACCTCACCTCATCCATCTTCCTCTCTGCCATAGCGCTTTAACAAAAGCGGCCAGAGGAAAAGCCAGTAAACAGAGCTGTGGAGAAAACACAGAGAGAGGGGAGGGCGACAAGGTGGTTACCATGTTAGCGTCACTGCCTCCTCGTTCCTTCATGAAATTGCACGGTGTCGAGAAATCAAGAGAGTGAGTTATAAATTTATCTTCGGCGTGACGTGTAGAGAGTGGCTAGCAGATGCTGTCGCCGTGTATGTCCGAGTCCTGCCAAGCGATGAGACTCGCATTGTGCACATTCAGTAAGTTTATATGCACAAAGCGTATAACACGGCTCTTTTATACGCGAGACAACAACAAAACAAATAAAACAATGTTTTCAAGGAGAGGAACATCACAGGTAAGTTATGACTCTTTCCGGCACACAGTAAATTGCTTTTCTTTTTTTTTTTTTGGTTCCCCATCTCAACTCCGGCACTAACTGAAAATAATCCCCTGGCTGAAAAAGTAATTCTACATGGATGGGTTTCTTATTATAGAGAGCAAGCCAAGTAGGCCTTGGACTTGACAGTTCAGTGGAGCACTGACTGGGGAAAAAACATTGAGCCAAATGAGAAGTTACAGCATCAGTCAGAGGCTTTGCTGCCCTTTTGATATAAATACTAAATACATAAATAAATAAATAAATAAATAAATAAGTGCTGGGGCCTGTAAATAAGAGTTGCTGTCAGAGTGACACCAGGGCCAGAGGTACAGGCAGGCACACTCAGGCACTGGGCCTTCCCGCCACTAGAGGGCACTTTGGCTTCACGTGTCGCCTCACAAAGAAGCGGTTAGTGTAGTAACGGTGCGACTCGCGCTGCTGGATCTGCCTGACCCTCTTCAGCTAAGGGAGCTCTGGGTCTGAGGAGCTCACTGCTCTCTGTTTTCAAAAACAGAGTATTTCTTTCATTTTTTACATTGTACATTTGTTTTCTATTTCATGTATACACAGTGTGTGAAGACTCAAACCACACTAAACTGCAGCTGATTTCCCGTCCAGTTATCTTTCACTTGTGTTCTTATTTCAGGCCAAGATAAGAGAAAAGCCTTTTGTGCACAAAATCAATTGTGTGATCCTTCCCCACTATTACTGTATGTCTAGTTTACATGAATGAACAAAAGAAGAGCATTCATGCTCTGAGTCTATTGGAGTGATCAAATCAACCCGCGTTTCAGCCCTCCGTGTCGATTGAGCCTCGACTACGACTCCTGTAATAATTAAGAAATCAATGAACTAACATCTCCTCCAAAATGAGAGGCTGTTACTGTACTGGCTGTGTGCAGCAGCAGCAGCAGCACAACTACAATGGAGTGACATTATCACCCTCAGCCCTCATTATTGAGCTCTAAAGCACTGTGTTACATTGCCTGGTGTACAGACGTTGGGGGGAGATAATTTCAGAGCCCCAGACAGCCGAACGGTACTGGCCTTTTGTCTACACAGGAACGGCATTGATTTGGAAAACCAGGCCTTTTGTTGTACAAGGTATCTTCCTCAAGAGGACACAAATTCAATCCGCCCAGGATATCCAATCACAGCTCGCCGGCCATTGATTGGGCTCTCAGGGAATTTTCTGCTTCGCGTGTGACGCGTTTTGGAGTTTGCAGTTGCGCCTAACACAATCACCACACCGGCGCAATGGAAACTCTACTTTGTTGCCATGGGAGTTTATGCACTCCACAAAGCAGTGCGCACACAATCTGCTCACAGTCAGTCACAGGCAAGGGAAAGACATCCCTGAACTCTTAAACCACTCAGCAGTGCATTTCAAGAATAACAGGTGTCTCTGCAGATCCTCTTTTTTAGTGGATTTGTATACTCGTATCAGTGTTGCCATCAATCTACCAAAGGGCCGCGGCAAAATAGCTTGAATGTAGACTTTACAGGAGAAAGCAGGTATCGTGTGATAAGCATTCCTCCTTAAAGTGTTAAGGCTTGAGGAGGAGAGGTGCGTCTTGTCCGCGCAGGTCTCAGAAAGGATACAGGTCTCCTCTGTGTAGGGCACGGGCGCGCTGCTGCCCGCTGCTATGTAGCTGTAGAAGGACACCTCCAGGGTGTAGCAGTAGGACGTGTCGTCCAGCAGGCCCCCCATGAAGCGTCGCCCGGTCCCCGCCTTCACCACGTCGCGGTTAAACGACGTGCTGGACTGCGGAGACAGACAAGCGGCACGTGAGAGAGGCACATACAGCGTGTGGTGTGAGCTTCAGATATGACTGGGGATACCGCCACCACTCTGTGGCCTCCAAAGCAGAGCAGACGTGAAAGGGATTGCCAATTAAAACACACACGTAGTTATATCCTGAGTTTGTAGAAAAACACAGGTATTTAAAAGTGTACATTTGTCGATTTGAATCATGTTTTTGTTTTGTTCTGCAAAGAGAAAAAATTATCGCTGAGGTATAGCATACATGTTTTCATACATTCCTAAGATATGTTCTGATTGGATGTCAAAATATGTTTTATGTGTCTGCAATGCACATAGTCCACTGAGTCATGCATTGGAATATTCTTTTTACAAACCAAATAGATAGAGATTTTAACCAGTATTTTCCAATGTTTTCACCCACATATGTGCGTTTGTGTGTCCGGATTTGCACCAAATTTGGTGGGAAGGTTGGTCATGGGCCGAGAAAGAATGGATGAACTTTTCTTGTCAATTGGGCAAAAATGGGCGTGACAGTGTGCGTGGCAAATCACAGAAAGGTGCATAGGTGCACTTCAGAACAGATTCACATAGCACCGCACAAAGGTTTGTCATGGATCAAGGGAGAACTGATGAACTTCTGACACCAATTGGCTAAAAGGGGGTGTGGCTGTGGGTGTGGTCTATTCACAAAAACGTACATAACTTCTTCACGGATTCACGCAACACCACACAACTTTCACCAAAGGCTTCACATGGGTCAAGTAAGACCTGATGAACTTCTGACACAAATTGGTATACAGGTAGGTATAATAAAAGTACTAATACTAGCAGTGTATTGTGCAGGTGTAATTATTCTGCTGTTCTGCAAATGTATAATTATAATAATTATAAATGTATAATTATAATAATGTGTAGGGTGTAATGACACTGCAGTGCTGTGTATGATGCTGTAGTCTAATACAGGTATAGTACCATTACTATATTACTATGTATAGCATGCTCCATGTTTTACATAAATGTTAGCTGTATCACCCTATTATTTGTTTAATGTATTATTATGTATTTATTTATGTTTTTTGTATTACTATTATTTGTATTTGATTTTGGCAAAAAAAAAAAGAAAGTCTCTTATATTGAGATAATGCACAGCAGTCTTCTGGTGAAAAGGCATAGGACGCTGATAACCTTAGAGGATGCTTGTAGAGTATAATTGTTTTATGTAATAAAGCTAAACTTTAATATACTTTTTCCATACACTTTTTCATCTGTGACTTAGATAGCTTGTACTAGCAAGTTAGGTAATAGCTGGCTTGCTAACAATGCTCACAGAATTGCTGTTTTGAATTTGACCTAAACTTATGGTTTGTATACTTTCTTCTTACAATTTAAGCTTTCAAAAGTAGTAAACCAAAATATGTCCTTCAAACTCTTTTCAAGTTGACATTATTTTTCCCAACTGCAGATCAGGAAATTAAGACCAAAAACTGCTACTTTCAAGACTCAATGTCCAAATGGCTTCAATGAAGAAGTGTATCTGATATGCCTCCCGTGATTGATTGTGTCTTGCCTGCATCAGTGTGTCTATTTACCTGATGTGATGTTTCGCCAGTTGGTGCGCTGCTTTAAATGCATTGTCATTGTTCTTTCTCAGTCATGTCATTTGGAGGTTAACTGGAGGAAATGTATCACTGCTGCCCTGAGGAATGACTTGTTATTGCTATTCTCTATATATGTGTGAGCTCTGTTGTAATGCTCTTGTGTACTGATGATAGTCACAGACTGCAACGTTTGCTCTTTTGGACTAAGACTATGCCTTTTAAAAAAAGAGTTTGGCTTTTAAACTTTGTGCAGGTCCTACTCTGTGCCTAGATATAATTTTATTAAACCATGCACATAGGCAAAAAGCCACTCTGACATTTGCCTTTAAGGTGCGGCTTCATTTTTATAACTACCTATATAGAAAGAGTAAAATTTCTTCTTCTCCTGTATTTCTCATTTGTGCTCTGTTTCTGCAGGCTGTAGGGGTTTTATGCTTTTCCATCACTCAGATCACTGCAGTGTCACTGTAACGGTTGTCTTCACAGAATAGACTGATGTCCTTCACACTCCCTGATGCAGAGCCACTCTGAGCGGCTGAATTTCACAGCGCTGTGTCACGGCTGGCCTCTGTTGTGACTCAGACACGACCCGCCAATGCAGGGAACCCCACGCCGTGTCACTCTGAGCCGGACGTGAGAGCGCCGGGTCGCTCCGGGTCGCTCCGGGGCCCGACCCCTGTCTCCCCCCGTCATCAAACTGTCACATCAACACCTCAGGACTTTAACAGAACACAAGTCACCTTAAGAAGAACCAACCTCTAAAGGTTAGGTTTCTTTTATTTTTCTCTTCCAGAAAAGCCTTAAATATCCTGTGGACAACTTTTGCCCCTTTTCTGTTTATGAAAGTAAATATTGTCAGGATGCTGAAAGGCTCACCTGTTGTAATGCTAAAATTATTCTGAAAAATGTGAGCGTGTCACAGCTTATAAGGTTATTCCTCTGGCTATATGTAGCCAGCACTGCTTGTTGGTGAAGGTCAATTTAGCAGGAAGGTTAGGCATCCTTCACAAAAGCTGAGGGGACCTCAGACTTTTAAGCAGAACAGTTGTCCTTTAAGATTTGAAGGCACCACAGCAGCCAGTATAATTTCTGAAAGTCAACGTAAAAGAGTTGGTGAGGGGTAAATAAATATATATATTTTTTTTAAAAAGGTTTTAGGTGTTTATTCTTAAAGCTGTTTTTTTACAGAAGGGAAAGCAGTGGTCACCAAAATGTTTATATATGTGCTCTCTACTCTACATACTCTACTCATAAATTCCCTTCACCGTCAATATTTCTCTCTCTCTCTCTCTCTCGCTCTCTCTCTCTCGCTCTCGCTCTCTCTCTCTCACACACACACACACACACACACACACACACACACACTGCTGTTGGGCAGTATGCAGTGTTAATGAGAGACATGAGTAAGAGTTAACACAAGGTGAATGTGGAATAATTCTTAGGTAAAGATTTTCCAGAATTTTCCTCAAGTGGGTGTCCATCGTTGGCACTGAGATTAATGCAATCTTGCAAATGCCAACCGGCAAGCCAAAACAAATCATCTCAGCAAACATATTTGCCGAAGATGAATCGCAAGCCGGGCCCCACAGCCGTCCGTCATCAGCGTGGCCAGGAAGACTGCGGAGGGAGCCAGCCCCATTCTCAATGCGTCCTTATCTCCTTTTTTCCCAGACTCTCTTTTCTCTCCTTTTGGGTTGCGGTGGGAAGGTGGAAGATGCCCTAGCAGTGTTAGTATAGGTCCAGGATTTCCCTGTGCTTCAGAATAATTCCTCTTCCTCTCTCTCCCTGGGTAATAACCTTGCCCACAGGGCAAAGAACTTCCAACAGCACAGGGAACATGACATATGTGCTATTGTGCTTCCACTATTTACTGCCCTTTCATCATGTACAATGAGGTCCTCATTAGGGAACTGGTCAATGTAAAATTATATATAACAAATATAACACTGTCGCCAATGTTTACTAATAACCCTTGAGCAAAAGCATTGCCCAAGGGTTATTAGCTATTCAAGCTGAATAATATGATCAAATATAATTCTTGTTTATGGGTATTCAGTTGGAAATTCAAATACAGTATTAGTGGGTTAATTTACCATCATCTTCTTACATTATGATAGTGTACCACTATCACAGCTGAAATATAACTCGAGCCGGACATGATTTTGAAGTTAGTAATTAAAGATTAAACCAAGCAACAGCACAGACTAATCTCATACAAAGTAAGTTGGACATGGCTAATGAGACACAATAACAGGCCTATATCTTTCTCATGTTCAGCCAAACAGTTATCCTGCAGTCATTAATCATTTTTGAGGTATGTGAACGATAATATTTGGTCAACAAGGTTAGGGTCAGAGAAGGAAAGGCATAGGGTTTCTAACCCTGGTGTTCTGACCCAAAAACCAGATTCTCGCTCCCTGACAACGGCTTCCTTTATTTTAACCCGGTTGACCTTGCTCTATGTCTACTTTTCCACTTGAGCTGATGAGTAATATTTCCAATTAGATATGACACTAATGATAGAACTATGCTCCCAGTCAAGTACTCACAAAAGAGAAGTCCGGTGCATTGTGGCACAGCAGTCGGGGGAAGACCGCCTGTCTGTGGACGCGATCCTCCTCCTCGAACACATTCCCGTACATGAAGCCATTCATCATGGTGGAATGGGCGTGCACATCTATGTAGAACTCCAGGCTCACCTTCTGTGTGGACCAGGGACAGAGGATGGGAGTGACATCACTCACTCACAAACACAGACAAGTATATTTTTACTCTTAATTTCATGATTGCTTGCTCACAAAAGAGATGTTATCAGTAGACAGCTTAAGATGAGCATGGCTACACACGAATGGCTTAAATTCCATTATTGTTCCTATTATTAGTGTATGATTGGTCAGGTTGATTGTAGATGCTAGGATGCTAGATGCTGTATGTGTTCTACACACTTATCGCAATGCTACCAATCCTGTAGTCTGCGATTACACACATCCACCAGTCTCCCAAAACTGCTGCAACACAGATTCCCATACAATAAAATGAGCAAAGCAAAAAAAAAAAAAATCTACAGAACTAAGTTGTGTCATACAAATTGTTCCCTTTAACAAGCTCCCAGAGGAAGGCGGTGTTAGCATATGGCTCTCACCTGAAGGAGCGCTCTCAGCCAGCGGAGAGCACTTCCTTTCATCCGCACGAAAACAAAACAAGAGCACGCGGCGCTATCCGCCTGCCCCACACAGACCAGAGACGACCCAGGGAGAAGCTTACAGACATGCGTGTAATCGCACAGTCCACTCAAAGCAGGGCTTACTGCCACTGAGAGATGAGCTGGCAGGCCGTGCCTCGCATTGTCCTGGGAGCGCCTCTCAGATGTAAGAAAACAGTAGAAGAAAGCACCATGCTCATTGCTACAGCGCTCTCCAATCCTCACCCGCTCCAAGAGTCTTTCTGTCCCCGCTCATTAGCCCTGAGTGTTTGTGTATGGGGGGGGCAGGGGGGCTCGGAGCAGTTTGGAGGCGGAACAGCTACGTGGGTGGCTCAAAAGAGGGCGCTGGGAAGAGACGCAGAGTGCTTTTATCAGACCTGTGTACATAATTGCAACCAGGATGTACAGCCAGACCACCCTTCTCAGGGTGGTCTGGCTACCTAGTCTGAGGTAGAATCCCTGGTACGAGCTTCGACGCGGCATGCTGTCATCCTCCGATGCAGAAGCAACCGGTCCAACTGGCCCGCTTCTGCCCCTTCTGAACCCTCGTTCTCCAGCAGAGCGGTACAGCCACCTCCCTCTCCTCTCCTCTCCGCTGCTCTCCCCCCTGCCCCCCCCTCCCTCTCTCATTCTCTATCTCCACGGCGCTCTCCCCTCTCCTCTCATTCCACATTCCACGGCGCACCTCGGCTCCCGGGGGTCGTCAGGCATCGGGAGGGAGGGAGGGGGAGAGGAGCCTGGGCGACACGGTGTTTGAAATTCTGCTCACAGCCAAAGCAATTTCCTGGCGAGCGGCGCGCTGTCAGCTCCTCTGATGGCTGGCTGTGAAATATTGTGGCTGGGAGTGGGCCGGCAGCAGGCTCTGGCAGCCTGATGGATGGAGCCCGAGAGGAAGAGGGGGAAACAACAAAAAAAGAGAAAAAGAAAGCAAAATGCCGCCGCCATTAAGGCAGCTCCGGCAGCCACTTGAAGGAGTTCCCAGGGTCTAATAGAGGCAAAAAGCTCTCTAATCGGCTCTGCTAACCCAGCTAAAAGGCGGTGGGTGGAGGATTGTGGAGATGGCAGGTCAGAGTTGTTTTTTACACAGTCACGCCGACCCTTACACCTTGTTAAAACCCTGGCCTCCTATTACGAGGTACAGAACGTAACGGTGAGATACGCGTGGGGCGCTGCAATGCTCTGGCTGAGTTTGCTTCACTATTTTCAGTAAATAGTGTGTCGTTAATACGTGGGTTGAAAACTGCACTGTGGTGCCCCCTTTAAGTAGCTTTGCTTTTGGAGTTTACCTCTCTATGTAAAAATGTGTTGTATGGTGCAACATAGAAAGGATTCTCTCTCTTGTATAATGCTTTTTTTCGCATGTGTCAAAGACCACATCAGACTGAGACAGTTACTGAGGCTCCAGTCCACAGCATGAGTCATAAATCCCAGAATTCTTTTGGAACGATACTGTTCATTTAACTGATTACGGTCCACACAGGGCAGGCAAGTTGACTTGTCCAATCAAGCAATTAAGCACTAACACGGAAAACCAGGGGCCCGTTTAACGTCTGAAGATGTGCAGCTGCATCCCATACATACCTGACTTGAAATTATAAAAAGGAAGAGGAAGCAGAGACGGTTTTTCTCTGATCTGAGACGACATTTAGCCAACTACCGTAACCCACGCGTTCTATTGAAGGTCTTTAGCTCAGCTTTTATTGAACTGGTGTTGCAGCAGTTTACTTTTAAGTGGAAGGTCAAATTAATTTTGTCTGGAGACTACTTATCTGTGAATATTAATTAGACCAGGTCTTTAAGGGCTGTAAATGTTTTGCTTATCTTTTACACAGCAAAATTGTGCTGATTTAAGCAGGATTAGAGACCTAAGGGGTTATTCAATCCACCAGAAATCCTTTAGCCATGGAGATACCATTTAAAACAAATTTATAACAAATTTTTAGTTAAAATTACCTCTGCATTTTGATCCTTTACTTTCATATAATGCACACAAGCTGTAAAAGGAAAGACTTAAAAAAGGACAGTTAGCTTTACAAAATCCGCAGTGCATACAAATGCATAAAACAAACAAATTATAACCAAATTATGTTTCCTTTTCCATGATAATATGAATATATATATATCAATATGAAGAAGTCAATGTGTAAACTCTGATGTTATGTAAAGACAGCAGAGACATTATAAAGCCTTTATTGACATTTCAAGATTGGAACAGAGGCGGCCACAGCTCACGGCTCTATTCAACATTCATTTCCATGCATCCATGGACTAATTGATGGGCATATTTAGCCATTTTAACACAGAGGTGACTTGTAATCGAGCTGAACGGGCAGTCAGACAGCAGTCTGCTACTATGGGCTGTCAGCTGCCTCTGTCTGGAGATCCTGTATGCCAGCAAAACAAAAATAACCGCGCACTGGAGTTGGGAATCTGTGCCCCACTGTATGGCAAAATGGCCTTGAGGAGGGATCACAAAGCCCATGGTGCTGTGAGGACGAGCTATTTCTGCCTCAGACCAGAGGGGAGATGTTTGCGGGATCGAAAAGGGGGAGTGATGATGGGGATAAATTGGCCGTAAATCTCTGAAAAGCACAAGAAATAGGCTGATGACACCAAAGGACATCTAAGCAGACAAACGCGGCCCGTTCATTCGCAGTCTTCCGAACGCAGAGGACAAAAGCCAGAGAGCAAAGAAATTAAAGGAAGCAGAAGAGGGGGTATTCAAGGTGCAATATCCATCTAACCAGCCTGACAGCACATAATACATTTGTTTCATATGGAAAATTCATTTTCTAATATTAAAAAGGTCAGAAATGAACTATAGCAATACGGGCCCTTTTGTCATCCTTAACAAATTATCCAAAATGGCGTTGTCAGATCGGTGTGGATACGTTCGCCGTGATGAATGTCCTGAGTAATCAACCAATCAAATATAATCCTTCTTTCACATTGATAAATGGGGTGGAAAAGCAGCATTTTATTTGGGGAGATGGATCCATTTGTTTCTTTTTCATTTTTCCTTTTTTTAAACAAATAACGAAGATCTTAAAATACGACTAAATTCGCAGACCAACATTCATTTTTCAAATTAAAACAGCACACTGATAGAACAGCTCTGGTTTCCATCCCATCGCAATCAGCCCCATGGAATCTAATCAGGTTAAGAATCGAAACACATATTGCGCTATGTATAGGATGAGATGATGAAAATAACGCACGGTATAAACGAGAAGGCTTATCTTCTCATGCACTGTAAGTCAGCCATTTAAAAACATATCGCAGCAAATCTAGACAAAGGTATGACTTCATTAGAAGGGCTATTTCTGCAGTAGTCCGTTGAACATGTTTTTACTATATCAATTTCCTACATGGTACCATTAGGGCTGAAAGAACTTAATCAAATACAAATATTGACATAAGTACCTGCTTGTAGTACATATCTGATATAGAAGGCACGGTGGGAAAGAATAATGCTTTTTGTGACAGCTTTCATAATGCTGTCGGGCTCTGTAGCAACGGCTAATATAATAACACCGTATAATGCAAGCACTTGTTATAATGTAATACCTTTAGAATTTATAATATAATAAAACCAGATAATGTAATAACTTGTTGGATAATGTAATGAACTAGTTGAATTAATTATGTAATAACATTACCCAGATAACATAATAACATATTACATGACCTGGTGTTTATTATGTTATCCAGTGGGTAACACATTTTTGATGAATAATATAATAACATCAACAAATCATTTCATAACTAACTAAAATCACTGTCCTATGTCATATTGTCTAATTGTCTCACACGCATACACACAAGAACATACAAGCATGACAAACACACAAGGATCCAAGTGCAGCTTTTTAAAAAGGGGCCAAATTATATACACAAAGTGTTCACTGGATTAAATTTTCCAAAAATTTGTCTGCAAACTAAATTATTGGCGTCAAAATGAGGCCAAGTCACAACTAAAGTTTCACCAATATGTTTCACTTGAATTATGTTTTTCTACATTCCTTCACGCAGCTTGCCCGACATTTCTTCATTTAGCTTCATCTGTATATATTTTTAAAAAGTTGTACAGTTTGTGTCAACTGTCAAAAAGCATTTTTCCTCACAAAGCACATATACAGGTAGACAGAAAAAAGGTGATCCAAACACTTGGATAAATCACGGATACAATGTGTAGTGAAAACAGGTGCTTCCACACAGGTGTGGTCCCATAGTTAATAAAGCAAATAATATCCCTGCATGCTCAGAGATATGTACAAAAAACAGGGTTGCATATAATTATGGCTAGCATGGTGAGAAGATGAGACCTAGGTGACTTTGATTGAGGGTGATTATTGCGGCATGTTTGGTAGGAGCTTCAGTGACAACTCAATTTGCTGGTAATTCAGGAGGGCTCGTGTCTTGGGTAATGTCGGCATGGATCTCTGAGGGAAAGACATTATCAACAAAGCAAATCTGTCTTTACTAGTGGGCTGTGATGTGCATTAGTTCAAGGTACAAGGCTAAATAGGCCAGAAACTCTAAATCTGAATTTAAAATGACAACCTAGGGCGTGAGCAGGCAGATTCATCAAGAATGGTCCATCAAGAACTCTACAGAGCAAGATACCATAGTCTGGTTGCAATGCGAAAACCACTCATTGCACCTGGCAAAGCATGTTTGCAAGTGGTGCAAAAGCACAGGCAATGAACTATCGAGCTGTGGAGAACTGTGATATGGTCAAATGAATCATCCTTTACCATGTTCTACACAGAAGGATGAGTACAAGTTTGGCACAAAGTGCTTGGCTACAGTATTGAAGGGTTCTGGAGGTTCTGTAATGGTGTGCTTGGCTACAGTAGTGAAGGGTTCTGGAGGTTCTGTAATGGTGTGGAGTGCATTTTCCTGCCATGGTCTTGGTGCACTCTTCCTCTTAGGAGGAAAGGTCAATGTTAAAACTACCTTCATGCTGTGTTGCAGCACTTCAGCTGGGCGGGGTGTCTTCCAGGATGGCAATGCCCCTATCCACAGCATGCGCAGCCACACAGTGGTTTAATAAGCATGACAACGATGTTTTCCATAGGCCATGGCCTTCTCACTCATCACATCTGAACCCAATCAAACTTTTATGGGAGAATCTGGAACAACGTTACAGATGCCATTTCCCACCTCCATCAACAAGGAGTTGATTGCCACAGCACATAGTGCCCCAGCACCCTATTAAGTGATCCATATTGGTGGTTCCACCTTTTTGGCCAGTACTTGTAGCTACAAAATGATGTATTCACATGATATGAATTTGGTGTATTTTGACTTGACATTCAAAGTTACAAATATTTCAGTTCTGAACAACCGCCATTCTTCAAGGGTTTGTGTCTCTGGCTGACAATTAAAGCTTGCACTCATAAGTTCCCCTAGAATCAGGGGTGTAGAGCGCTCTTAACTGGACAACTGCAGTTATATCGTTTTTTTTATAGCAATCCATAAACATTTGACATTCAAATTTTTACTTTATAAAAACATATTTTCACGCCGACTTTTGTTTGCTTAATTGATTTACATTGTTTGATTTACTACATTTTCTTACCTATCAACATGGTGTAATAGAGGGGAGAAATAAACTTGAAGGTAGAAAATGACAGGGTCATGTCAAGGTAAAATATCTTCTGGATACATATTGCACGGTCCTTGGTGATGTTAACCACTCACTACATGCCAAACTATGCAACACATATAGACAGGGAAGAACAAACTCCTGCAGCCAAAATATGCACAAGGAGACGTGGGGACTCATTGCTGCAGCCACTGTACAGTGAGAATACAATTAGTGTTGTTTTTAATATTTTATATATTACAATACATTTGTATTGTGTACTGTGATTATTTTCAAGGCACAGAAAAGGGATAAACCTATCACTTGACTTGACCCCCCCCCCCATTAATGGCCACCTATAAATAATAATAAATAAATCAAATCTAATAATAAAATCTATATTTTTGTGACAATCCATTACATGACATAACATTCATTTAGCAGATGCTCCAGAGCAATTTACATTGTAGAAGAGCATAAGAGCACTCGTCTGATTTACATGAGTAATAGGGCTAGGTCTGGCTAACAGCATACACAGAGATGGTATACATGCAGCATTACTAAAGCACACATGCTAAGTAACTATGCTAAGCAACAACTAAAATACAAATAACTTGAACTAGTACAAAGGAATAAAAGTAAAAGGGGTGCGGATGAGAGAGGATTCAAGACACAATCTAATGAGCGTCGCAAACAAAGTGCGCAAAGCAAGTTCTGTCAAATAACTCTTGCTGTGCCCGACCAATGGTCGGCCTCAGCAAACGCATGTTCTCATACTCAACCAATCACGTGCACACATCACTAATGGAGCGCCTCTTTTAAATGCGAGACTCAGATCTCTCCCATACTGCTTTGGCTGCGCTGCTCTTGTTTCGCTGCTTCTTGTTCTAAAAAATATTTTGCAGCTCACCCTCCACCACCCCAGCCTCCACCTGTTGTTGGATCTGATTCTGTGTACTTGGGGGGGGTTTCGTGTATATCACCTGTTTAGTAGGGGAGATGTGTCGTGCTCCCTGTTTGATAGGTAGTGCACGACATAGAGAAGATTCATTCAACGCCAAACCAAAATATTATATATTAATTCATATATTAAATACGTGAGTTATCTTGACAGAAATGCAATCATGAAATCCAAGAAATATGTGCGTGTTCATATGACAACTAAAATGAATGAAACAAAACCTAAAGACAGTGATTTTGGTTTATTATTACATTATTCACTGAAGTTATATTGCTACCCACATGACAATGTAATTACCATTATCAGGTGGGTAACAATTCATTAAAGGTATCACATTACCTGGAAAAATGTATTATGTTATCTGTTCGAAAACGTTTATTATGTTATCCGACAAGTTATTATATTAACCGATTTTATTACATCATGAGTGCAAAAAGTTTTTGTTTTATCCACTGTTATTACATTACCCAGTGTTATTACATTATCCATTTTTAAAGCCCCTTCAAATGGCATTGCCAAAATACATTATTCTGGAGTCAAATATCCAACGACAGCTTGGAATCCTCAGTGCCTGCTACCATCTGGCAGCAGGAAGAAGAGGCACAGATAAAGGTCCAGCACGTTAGCCCTGCGATGATCCCTGCTTGTTCCCTCAGACCGTGGCCTTGTAGCCTCATTAGTAGGTCTGCGCAGTAGGAGACAGAGCTGGATGAAGGGCGAGGCCTGTGGACATAGAGCTGGCACTGGGATTGGCATTTTGCTGTCCCAAATCTGAGTGCTGTGTCTGATGCGATTAGCTGGAATGTGGAGGCCCAGGCTCCTTGTGACAGGCCAGGGCGGGCAGAGGGGGAGGGTGTGTGTGTGTGTGTGTGTGTGTGTGTGTCGGGGGTGGTGCGGGGTGGTGGGGGGTGGGGGGTGGGGGGGGGGGTGTATTGGCACAGGGTCCTGTGGGAGACTGATGTTCATGGGGATTCACACAGCAGCAGTATGGCAGGGGAGCAGAGTAGAGATCAGCCCCCAGAACCTGCCACCTATAGACCTCCGTAGTCCCGCCCACTTTGGCGATGAACAGCTGGTGCCACTTCTCGGAGAAAATACTATGCGAGTCAATGGGCTGAAAATGTTTTTAAAAAAATATTCAGGCAGTAATACGTCCAAAACACCCAAGAGAGGGGTTGTCACATTTTAAAATAATTTATGAAATTGTCATTTGATATTATGTCCAACAAATAAACAAACGACTACAACATCCGGGCTATTCACTTTCTCACCAC
Source organism: Ilyophis sp. 1 JC-2022 (assembly GCA_022702515.1). Classification (NCBI taxonomy): domain Eukaryota; kingdom Metazoa; phylum Chordata; class Actinopteri; order Anguilliformes; family Synaphobranchidae; genus Ilyophis; species Ilyophis sp. 1 JC-2022. The sequence goes on from CM040403.1 coordinate 108,952,910, forward strand.
CACTGCTGAAGTGAAAGCCACCACTAGAACTGACACTCTCGACATGGCCAGACTGATAGTGATTCTCGCCCTTGGTGATACTCTTAGTTTGCCTTCCATAATAAATACAAGAGCAGACAAAGTTATAGCCATTTTTGCTAGCAGAGCGGCCGGTAGCTACTTTGTTAGCTAGCAAGAGCGGTAGACAGCTATGTATGACCGGGGATTCTGGGTAGTGTAGTTATGTTTCTCAAAATGTTTCCCGAAGTGGAACAGGTAATGTCTTCTGGGACCAGCCAGAGATAAGAGGGGGCGGGACGACGGAGCTCTATAGCTCTGCTTTCTCTTCACACACTGGGATTCAGAAGCCCCCCACCCAGCGCTAGCCTAATTGAACTGAGGGCTATTCCATAGAGCTGAGAGAACCCAATCCCAATTTATTTATATATTTCTCACAGGAAACATATGACACAGTATATTCAGAATGATCAAATGAACGGTCAATCAAATTAAAGTATTGAAAAGTATATATTTCACCTTATTTAACAATGTGGTCTCGACAAACAGATATGTTTATCTGTAGCTGTAACTGCATGTTTGTATGTACATACAGAACATAAGAGAGAATAGATATATTTTTGTGTAAGAGAGGGTGTGTTTGGTGTGTGTACAGTATGTGTGTGTGTGTTTGTGTGCCTGCGTGTGTGCATGTGTGTGTGTGCATGCGTGTGTGTGTGTACGTGTGTGTGTGTGAGCATGCACATACATACAATATTCTATTTGTGTGTGTGTATTTGTACATGCAAACATAAAACAGAATGCATTTGCATGTGTGAGAGGGCGTGTACATGCAGGTCTGTGAGGATAAAGTGTGTGCGTTTGTATGAGAACCTATCTGTGTGCGAGCGGGGGTGCGGGCGCGCGTGTTTGTGAGAGCGAGGGGGACATGAGCGGATCACTCTGCCATGAAGGAGCTCATCGATCAGCGTGTCAGCGCTCAGGGAAAAGGTTAAGCCGGGAGCCGCGGCCCCGCGCTCCGCACACCGGCCCGGGTCTTATCAGGATGCGAGAGTGCAGGAAAGGGCAGAGCATTCCCAGGACAGGCCCTGACCTTCACTAATCCTACAACCTGCGCTTCCACTTATAATTAACATCAAAGCCAAAAAGATCTGCACATATATCCAGCAAAGAAAGTGGAAGCTGAATAGACAACACGGACACCTGGCCTCTAAAACCGGCGGTGATTAAACAAACACGGCGAAGGTGCTGAGTGCGACTTTTACGGCAGATGTGGGATTTCTTCTCTCCAATGAGCACCACGTGCCGAGGAGCATTCATCTGGCACGCGTCCTCCGCGTGAACGTCACCGACAAATATCGCACACATTTACAGCCTGTATTTACATCTGTATAATGAAGAGCGAGGAGTGTGTTGGCTGAGCGTTCGTCTAGCATACAACCGGTGAGGTTTTCATAGAAGCAGCGGCGTCGAATGTTTAGAGATGCAGAGGTTAAAAGCATAATCGAAATGCTTCATTGTTATGAATAAATCATCTACTGATATACCACTGTTGAGTCCTGGACCCCGCTGGGTCTTTTAGAATGTATCCATGGACCAAAACGCTGCTTAGTTGATTGTTTTTGTCACTATGGTTAATGAGTAATGAGCTAGCTCAATGAAAGATTATTCCTTACTAGACAGTTTACATTCTGGGCAAATATTTATATTTCATGAACTGCATGAATGTATGTGAGAATCTCAATATAGCATGACCTGGAGCTTTTTAGGAGAGGGTGGGGGGAGCCGTGTGCGGGGTGCGGGTGTTAGGCTGCGAATGTTAATGTGGTGAAAAATGTGTACCATTATATGAAATGTGTTATAGTCTGTACTGTACCCCTATGAGTGTATTTGCAGTAAGAATGGATATTTAAGAGTTTTGAGTACATACTGTTTGTATAAGAAAATGTAGTACTTCCTGTACTGAGGCCTGAGTGTATACAGTATATGCAGAAAGGAGTTTCTGCCCTATTAGCAAGAGTGCACTAAATTTACAAGTGTGAAATGTAGTAGTGTGCATACTAAAACACAATTAAAAGTGCACTTTATGTGAAATCCAGCAGAAAACTAGAAGAGCAGGCGGCACGACACTCACAGGGTCCTGGTTCATTTGAACGATGAGCTGTTTGACTGCATGTAGAGTTGGGTGGGCCCATGGAGAAGGATCCTGCCAGTGGCGGTTCAGGTCAAACCCCATTAGAGAGCACCTGGAAAAAGCCAAAAGACACTCTGGGTCTATGGTCCCCATAACATCCACACATGGTATTCTGGGTCTATGGTCCCCATAAAATCCATATATGGTACTCTGGGTCTATGGTCCCCATAACATCCACACATGGCACTCTGAGTCTATGGTCCCCACAAAATCCATACGCGGTATTCTAAAATCCATATATGGTACTCTGGGTCTATGGTCCCCATAACATCCACACATGGCACTCTGAGTCTATGGTCCCCACAAAATCCATACGCGGTATTCTAGGTCTATGGTCCCCATAACACCCATACGTGGTATTCTAGGTCTATGGTCCCCATAGCTTCCATACACAAAATAACAACAGGTCACAATGCCTTATTTCTTTGATATTAATCAAGGCTTTGATCACTTCTGGCCTTGAATTCTGTTTCTTTGGCCTCCCGTATTATGATTTACAAACAATGCTGAAATCCGCAGCTTTGTGTCTTCTCTCTTCATGCGCTCTGGCTCAGTTCTATTCACTGGTTTGTTGTTGCCACTCACATTTACTTTATAGCACCTGTCTTGTTTATCTTCAGTCTTTCAGTTCAGCTCCCTGTGCCCCTTGCTATATTACTTTACAGTTTTTCTTTAGAATAATAATAATAATAATGACTAATTATTGTGTAAATGACAAATATGTGGATACAATATGATCACACCTTTAATAGCAGAATTGTGTTTAAACATACTTTGTTTAAAAACACAGTCACCCCTCACTGTCCGCCCTCTTTATGTATTTCTTCCACTTTTTGCACTTATGTATTTTTTCAGGTAGTGGGAAAGCAGAGAGAGTTACAGGTAGAGATGGGTTCTCAATACAGAAACTGTGTTTCTGTAGCTGAGCGGTGAGTTAAACCCCCCGGCCATAGCAGGGGGATGGGGATTCAGCTGCCCTAAAGACTGCGCCTGACGGTCTCCCCTGAATCGCGCATTCTGTTAGCGACTTAGCGCCATTAGTGGGATCCAGCACTGGGGACATTATTAAGCTTGTTGATAGCGCTTCCCACAAATTTAACTTCCACTGTAGGGAAAGAAAGCAGGACGGGTCACACCAGTTATTTAGCTTCCCCAGTCAGACAGGGATGAAATGGTCTTCAGTATTGCAACGCTTGTGTGCTGACTGAGCATATAGCCAGCCCACCTACCCAGCACCTCCTAAGGCCTGACTCTAGTTCAGAAAACACACAGGACTTAAATCAAAATGGATAAAAAAACAAGACATCAGACACCACCTTCACTAACATCCACAGCGCTGACCGAGGCCCCAGCAGTATCGAGCGCCGGCTGAGTATCCATGACTTTCACAGGGGCCCTGTCAATGCCACTGTGTAAGAAAGCATGCCTGAAATACTAATCTCTGGTCAGCACTGATCGATTCTCATCCTTGCCCGCATCTCTTCGATTCCACTCCAGATGTACTCTGCTGCTGATCTGGCAGAAAGGCCAATCAGACCAACCCAGGCAGACAGAAAAAAAAAAACCTCCCTAATTTATTTTGCATTAATATTGAGCTGATCACCATTCTCAGAGACCGTGTCATTTCTCTGAGCTGATGAAAACAATGTTGAAGGTCAACACTGCCAACAAGGTGTTTTTAACCCCTGTCACTCACTGACAGCCCAGTCATGATGACTTGCCCCACAGTAAGCGAGCGAGAGAGACAGAGCGAGAGAGAGAGAGAGATAGAGAGAGGGAGAGAGAGAGAGAAATGATGCAGTACAGAGGAGTCAACACTAGATGGCAGCAACAAACACGGTTTGGTTCCCCCTTCGTGCATTTCAAGCGCATTGGTATTCCGAATGTCCACCCCATTAAGTAAAGGCAATTATGGAGTGGGAAGTGGAAACGATGCCCATGGAGCCCGTGCCACTTGCTACAAACACAGACTGTGGCACATCCCCAGACGCAGCGGTGCTGCTGTGCCATGTGAAAACATGTTAAGCCTCGGAGCAAAGTTTGGCCGCCAGACATGGGCGCGACCTACTGAGAGACAAGGCAGGCTAAAATAAAGAGTGCCCTTCGCATTAAAGGGGGAGCCGGTTGCAGCGCGTGAGCGGGAATACAACCCGTGGTATTGCAAAGGATCGATGTGGAGTATCCGCAGTGCCCTGGACCACTGCCGCAATTACGCCAAGCCAAAGCCACGATGGAAACGGGGAGAAAAACACTAAGCAGAACAGAAGGATTCGGAGTCCCGGGGCTGATGCATAGAAATAAAGGGAGGAATAGAGAATGAGGGGGCAGATACCCCATCGACTGCCTCCCGTACATGCCCCCTCAACTTAATTCAAATCTATAACACCACGGCGCCGGGGCCATAAATCTTCAGATGAGAGCAGAACGCAATAGGCGTGCCCAAAGAGATAATGACTCCCATTCCTCTTCTTCCAATTCTTTTTTCCCCTTTAAAGCAGAGCAATTTATGCATGTGTTTTCAGTGGCAGGTGGTTAATTCTAAATGGATCAAACCCATCTAATTTTCAGCAGCAGACAAACGTCAGGCAGGGGAAAGTGGTTGATAGAGTGAAAATAAACATATGCCAATTATCGCAACTAAGAGAGAAAAAATGATTCCGCAAACACAAACATGTGAATCTGAAACGGGCTTAAATGCAGAAATAATTTAAGAGCATAGGGTTTCTCCATGCATTTCATTAGCGCACAGTGGGCTAGTACCACCACAAAGAGATTATCTCCTGTGTTTACGAACGGCCTCAGAGCCGGATGCTGATCGAGCGCAGGGGGCCGAGTAACTCACCTGTAGTTACCCAAGTAGACACCGTCAGGGTTGAGCATCGGAACGATTTTAAACACCACGTGATCACGGAGAACTCGCGCCACCGGGTGTTGGCTGACCAGGAAGTCGATCACACCTGTGTAAACATGACCACGTCAGAGAAATAATTTATAACATAACATAACTTAATGATGAGAACAGGTCATTCAGCCCAACGATGCTCGCCATTTGCCTACCACTAAAGTGCTCACCGTTTACCTACAAACTAGATAGTATCTATTACCATATCAAGCCTGGTCTTGAAAACACCCAGAGCTTCTGCCTCTACTACATGACCTGGCAAGCTATGCCAGGACTCCTAGTGACAGAAGAAGAGAAATACAGGGAAACTTTCGTTGAGTGCTGATGGCAATATAGAATTTTGGGTTTTCATGTTAGTGTTCATTTGTGTCCTACATGTGCTCTATTCAGTTTCACTGATATATAGAACATATATTTGTATTGTACATGTTCCGTAAAAAGAAAAATATAAATAAATAAAACATTTCTTATTTGATGGCCCTGAGGAAAATGTAATGTACCTTTAAAACAGAGCAGAAGCATTGTGTTATGCTGAGTTTACAGAATATGACTCCTTCCATCCCTGAACCCTGCAACCCCTTAGACTTAGCAATCCAGGTTCACTGATATTCAGACTAACACTGCTCAATTGTAGCTGTACACTCTCGACTGGAGAGAATGAGTGAATATCATTTTTCTGTATGTGACTATACTTTAATCAGAAATCAAATAGGCTTCTGATGTTGGTACTGTTCATGACCAGCAGAAATGATTCACCATAGATTTTACTTAAAGCTGGCGTATGCAACTTAAAAAAATATATATTGGGGAACAGTCATAGAAATCCAGCACCATAAATTGTGTTTATACCCTCAAATTATGCATTCTAAAAACCAGCAATTCAGCCCAAATTTTTGTTTTCAAAACAAAGTGGCACATGACATAAACCAATCGAAGAGATAGACCGGTTCACATCGCAAACCATTTAACAATACGATTGAACTTGCTCATTTCACCAACAATGGCGAAGAAGCGACCTGTTACACCGGTGCTATTTCATGCAAAGAAAAAGAAAAAAGATTTGGATAAAGCTCACTCGAAAACTAGAGTAAACATAGGTGCTCAGTTTAGAAGGTAGTTTGATGTTGAGGAGCTGATTGGTTTAAAGACAGACGTAGAGCTCCCATTGTTTCTACTGGACAGGTAGGTCAAATGTTTCACCACTAACTTTCTGCTTGCCAGCCAATTCTAATTTCCTATAATGAATAGTAGCTAGGTTGCTATTATACTTAACGTTACTTCCTTCAGTGGCTAGTGTTTTGAAGAAGGATATTTTCTACAGTTATCTGTCATATAGATCGCGTTAGCTAGAACTGGCTACTCAGCTATAGCCCCATGTAGTAGCTGTGTAGCCATAATGCCTGGTTCAGATGTAGGCTAAAACTCACTGTGTGTGTGTGCAACAACAAAAAAGATTCAACAATGTTCTAATGTTACAAAGTTAGCTAAAAAATAAATTAATACAAACAAAAAGGTAAGAGAGAAAGAGAGAGAGAACGAAAGAGAGAGAGAAACTGTTTATTCATGTGTCTGACTCATTCTTGTAAAGATTCATTGTGTGTATTTAGTATCTATAAAAGATTTGATTGTATCTCACGTTCATGAATGCAGGTAACATTTGCCAGGCAGCATATAAAACACCTGCCTGCAATTTGGTAACAAAAACAAAAAGAAGAATGGGAACCTATTTTTAATGCATTTGAGAAATTTTTCATGCTATTTTGAATTTTTATTAATTTATTTACAATTGTACAGGTGTATGCAATGCATGTACATGCTCTCACTTTCTAAAATGGATGGGTGCAAACACACACACACACACAGACACGCACACACACACACGCACACACACACAAACACACACGCACACACACACACACACACCACCACCACCACCACCATCAAAATGGTCCCGACATCCTTTGTCTAAAATGGTACAGATGTTGTCCTTTATCTAAATACAAATCCAAAAGCACATTCTATGCAATTGACTGCTTTGGATTTTGTAGTGACTGTTAAATACAAATTGATTGTTAACTTATTTCATTGTTCATTGAATAGGCAGCTAAAATTCCTGAACAAATTTATCTTTAGCTCGTATTATTTTGTGTGGCCATGATACTACTGCCACAGCTCAATGGACCTGCGTGCTGTCAGGCTCAACCTGCCTGCCACCTCTATTTGCGTTGTTTATTTTTATCAGCTTGTCATTTGTACCCAATTACTGTTGAGCATGGAGAGTGCTTGTAGGGTTTTTGTTGCCTTGTGGCATTTCTCATACTTGGTTATGCAGTACTGGGGATTGAAACATTTCTCTTAAACTTTTACCAACTCAGGATGTCCTGATCCCGTTTGAAAATGGTTGCAAGCTCCAGGCACGCTCGGCAAAGTCATAACTTTATAGGCTAGCAGGGGAATTTCTTTAGGCCAATATAAAGACCTGTGTAAATTGTAAATATTTAGTTCTTCATAAATACAGTGCATATAAGCTGGATGTTTCATATTATTATTACTTCCTGTTTGGCATGAAAAAAAATCGTACTGACCCTCCTATGTTTCCAAGCCTTAGGAAACAGAGGCTCCTGTTAACTGAATTTCTAGTAATAAATTATAAAGGGCAAAAAGAAGGCATAAGTGATTCAGAGCTGAGATGTGAGTCAAAACAGCAGACAGACAGCATGGGCCTGTTTAGCCTATAAGAACCCAGATGCTGAGAGAAACGGATAATGATATCTGTCTGAAAGTGAGGATGAGATGTAAACTGTGCCAACTGCCCTGAGGCCTCGCACTGGCCTGTACTGAAGGAGCATAACTGACAGGTAAACAGGAAGCAGAGCAGGGCAGGCAGCCTCTCCACCCTTCCCTCCTGCCCTGCACTCCCCCCCACACCCTCAGTCCTGTTCATTACCACTAATGGAGGCATAAAAAGCTCTCTAATTGAGTCAATGTGGTAGGCAGGGGGGTGCAGAAGTGTAGCACATCAGACTCATCAGAGCAGTTCGGGCTCCTGGTTTAGTCATGCACATCTGCGTTCGAGGGGGATGGCGGGGGCCAGGCCCCGTCCATATCACAGCTCAAAGTCACATTGTCCCGCGTCCCCCAACGGCAGACAGGAGCTGTGAGCGGAATTGGGCGTCACGCGCCACACTTTCAATTAGCCACAATGATGACATGATGACATGCTTTAAAGTTGGGGAGCTTATATGGGATTACTGCTCAGGATCTAAACGTCCACACATAGAGACAAGGAGATGAAAACAAAAATCTAGGCACCTTTAAAAAAACAAAATATTGTGTAATATATTGGAAATAGATTAAATATTTGGAAAATATAATGATAAATATATTTCACAGCAATTAATTTTTAAAAATATATATGTTGCAATATTTGAAAGTGGCAATTATTTGTATATTTTCTCATGTATTATGGAGTGTTTAAATATCTGGCGTGTTATAATATATTTTATTCCAATATTTTATTAAAATATAACATTTAATATTACATTTTTATAAGGGCAGTACACCCCCCAGCATTTAGGAATTGCATGTCTGTTCCTGGACTCTCAGTTCACACATAACTGCACTAGTGTGTCCTTATCCGCTATTTCTGACTTGCCGGGATGTTGTTTTTTAATGTTTTTTACACATATATATTTCTGCATGTTGCTCTCTCTCTCTCTCTCTCTCTCTCTCTCTCGCTCTCTCTCTTTCTCTATCTGTCTCTCTCTCTCTCTCTCTCTCTCTCTCTCTCTCTCGCTCTCTCTCTTTCTCTATCTGTCTCTCTGCCCCCCCCCCCCCCACACACACAAAGGAAATGTTCTGAGCTCAGTATCTGTGCACAGATCTAAGATGGCAACACTGCTAGTTGTATTACCTCACACAGGACAGGAAACCGAGTTTGAGAACCACTGACTTAGAACACCATAAGGTCCATGGTTTCCCTTTTGATTTTCAGGCTGAATGCCAACCTGCGATATCCTAACCCAAGCTTGTTTAGTCTTGTTACAAAGATGTTACAACCCTGAATCTTTTAATAATAATACCATGGTGCTTTCAACAACATGAGATTTATTTCTTCTCAACAACATTTATTTCTTAATTAAAGTTGTCCGCTTTCAGATAAGCCAGCCTTGTCATAAAAGATGATGCCCCCCCCCTTCATCTACACCTTAACCCAATAAGGGCAGGCATTCCCTCCCTGCTGAGTAAGGTACTTAGGGGGGCGGCCAAAGGAAAAAGTTTCAGTTGAGTTGGGGTTCGTTTTGGAGCCATAAAGTCCTGTGGAGTGGCGCTGCAGCAGTTCCTCAAGTATTGAAGAAGAAGTTTTTCCTTGGTGTAAACCCGGGACATCTCAGTTTTTATAGCTGGCTTTTCTTTTGTTCCTCCTGCACTAAAAGTGGAATATTGCAAGGTCTGGCTCTCTCTCTTTTCTGGTCATTTCAATTTAATGTCTCGTTTAATGTTTTATTTTTTTTGGAAATTATAAGCAGTGAGCCTTCGTTCATTAATAAATGTATGATTCCAATCCATTATTCTAATTGACGTTATTTCCTGTAATAAAATTATTTAAACTTAAGACCTGATTTAGACTTTGTTTTGACTTGTTGGTTGATCCACCAGGTTACTGTTCGACTGACCTATCAACAAATTTGGCGATTTAATTGATTATTGTCATTTTAAGTAATACTTATTCAATTAAATCTATTAAATATAATTAAATGTAGGTTGAGTGAGGAGATACTGCTTGTGTTCAGTATTCAGGGTGATGAGCACTGAAACAACTTATTTTAGTTGATAAGTTATTTATTGGGCCACACCAAAATTCTAGTGATTGACTGTAGTCCCAATCTCGAATGTTCAATACAAAGGCTGATATTTCTCATTTTGCAATAAAAATGACAGGAATCCTTCCCTTTTTGGGTTGAACGATATAAGAGAAATATGTGACGTGCCAATGGGAACCATGCCTCTCTGGTACTTCGTTTCGTCATCATTTGGTAATGCCCTATTATCGGACATATAAAAAGTTCAAGACGTCGTGCTGGGCTGGATAGTGACAGACAGTGTCGGGCGGTTCGGATCTTAGCACAGTCCGAGCGATCTCTTTCTGAGACATCTAATTGTATTGAACCTTTCAAACTTTTCGAGTTTTGATTAAAAAGATTTTTTTAAATGGCGTCAGTTTGATCCGTGATAGCCTACTCAGTATTCATAGTAGCTAGCCTACATGTACGTTCAACAGTGCTGCCAGTGCCCGCCCCACTAAACGCATTTACCAATAACAACGTATAGGTTTACATGAATAAATATCAGTTACTTGATTGTATACATGAATCCTGCATTCAACTTGTAGGCTAGGCGATGTAAGCTCAATGTGCTAATTTACAGACTGACTGTGGTGATTTGTCGTTCTTTTTGACCGCAGTAGCAGACGTTCGAGTTCAGAAGAGCAGTTCATTCGATCTCGTTCAGTTTAGCTGGCCACTCTGTCTCGTTCAATTTGTTGTCCCGCTTTAGTGACGCCAGATGAGAAATATAAAATTATCGTAGGCCTACGAGGGTCTTAAAATTATGTTTTTTAAAAGAAAATTGTTGTGAATAGACAAACGAAAAGACATTATAGGTGTAAGTATGTGCTGTTTTTTTAAAACACTGTTTGTTCAATTATACCAATCGTATTATTTGGGAAATCCCAACACAGCATTCATTAACGGGTCCTCCATAACAGAACTAGGAATGGGGAAATAAAATTTGAAAAGGAGGACAATTTATATGTCAAATATTTAATCTGATTGGTTATCACGCCACGTTCCCCATCTCTTCTGGTCTCTTCGCCTGCTTGCCGGCCTCACATCGTCTTTCAAAAATGCCTTGGGAAGGGAGGGGGATACTCTTTTTCGTGACAGAGCGAGGGCAGCGTATGGGAAGGGGCGTGGTAGCCAGCCATAGTCCAGACCCTTTTTTTCTGTCGCTGGATGCATTTTTTTAAATAACAAAAGAGGCGTGGTCTAGCTAAAACTCTGGGCTTGGTTCCCCTTTACCAAGTACATAGAGTGCTGGAACTACTGGATTCAGGAAATAAGCACATTTTTACTTAATCCTCGCTTCCCAGACAGACTACTTGGGCAACAAAATGATTTACTGATTTGATAATGATAATGAAACCTCGTGTTGTGTCTGGCTATCGATTCTCTCAGCACCAGCAGGTAAAACCACACATTTGAACTTACTTTATTTCCCCCACTTTTATGCTTGTCCTGTCTCCCTTGTTAAAGGGAGGAGCTCTCTGCGAGAATTGTTATTCTTAAATGGAATAAAGGCTTTTCGTTTGACACGATCACTAGACACCTCAGTGTCTTTATAATAGCGCTTGCAGAGTTGCTGTCAAAATACAAGTTATGAAATGACGGAAGAGGAAGCAGGGTAGATAATAAGTGGCATTTTTATAATTTCTTCTTGCCCACATTTGTTTCTCATTCTTTCAGCCTCCAATGGAACAGTTCCACATGCCTGAACTTACTGTAATACCATCAGTGATTAATGAGCACTCAGGATGGTATAAGAGAATGCCTCACTCACACTACACTCAGAGCTTTCCGGTAGGGTGCTTTTCACAGGGTGGGGAGGTGTATAGGGATATGTCAGTAGTGTGTGTGTGTGCTGTGTGGGTGTGTGTTGGGCGTGTGTGTGTGTGCGTTTGTGTGTCTGTTTTTGTGGTGTGTGTGTGTGTATGTGGTGTGTATGTCTATCTCTATGTGTGTGTGTGTGTGTGGTGAGTGTGTATGTGGCGTGTATGTGTGTGTGTATGTGTATCTCCATGTGAGTGAGTGTGTGGGTATGTGTGTGTGTGTGTGTGTATGCGCACGTGTTTGTCTGTGTGTTTGTGTGTGTATGTGTATCTGTGTGTGGTGGTGTGTTTGTGGGAAGGGGTTCAGGACTCACCTTGGCATATAAAAGAGGCGGGTGACTCTCCAGGGTGCACACGAGCAGTCAGAAAGACCACTCTCTTTTCCTGCTCTGGCTTCAGCAGGGCTGGAGAGACACAGACAGAGACAGAGATGCAGGACTGATGTTAGAAATGCTCAGAGACAGGCAGTGCGGTGCAGTGTCAAGGAAAATCTTCAATTTACAGATTACACTGACATGTGGAGCTGACAGTTTCTCTCAAAGCACAGGAGAAAGTGTATCTACTGTTTTGTAGACAGATGGCAACATATCAAAGTTGTTTGCTGGAGAGTCCGCCAATGTGAAACAAAATGACAAACCTGCCGTTATAAATGATTTGGACCTTATGAACTGAACCTCTGAATGTTTGAAAAATATCACACTGACAATGTCATACTAGGGATACATCCTGTATGACTGATGATAAGTGAAGAGCACCTATGGACAGGGGACCATCAATAAGGACTTTTAATGCCTTCAATACAATACCCAACCTTTGCAAATAAGGATAATTAATTCATAATTGCTAGATAGGGATGAATAATGCTGTGTCTTATAAAGCAAAAAGACATTTCTGGCAGCTCTGGTCCCTAGATGCGGACCACTATCTGGAGATTGGAGAATGCTGAGATGTTTGTGTTCTCTCAACTGTGCTTCCATACAAAACAGCATAATCACTGTTATAGAATGTCATAAAATGTCAATTCTTGTGATAAGAAAAAATATTGTGTGGTATTGTGCGCAATCATTGCAGCATGGACTTCCACCAATAATTTATAGATAATAAAATAGAAACACTAGGTTGTGCAGATTCTGGGGCACATGCATGGTCAAAAATAAAATCCATGCAGGTTTTAACAAAGAATGCAATAATGACCTCAAGATCTACTTGGGGATATTCCACTAAAAGTCTGTCTCACAATTTGCATGATGTCCATGACAGACTGTTGAATTTACAGCATCGTAAATCAAATTGGCCGTGATTTATTTGCGAAAGGGCTGAATGTGTACGTGGAAAGAGGGACGCTATCCAGGCTAATAAAATCCAAGATGAATGCCGGTGATGGCGAACTGAACAAAAGCCTATTTAAAATGCTGATCCGCTTCTACCTGCCGCGTGTCTCGTTCACTGCTGTTTCAGCTCCCACTGTATTCTGTGTCTAATGCATGTTCCACACGGGCTGCCTTTGTTCAGGTATCACAACGCTCGCCTTGTTATCGAGTTCAGGATGCACCGCGGAAAACACGGTGTTGCTCCCCAGTTCCAGAAAGAGAGAGAGAGAGAGAGCCAGGTTCATTATGATCCACGCGGCTGAACACATACCGCAGCGGTTTATTCCCGGCCCCTCCGAGGCCTAAAAGGAGTCCGTCTTTCTCGGCGTCCGCATTCGCCAGAACGAGCCGTTCCGCGGCGCGCCAGGCAGTCCTGTATTCTCAGCCCACGCCAATGTCGACTTACACGAAAAAAGCTTTACGACCGCGCCTGTTGTCTTGTTGTCCTCGCGGACGGAACCATGAATAACATTTTTTGGAACGACAAACGCATAGCATTAGCCGCGCTGTTAACAAAGAGGTGTCACACGTTTGCATCTTCAGAGACTCCAGCAAATGAATAAGTGATGGAGCATCGCCACACTGCCAGAGGAGAGAGGGAGCGCTGACACCTTGGCTGGAGGAGTATCGCCAGCGCCCAGGTCGACCTACACTGGGATCACACTCTCTCTCAACCCTGCGCATGAATGAAACATTAAAAAGCCACATGCATTATTAATCACTCATTTTGAATAATACATACATTTATCACTGGTTGTAAAAACAAGCAAGACCTAATACATTATGTCTCTCTCCCTTTGCTCCCCAGTGGTGGTACAGGGGAAATGGGGTGACGAGGGGATAAAGTGACTGACAGAGAGCTGCAGGAAAATGGTGGATGTAGGGACGTGCGGGTACACACGTGGAAGATGGGTTATAGTGGCTATATATGGGTTATATATGGAGGCGTCAATACACTGGTGCAAGGGCCAATGGAAGACTGGGAGGCGTTATAGTTACTGATGTAGGGAGGCGTGGGTACCTTGGTGGGAAGGGAGGGGCAATAGAAGACAGGGAGGAGTTATAGGGCGCGCCTGATTATGGTCTCCCGGTCGGTAGGTGATGTAGCGGTTGGGCGCTTTCATTCAATTTAAACTGGGCCCTGCCCACTGTGATGCAGGGGCAACAAGCGGTGATGTCACACCCTTCCCGATCTCCACCCGTCATAGGGTACCGGGTGTCGGTCAGCGAGCGCGCCCAATGTCACTGATGTAGGGACGCGTGATAGAAAACTAGGAGGAGTTCTAGGGGCTGATGTAGGGATGTGTGGGTACCCTGGTGGGAAGGGCAATAGAAGAATGGGAGGAGTTATAGCAGCTAAAGTAGGGGGTTGTGGGTACCCTGGTGGGAGGGGCAATAGAAGAATGGGAGGAGTTATAGCAGCTGATTTCGGGGGCTGTGGGTACCCTGGTGGGAGGGGCAATAGAACAATGGGAGGAGTTATAGCAGCAGATTTAGGGAGGTGTGGGTACGCTGAAAAGAGGGGTGATGGAAGGTCTGGGCTTACAGTGTCTGGCATCCCCACATTACTTCTTCACAACACCAAGCTCTGGAGATTTAAGACTGATGGGCCTTTCGAATGAGAGCTTCGGTCCAAGCGCAGGTGTGAAATGCAGGCACTCTATGAAAAAAGCCTGCATTCGGCTGCTTGAGACCACAGCAAATTGCTACATTTTTTTATAATAAAGAATTGTCTGTCTCCACCACACGGCCAGACTTTTAAATAGGAGAGCCTGAAGGAAGAGGGAACACGGATAACAGCGCACCTCTCTCTGCCGCGGGCCTTCAGTGGAGCTGATTACCACGCCTGGCCACCAGCGAACATCACCATACCGCCATATCTACAGATTCACATCCTTAGGAAATGACAATCTTCAGACGGCAGAGTTTCAAATCAAATTTCAACTGTGGCCTACAACCCTGTGGGAGCTGAGCTGCTACCTTTCAGTCAGAGGATGATCTGTTTCAACAGTTAACTCTGTGTCTCCCTTCCAAACTACTCACACCCTGGTTAGGGGAAGGGGTCGGTTTACTGCCTTTTGAAGCAACCCTTCCTTCCGCCAGATCCCCTCGGTTAGCGGTCCGTTGCGCGTAGATTCTTGGCTCTACTTCAGCCCCTGTAGCCGAAAAGGCTGCGGTTCATTGCTGCAAACATAAAGGGCCTGGCCCTGGCCATCTCCCGGGAGACGAGTCAGGAAGCAGTGGGAGGTCAATAATATTTCATGTCCAGAGTGCTGTTTCTCCACTCACACCGTGTACTAAATGACTCAAAGTGATTGTGTACTTCATTGCTATGTACACAAGCTTAATATCTTATTGATTCCAGGCCTGCTTGTGCTGAGCTGGGAAAATGCTAATTGGCAATAGGTACCCTTTTCCCCTTTAATTCTAATTTTGTTTCTGAGGTCTTAAAAAAAGGTGCAGCAGTGTGGGGGCAGGGGCTGTAAACATAAAACATTATTCAATTTCTAAAAGGGACGAGAAGGGAAAAAAAGTGTCTTTTGCCTGTTTTTATTTTTTATTTTCTCCGTTGCCCTTCACAGAGACGAATGGTTTTGCCATTCAGGAGTCTCTACGGAGCAGCCGGGGAGTTTGCTGTAAATGTGAGTGCTTGCGTTTCGCCGGGCCCGGCGCTCGCTTGTGTGTGAAATTCCATTAGCTATAAATTCCACCTTGGCCTCGACCCGACGTGACAAGGCTCCCAGTGTAAAACAATGGAGCTCTGCCCATATTCTGCTGGAGGCGAGCAGAGGATTGAGGGCCGACCGACTGAGCAAACCGCACGTGCACGTGCAGTCCCTCCGCGTTAAAAAAACCCCAACAGCCTTCATTCCATTGCCACAAACCGCCCGGCACCATTCCACACGGAGTTCGAAAATCATGCTTTGGTAGATATATTTTTAATGCTAATTTTCTTCCAGGCTTCATCAGCGGAGTTTGTACAAGGCCCGCAGCCCAGAAACGATGTACGGCGTGCGTGTTTGCGTAGTGTATCAGGAGTGTTGGGTCCCTGCTGTGTGCTCAGACCAAGCACTCCCCTGCAGCTTTCTGCCTGCCTGCCTCAGCCCAGCAGTGCGTTCAGCAGCATCCCAGGCAGCCAGCCCCCTGGAACTCTCGCCCGCAATGACCACTCTTCTCCAGTAGGGGCCGCTAAAGATCAGCTGGGCATCTCGAGTCCCCAGTGTCCACCCGCTTAGTAACAAGCGAGACAAGAGACCGGCGGAAGAAAAAAAATAGCTTTTAAAAAGAAGACAAATGTGCTTTGGAGACTGAACTCACTTCTTTTTTTTTTTTCCTTTTCTGCTGCATCAGTGATTCCGCTTTATTTTCGTGTGGCATCTGAAAGACAACCTGCTGCATCCTTGCATGTGTCTGTTCAGTGTAATTTACTGTGATAGGCGCCCACACACAAATTTTTTTAGCAACTCGCTAAGGCAGACATTTGTGTGTATGAAACACAAACGTAAGTGCTAGTGCTGGTGATGTATAGCAACAGGAAGGAATCTCATAAGTCAGAGATGGTATTAATTAATATAAAGAAATGGGAGAAGAAAAGTTCCAGCATCGGTCTGTGATTTTATATCTGTCCCTCTCAGTTCTTTGCCAGGCATACATCATACCTTTTATTGTAATTAAGACTCACTAGATCACTTCCTCAGACTGCTTTTATGACCACACTCAATCATATAGTAAATGGCAGAAAGCAGGAGAGAGAGCCGCACTTCCTCTTTAATTGTGGGAAAAAGAACATTTCTTCCCAAAATTCCCAAAACAAACGCCAAACTTCCCAAACCTACCTTAATCAAAGAAAATTATAATTCTCCTTGGAGAAGAAAGGTGCTGCCAAAATTAGGCCGCACAATATGTAGCTACCTGCCACAGCCTGAGGGACAGTTACGACCCTTAATAACAATTATCTAATATTGTCAATTGGTTTTAATAATTATTATTCTTCATCTTATCATTGTTAGTTTATGTATTTGCATGTATTTGTCATGTTTAAAAAAATATATATATTATTCTATTTCAGGACATTACATTACATTACAGTCATTTAGCAGACGCTTTTATCCAAAGCGACGTACAGTAAGTGCATATAGAAAGGTCATCGAAGTAACTACAGAACAGATAAGAAAGCACATTCTTCCCATACAGTATCAGCTATCCCTAGTAACGAACACAATGCAGTTCACAGTGAACTGGGTAAATCAGTAAATCAATCTACTACAATTCTATTCTAAATAGTATAAACTTGAGTACACAGTTCAACAAGAAGACATACCATGAGGTCCTAGATAAGTATTAGTCCAGGTGGAGCCTGAAAAGGTGTGTTTTCAGGCCACGACGGAAAGCAGGCAGGGTTGGTATTGAGCGTAGGGGAATGGGAAGTTCGTTCCACCACTGGGGAGCTAGGGTGGAAAAGCTCCGCAGTCGGGAGGAGCGAGCGCCATTGACACGGAGGGGCGGAAGTGCGAGGCGCCCTGCTGTAGATGAGCGAAGTGGTCGAGCAGGAACATAGGTCTGGATCAGGTCCTGCAGGTAGACGGGGCCTGTCCTGTTAGCTGCAGTGTGGGCCAGGGTCAGAACTTTGAACCTGATCCTAGCTGCAACTGGCAGCCAGTGGAGTGACCTCAACAGGGGGGTGACGTGAAAATTTCGGGAGGTTAAACACAAGCCGGGCAGCTGCGTTCTGGATCAGTTGAAGACACATTATGGTGTATTTTATGTACATTGTAATATGCTTCTGTAAAGCTTTGGCAACACATAATGCAATATGTCATGCCAATAAAGCATTTTGAATTGAATTGAGAGAGAGAGAGAGAGAGAGAAAGAGAGAACAAAGCCAGCACCACAGTGGAAAACTCCAGAACATCTCATCACTCTATATCAGAAACAACCTCGTGGATCCGTGACATCATCTCAAACGGGGAGAATTACTAACACTAAAAAAAGAAATGCAGGTCTGGGAGAAAACGTGTGTGTGTGTGTGTGTGAAAATGAGAAAGAAGAGAGCTATACCCACATCCTTGGCTCAGAGTGCTATCTCAGCACATTTCTCACCTGAGAAAGCGCTCGCATTCTGCTCTGAACCCAGAAAGAAAATAAAAAAAGTTTAAAGATGTCGCACTACGATCGGATTTGATAAATATGTAAATTGCATCAAAAGAGAGAAGTGCCTTTGACAAACAACCTAAATCTAATGGAATTTGAAGGGTATCCAGATTGTGCAGTTCAGCTTTTCTGTAATGCTACTCTCTCCACTTTTAATTTGACCTGATAAGACATGAAAATATTTCTGACATAATAAAATTAACTGAGGTCCTTGTATGAGAGCCAGATTCACGGGATAGCACATCTTGCAGAATCGGCATCCTTTTCCCCTATTTAATCAGGAAGCACAAACGGTATATAATCAGGCCAGCTTTTAAATGGCTGCCATTACAAAAGAGATTCAGCTGCTGATCGACAAAAAGCACTGGCCTTATTCTAAAGTCAAACAAGTCTGTCTTCTAAACGATGTACTGTAATACACAACTATTGAAAGTATACTTATACTTATCTGGCGTCATGGACAAAAAGACATCTAAATTCTTATAGTACCTTAAAGGAATGTAGCGTTAATGAGGCATGTATAGCATAGCATGAGATTGACATGCCATTTAAATGGTGAGTGGGTAGATGAGTTGAAGGGTTGAGTGCTCTGCCCTGGCGCCGTGTGAGAGGTTGGCACCTTCTCTGCTTCAGAGCGTCCCGATGGCAAAGAAGAGGGAAAAGGGCACCTCCCAAACTCCCAGAGCTCGCTGCCACTCTCCGGCTCAAAGACTTCATTAACCCTGAGCACCACCTCGCCTGCGGGCCCCGCCAAGGCCTCCTTCCCAAAGCACGGCGCCTTTTATGCTGTAATAAATTAGCTTCACTTTGCGGCGGCGGCGGCGTGACACGCTTCCCCATCCGCGCGTCATCTTCGGGACGTGCAGTAGCTGTAAATTGTCACTCACGTTAAATTTACGCAGGGCCCCCGAAATAAGATGCGGGGCAGTCGCTCTGTCCGGGCCGCTGAGCGTGAACGGCCATCAGCCCTCCCCGCCCCCCCCTCACCGCCTCCCCCCTTCCTCAAGGACAGAAACGGTTTTAAAAGCCATAGAGCTTTATGGCACAGTTTTGTTTCCTCCTTACAGGCTGGGTACGAGAGAGAAAATAAGGCGATGGGAACGCAGGGCTCTCTGTGCCACCAGCCTCTCTCAGATTTATTCGGCTCATCTCATTCTAGAGAGGCATGTCGACGTCGGGAGCCCTCGACACACTCATAAACCATCCGCTGTCCTTTAGCTCCGGAGCCCACGCTTTACGGCTCCCACTGAGGCCTTCCCTCGCAATACAAATGGCGCAGCGCTCATAAAAAAGACATCATCCCAAAATTGAATGTCATAAAAAAAATTTTTCCCCCCCACACCTTTTCTTTGTCTTCTCAAAGACGAAGGAAAAAAGGCAGAGAAGCACCTGGAAATGATGGCCCCCTGGCACGGAGAAGCCTGTAAAATCGTGACCGGGGAGAACGCCAGGCGCAAGATGACTATTCCCAGGGCCTTGTCAACACTCTAAGTGCAGATTGACCATAAGAGGAAGCGTCTCCTTTGGTCAAGTGACCACTCGGTGTTAGAGGCCACCTCCTCTGGCCGCTGTAACTCAGCGGACAAGAGGAGGCTTGAAGTGAGCAATCACAGGCGGAGATTTTATGGGCAGCCTCCCGCCAGAAAGGACCCAAAAAGAAGATTAAAATGGCATGTTGTGACACTCACATCAGAATGGCGGCGAGAAAGAAACCCTTGAGAACGCAGCATGTAAATATAACCTCGGCCTCTTAAGTCCAGACGAAGCCCGCAGGATAAAAGCATCGAGAACGCTGTGATTAGAGATCGATTTACCGCAATCAAGGTCCTTAAGTCTTGTCCCTGTGAAATTGAGAGATTTTTCGACTTCAAGGGCAAAACAGATGACAGCTGAGGTCAAAAGCGATGGAAGTGACAGTTGGCACGGTGAGAGAGGGGGTTTGAGGTGGAGGACTAGGGATCTTTCTGAGGAGGTGCTAGCACAAATATCAAGGCAGAAAAAACTCCTAATGATGGAAATAGTGAGACGCCAATCGGAGATATTGCCCCAGTGCAATAATTGACCATGTCAGCCTACTGTTCTTTGACATGTTTGGGGCAGATTACAGGCATAGGTCGGGATTCAATAGAGCCAGGGTAATTTGCATGCCCTTTCTGTTGTGAAACAACAATTGTATTTTCCCAAACCAAACCAAGTGCAACTCAGGTAATTATACAGCCTGAAAAAAACATGACTTTATTTAAAAGAAAGAAAGAAAAAACACACCAAAACCCTGTCATGTCCTCTGAAGGATATTTTGTGTATTTTTGAATATCGGTTGTCTTGCGGAAACCTCTATACTGCTGTGGAATTTCAAGCATTGGATGTTGTTCCTTCCCCAGTCTCCGGCTTCTCTCCTCCTCTTCACAAAATGTGACAGGAAAAAAGAAAAAAGCAAACAGAAAAGCAGAAAGGAGAACGGTCTGTTCGCCGCATGACACGGAATCAGAGAAGAGCAATAATGGCCTTTTTCTGAAGAATGCGTCACTGAACTTTAGGGCTGTCTTGCTTGAAAGGACAAGTTACAAATAACAAGAAAGAAGAAGGAGAGATGATTTCCCAGGGATATACCCCCCCGCTGCGCTGCCCTATCCCTGCGCGATTGGGAGGGGGGGCAGCCCGGGACCCGCTATCCGCCTGCCCTCAACCCAAACGCCAGCGCTCGCCGAATGCTCAGCCTCGCGTGAGACGCGGAGGGTTCTGAGGGGGCGTGCACGACGCACCTGGGGGACCCCGGAAAAGGGCGATGAAATGCAGAGGGTTCCCGCTCCGCGCCCCAGAGAGCAGCGAGGCCCCATTTCCATAGGCACAAGCCTCAGCCTGTGACATTCCATTCCCATCCAGACCCCTCACTTCTGCGCCGCACAGGATATGTGACATTTGACTTTAGAGGATAGCCACCTCTTGGGTTCAAGATGTAAATATTTAAAAGTCTTCTGGAAAACAGACTGAACGCAGACCACGCTCTGGCAGTAACTCTGTGCAGGTATGCATGAACACACACTGAACACCAGGTTGTAAATGAAACTGAAAGAAAAACATAGTTTTTAAATAAATGTTATTAGTTCTTTTCTCCATAGAGTTATCATTTCTGAGAGCAACAGACACCAGACAGTGAAGATCTCACACTGCACTGAGGTGTATTACACTGTTACAGCGCCAAGCTTTAATTTCTGAGAGCAACAGAGGCCAGACAGTGAAGCTCTCACACTGCACTGAGGTTTATTACGCTGTTACAGCTCCAAGCTTTCATTTCTTTCATCTTTTTTTTCCCACTACATTGAGTGAGATCCCTGACACTCAATTTACAGTATTTCTCTCTCTCTGTCAATCTCTATCTCATACTCTAAAAATATATCCACGCGCAACCCCTGCTTTTAGCCAGGGGCTTTAAATGTGGACGGCAAACTACTTTCTAGAGATCCCTGCCTTTTCTCCTTCCAAGGCCCAGTTGTCTGCTGGGTATTGATTAAGCACTGAAAGGAGCAGTCATTGTGAACATGCTCTCCATATTAATAAGTAAAGACAAACCGCTCACATAGGAAGTTCTGGTTCAACATTGACACTTCAGAAATACGTTTTAAAAAAGAGCAAAGCTGAAATGGTTTTGTTGACTGTATTACTATATGGCCATGTCACTGCCTTCAAGCAAGGACACACAAAGCCTGCCTTAGCACAGTGAAACATTACACAGGCCGTAACACAGTGAAACATTACACAGGCCGTAGCACAGTGAAACATTACACAGGCCGTAGCACCGTGAAACATTAGACAGGCCTTAGCACAGTAAAACATTACACAGGCCTTAGCACAGTAAAACATGACACAGGCCTTAGCACAGTGAAACGTGACACAGGCCTTAGCACAGTGAAACATTACACAGGCCTTAGCACAGTGAAACATTTCACAGGCCGTAGCACAGTGAAATATTACACAGGCCGTAGCACAGTGAAACATTGCACAGGCCATAGCACAGTGAAACATTGCACAGGTCATAGCACAGTGAAACATTCCACAGGCCTTAGCACAGTGAAACATTGCACAGGCCGTAGCACAGTGAAACATGACACAGGCCTTCGCACACCTCTTTGCCATACTAATACCAACCTGAAGCCTTGCCATGTCTCTTGGAATTCCTTCCACAAATACAAACTGTGGAAAAAAGTGGCTCATTCAAAATGGCCCCCATGTCACTTGTCCATTGTGAAGAAAAGACGTGTTTACTGGAGAAACACAGAGCGGGGTCTTTCTCTCTGCCTCTCTCGCTCTCTGTCGCTCACTGGCCGTGTTTGTGTAACCTCTCCACCCTCACTACATTTCTAATACATTTTCATACAGGAACAGGAGGAGAAGGAACAGCATGGAGCCACGCAGCGGTAGCAGCAGCAGCAGCAATGTCACACTGCAGTTTAGTAACAGCCCATTACCCTGTTAATAACACACTAATGGGCTGCTGCTATTTAAAAACACTGCCAAATTTCTGTCATTAACATCCACTTACCGTTTTACGCAAATTCTGCCACAAAGGATCAGACCACAACACAAGCAACCGATGATACCAAGAGTCAGGAACAAATCTAAACAACAAATCAACTGGGAGTAGTATTTTAATGATATAGGCCAAGTAGCAGCAGTAGTAGTCGTAGTGGTAGTAGTAATAATAGTAGTATTATTCGAGCTTGAAAATAACAGTAGTCACATGTGGTTTTATAAAATATCATTTGTGCGTTGATTAAGAATTCCATAAGTGTAAATGAGGTAACTGGGAAATTTCTCCAAAGACGCTCGAAACCAAACAAGCAAGCACACAAACACAAGAGTGACTTGTTACAGCAGTTAAGCAGACTGCAGTTATCTGACTGTCTGATAGGATTTATAATGAGACTGGAAATGTTAATATTGCCTTGTGGGCTTTAGCAATAGCAGTCGTTCTGGAAAAGTTCAGCGAGGCTTTGATGGATAAAAAATGAAATGTCAGGTAACTGTGAAGAAGGCTGACTGGGTTGTTGAAAGGGAGGCCATGCCACCGCTGCATGCCGCTCTGGCCTGGGAGGTGACAAAGGCCAGAGAAGGTTGATTGACAGGCAACATGGCATTGGTCTGGGTACAGATTAAAAACATCTCTCTTTCTCAAGAATGTCTTGGACACCTCTTTGGGGGGCGCATACGTGTCTGCGGCAGAAAGCACCAGCACGCTGTGTCGTCTACAATGGATCACATACAGCCCACAGCCTAGCCCAGAGCCCCCTGTAGCTTTACGGAGCAGAGCTCTGTGTTTCACACCTCAGGACTGCTGAGAGAGGAGATCGGAGGAGACAAAGAGAAGAGAATTCAGAACGGGAGGAGACAAATTAATTTTTAAGACAAGAGTATAAAAACTAGGGCAAGCCCTAATAATGATAAATGAGGCAGCTGGAAATTGGAATTCACGTGGACCACAGACAAGAGATTAAAATGTTTTTCGCTTTCGGAAACAAAAACTAGTGGTGAACCACAGAGACTTCAAGCAAGTATCATTGTAAGAATGGAGGATACAAAGCAATTTATAAAGATCTTAAACGAGGTCACATCCACATTTAGGCCTAATATCCTGCACATATTATTCATTTAAATACAACTGGGAAAAAACAACATTGGAATATTGTTGAATCTTGCATTGACAGCAATGTACATTTGATTAAATTAACTTTAACTTTATTATAACTTATTGATAACAAGTATCACACACAATGAATTTGCTCTTGGGTTCAAATGAAAGCCCCCTAACATATTTTGTTGTTTGCTATTAGTAGCTGAGCCAATATTTAACTTTCCTCAAGGAATTAATTTGCAATAACAGGAGACAAGTGCCCTTGTAATTAGATTACTGTGCCCTTGACTGCAGAGGTGCTTGGTACTGATGTTTATGACTTGTTTCTTTTTTCTTTCTGAGTAAATGTGGCTGTGTGACCCTTGACCTTATTTTTCCAGACCTCAACCAGGTTATTCACAATATTTATTTAAAAAAAACATTCAACGTATTTATTTTAAAAATAAATATTCATATGTATTTTAATGGCACAAAACAATGACAAAAGCATGTTATTCAATCTGCCGTATTCTTAACATGCTTGCTTGCATAACATGCTTTTGTAAACAATATGTGGCGATTCCTGAACAGACCTTTCTGGAAACATAACAGTGAACAGTGATCAAGAAACACCCGAATATGAGCTACAGAAAAGCAAGCATATACCACAGTAATCAATAAAGCAGTAAATATCATCTACTGTTCATCTATGCCTATGTTGGGTTACAGGAAAAATAACCCCAATGTAATCACCTGGCTATATATACGTATATATTGTTTTGTGTCCTCAATATGTAAAATTTCCTATATTCATGAAATATAACCACTGGGATGCTTAAATTCTATTTCATAAAGCATACTTATTTGTGGTAAATCAAAACATTAAGAAAAGTATGTTCTTTTTAAAAAAATGTAGCAGCTAGTTTAATCCCAGTACTTAACAATAAAAATAGCTTTTTGCAGGAAAAAAGGAAAAATAAATCAACGGACAGTTCTGGTGCATTCAGACAAGAAAGTGTACTAATACTGAAAAACAATATACTTCTTTAAATTCCCAAAGAGGGACGCAATCTCCATGATTGCACATTGTGAATACATGCATTGGGTTATCTTGTCTATGAAAGGTGTATCCTTTTGTACGATTCCAATTTTCATTTCTGTAACATAACTGACAGGACAGTGATATGTGGTAAAATTAACATGTAAAATAAATGTACTGTTTGTTCAGTTACCAAAGTTATTTCGGATCAAAAGGTATATCGCCTTGAATATTGCTAACAAAAGATACTAAAACAGTAAAAGTCTCCAGCGCACACACACGCACGCACGCACACACGCACGCACGCACACACACGTGTTAGTTGAGGCTTAAACAATCTGCTGTGCTGTTTAAAGAACTCACTTTGTTGAAACAGAGATTAACACCTTCATACTGTTAAAAGTATTCACGAGGAAAGGGGAGTCCTCACTGTCAGCGCAGTCTGAACGCTGGCGGATGTGCACGTCTCACGGCGCAACCGCATGCGGTTCACTTTTCACATCGGTGAAATAAGCTGTTAAAAAAGGTTGAGCGCATTCAAATGAGCCCTTTTCTTTTCCTCCTTCACACTCCTGGCTACCTGCTATGGTGGCGCGGGGGTGGGGGGGGGGGGGGGATTATGAGGTTGCCATGGCGATGAGCAGGGCCGGCCGATGCGGTGGAATGGGGGCCTCTGTTTGAAGTGGCTAGCCCTTTCATAGGGCTTTGATCAAGAAAATGTTTGTAGTGGGGGCAAACCTCGAGAACAAACAGGACTTCTGAGAGATTAGTTATCTGTGGAATATAGTCCTGTCTTGAAGGCAGCTTTTAAAATCCACGAGCAGCAGCTCCTCAGCTGATAATCACTCGCTTTTTATGTAGATTAAGGGAGGCAGAAAGATGGAGAAATGGAGAGAGTAGCAGCGCCAGGAAAGCACTGGCTAGAGGACTCCTCCGCTGCCCAGCTAGCTGTTCGACCAGCTTTGTGAACAGCACAAAATGACTGAGCTAGATTTCCTGTCACAATACAAGAAATATCTGTGAAAATAATACATCTGGGGCCACATGTATAAACAGCGCTGAGCAGAAAAATGCCCTCAGAAAGCCTTCAGTTTCCACGCAGAAATTCAGATGTATAATATAACACATGCTGTGAGAATCTGCATACCTCTGCACACGATGGACATCATACATACGCAATGTTTGGAGTCCGTGTGATATGGCCACACCGTGACAGAAAGGCAGAGGTAGAAAATGCAAAACTTTTTTAAAGCAGATTTCCGACTTTCACCCTGAGCGTTCTTTTACGCATTATTTTACTCAGTTTTCGACATGTGGCCCCTGGTGTGGTATGAATTTAAACAACTAATGGTGTACGGATATTAAAGCGGCCATTTTAAGGGGCGTATCGAAGGTGGAATGCAGCTCCATGGAAAGGGCTGTTCTGATGTGCCAGAGGAAATGGTGGGGGTTACAGCCCTTCTACGGGTACACCCTTCACAGCTCCGCAGATGATGGGCGCACCTCTGTCTCCACGGCTGCACTTTAATGTGTTATTACATTCTGCTGGAGACGAGGTGAGGCTCATTAACACAAAAAATGATTTGCCAGGAGTTCCACCTCTGTGACACAGGAGTGAGAGGCAGAGTATTTTAACAAGCAAGCCTGACCTTGGTAAACGGTCTGTCGGGCACACGACTGATTAAAGAATCTCCTTTGCGAAGCAGAAGAATATACGGCGCGGAAATGTATACATCTGCATGTCCCGCCGCTTCCGCTATTCCCATATGACCCCTTTACGTCCGGCTTTGCCAGGGCGATCATTTCAAAATCTTAACCACATTGGGTGATGGAGCGCAGTGCCGTTTCCAGTCTGATCCATCTTCTGTTTTCTCCCCGTAAGGGCAGACATTCTTCCAGTTTAACTGCGTGACAGGTGCTGCCTTTTTGTGCAGCGGCTGCGTGAATCTCCGCGCCGCTCTGGACACGGACGCCGGGCTATTAGGGCTCGCTCGGGGTGACTCAAGTGCTTTAGCGGAGTAGGTGTGACACGCTTGGCGGTCCCCGGCCCCTGAGCTCCTCCATCACCGCCTGCCAGAGAGCGCTGCAGTCAGGGGGCGAGGCCCAGGGACTCTGATTCAGACAAATGCTCGCCCGCTCTCGACCGGCTCTGTCCCCCAAGCCTGGACTTAATACACTTTACCGTGCTTATTCTCACGGCGCGGTCATATTACTCACTCCAAGGTAAGGCGAGAGGCGCTAAAGGTCACATATTTCCCTACCCGGGCTTTGTCCATCCGTGAGGCAAGGCGGCTACGATAAGCATTCGTTTCACCCGCGTAGGTCGTTGCCATGGCTGGCGCTGCAGACCAAAATGTCACAGAGAACCTTGACAACCGCGTAGACCCCGGACTCAAACCGAATGAGAAGGAAGAGGAATCTAACAGAGGATGAGTAATCCACACAGGACTTTATTACAAATGTTCTGCTATCAGGATTGTTATTATTATACGTATTTAGTCTTGAAAGCCGGAGAAGATCATTTGCCAATTTATCTGCATAATTGTTTTTGGGTGATACGCTGATTTACTTTGCATCCCCGTCAATCACTGGACCATTACAGACCAGATCCCAGAATGCAATTAGTTTCCTCCCACCCTCTGTTTCTATCAGGTTTGAGTCGCTGCAATTTCAATATCCAAAAGCCTGGAGTGTGCCAAGTCCTCCAGGATGGCACTGAACAGGGCTTGTTGCATAGCGGGAGCATCAGATAGGCTAATGTATTATTAATGGTTAAAATATCTCCCTGTTTAATATAATCACCCCGGCCGTGGACACGCTCTACTTACAACAAAACCAACATCTTCTGCAGCCAGCCGCCGATGCTCCACACTGTGAGCGCCACATTCATCATATTCTCAAGCGATCTTGTGACAAAAAAAAAAAACAGTTCCCTTTCCAGAGCACACAGATGTTTCTTCAGTAGCTGGCTGTGTGAAAAATGCGGATGATTAGATGGAAGAGATGGAAGAAAGACAACTGGCACCTCGCTTGCAATATAAGATATTTAAAAAATCTATGATTAGCCTACTTGTTATGTCTGATTGGATATCCGCAGAGCAAACTGCGGACAGAGCGGACGTTTAAATTCTCTCTTGTGGAACTTTTCAACAGCGGTTTTCCATTACTATGTTGACAGAACTTCCATACTAATGCTAAGCGCGTGCTCCAGGCCTTCACCGATAGACCGCATGTGCAAACTTGACAGAGCAACTTCCCGGGTGTTTTGCGAAGCCCGCGCAACTGCAAGGTGTTCTCCTGGAGGACCCCCTCCCCCATAAGAAGTTAACAGGGGAGAT
The DNA here is from genome assembly GCA_022702515.1 of Ilyophis sp. 1 JC-2022. NCBI lineage: Eukaryota > Metazoa > Chordata > Actinopteri > Anguilliformes > Synaphobranchidae > Ilyophis > Ilyophis sp. 1 JC-2022. Next base: position 108,981,176 of record CM040403.1, read on the forward strand.
TAAGAGGGAAAAGGAAAACAGCGATAAAATATTAATTGTTGACGCGGTGCGCCGGTGAGTGCGGGCCAGGCCTGGTCCCACAGGAAGGCCTGTCAGAAGAGGAGAGAGACAGGCAGGAGACGCCCGTGACCTTTGCTGTCAGGCGGGGGGACGAGGCACACAGCCCCCTGACACCCTGCCTCCCATAGTCCCCTGGTGGGAGGCGGTACGCTGACACACAATAGTCTCGGATCCACACTGAAACTCTGCCATGCAACAGCAGTTACGGTGTGACTCGCAGGAGCCCGAGATCTGGGTAACCTCCACCACAGCTCTGACAGCAGTGCCTGGAACAGCAGTGGCCCAACCACCAGCCGCAGGAGCCCGAGATCTGGGTAACCTCCACCACAGCTCTGACAGCAGTGCCTGGAACAGCAGTGGCCCAACCACCAGCCGCAGGAGCCCGAGATCTGGGTAACCTCCACCACAGCTCTGACAGCAGTGCCTGGAACAGCAGTGGCCCAACCACCAGCCGCAGGAGCCCGAGATCTGGGTAACCTCCACCACAGCTCTGACAGCAGTGCCTGGAACAGCAGTGGCCCAACCACCAGCCGCAGGAGCCCGAGATCTGGGTAACCTCCACCACTGCTCTGACAGCAGTGCCTGGAACAGCAGTGGCCCAACCACCAGCCGCAGGAGCCCGAGATCTGGGTAACCTCCACCACAGCTCTGACAGCAGTGCCTGGAACAGCAGTGGCCCAACCACCAGCCGCAGGAGCCCGAGATCTGGGTAACCTCCACCACAGCTCTGACAGCAGTGCCTGGAACAGCAGTGGCCCAACCACCAGCCGCAGGAGCCCGAGATCTGGGTAACCTCCACCACAGCTCTGACAGCAGTGCCTGGAACAGCAGTGGCCCAACCACCAGCCGCAGGAGCCCGAGATCTGGGTAACCTCCACCACAGCTCTGACAGCAGTGCCTGGAACAGCAGTGGCCCAACCACCAGCCGCAGGAGCCCGAGATCTGGGTAACCTCCACCACAGCTCTGACAGCAGTGCCTGGAACAGCAGTGGCCCAACCGCCAGACGCAGGAGCCCGAGATCTGGGTAACCTCCACCACAGCTCTGACAGCAGTGCCTGGAACAGCAGTGGCCCAACCACCAGCCGCAGGAGCCCGAGATCTGGGTAACCTCCACCACAGCTCTGACAGCAGTGCCTGGAACAGCAGTGGCCCAACCGCCAGACGCAGGAGCCCGAGATCTGGGTAACCTCCACCACTGCTCTGACAGCAGTGCCTGGAACAGCAGTGGCCCAACCACCAGCCGCAGGAGCCCGAGATCTGGGTAACCTCCACCACTGCTCCGAGATCTGGGTAACCTCCACCACAGCTCTGACAGCAGTGCCTGGAACAGCAGTGGCCCAACCACCAGCCGCAGGAGCCCGAGATCTGGGTAACCTCCACCACAGCTCTGACAGCAGTGCCTGGAACAGCAGTGGCCCAACCACCAGCCGCAGGAGCCCGAGATCTGGGTAACCTCCACCACAGCTCTGACAGCAGTGCCTGGAACAGCAGTGGCCCAACCACCAGCCGCAGGAGCCCGAGATCTGGGTAACCTCCACCACAGCTCTGACAGCAGTGCCTGGAACAGCAGTGGCCCAACCACCAGCCGCAGGAGCCCGAGATCTGGGTAACCTCCACCACAGCTCTGACAGCAGTGCCTGGAACAGCAGTGGCCCAACCACCAGCCGCAGGAGCCCGAGATCTGGGTAACCTCCACCACAGCTCTGACAGCAGTGCCTGGAACAGCAGTGGCCCAACCACCAGCCGCAGGAGCCCGAGATCTGGGTAACCTCCACCACAGCTCTGACAGCAGTGCCTGGAACAGCAGTGGCCCAACCACCAGCCGCAGGAGCCCGAGATCTGGGTAACCTCCACCACAGCTCTGACAGCAGTGCCTGGAACAGCAGTGGCCCAACCACCAGCCGCAGGAGCCCGAGATCTGGGTAACCTCCACCACAGCTCTGACAGCAGTGCCTGGAACAGCAGTGGCCCAACCACCAGCCGCAGGAGCCCGAGATCTGGGTAACCTCCACCACAGCTCTGACAGCAGTGCCTGGAACAGCAGTGGCCCAACCACCAGCCGCAGGAGCCCGAGATCTGGGTAACCTCCACCACAGCTCTGACAGCAGTGCCTGGAACAGCAGTGGCCCAACCACCAGCCGCAGGAGCCCGAGATCTGGGTAACCTCCACCACAGCTCTGACAGCAGTGCCTGGAACAGCAGTGGCCCAACCACCAGCCGCAGGAGCCCGAGATCTGGGTAACCTCCACCACAGCTCTGACAGCAGTGCCTGGAACAGCAGTGGCCCAACCACCAGCCGCAGGAGCCCGAGATCTGGGTAACCTCCACCACAGCTCTGACAGCAGTGCCTGGAACAGCAGTGGCCCAACCACCAGCCGCAGGAGCCCGAGATCTGGGTAACCTCCACCACAGCTCTGACAGCAGTGCCTGGAACAGCAGTGGCCCAACCACCAGCCGCAGGAGCCCGAGATCTGGGTAACCTCCACCACAGCTCTGACAGCAGTGCCTGGAACAGCAGTGGCCCAACCACCAGCCGCAGGAGCCCGAGATCTGGGTAACCTCCACCACAGCTCTGACAGCAGTGCCTGGAACAGCAGTGGCCCAACCACCAGCAGCAGCCACTTCAAAGTTAGCCATTTTCTGTTTTTTTTGCAAGCCGTTTAGGCGAAATCTTCTCTTTTGGTGTCCAAACCGATACATTTTCAACATTAAAAATAGGCGCACAAATTCTATCATGTAGTATATATAGGAAAACTTAGATCGAATATGAATATGAAACCAATACAAAAATATGCCTATAAGCAGTATCTGATACAGTTTATGTAATGTTCAAGCTGTTATTAGCTCTCATCACTATGCTGTCCTCAGCAAAATGCTACTCAATTCTCAGTTGTACATAAAATATTTCTTATATGGTATAAACTATGAATCAGAATTGATTAATTTAAATATTCTCTAAGTTAATACATAAAATAGATGGATAGTTTATTTGTAAACCAAATAATCACTCTAAAATCAAAATGGATATGCTCTTGAAAGAGATAAAATCAGTGTTTTCGTTTACTCGTGGAAGAGCTGACTACGGCGACTGAGTTCCCCAGTCTAAGAACTGAGGAGATGTTGATATGGAAATTGCATGAAAAGGGGAAAAAAATGATCTATGGCACAATAAGATGCTATCATGCAAAGAAGTGTTTACTCTGCAAAATGCATTCACTTTCCTATTTTCTTTCCAGAATGAATAAATGCAATATTGTGTGCAACTTATTACACCACAAAGACACACTTGCAGGTCTATCAGGACATGTCATTCCATGATTCAAGTCATTTTTTGGTCATAGATTTGCCTGAACTGCCTTCCATGTGAGGGAGCACATTTAATCCATACCAAGCGAACATTTTCCATTTCTTTCTGCCATTAATACATCTGAATGACTGTGAGAAGAAAACATGATAAATAGCGGAACTAAGACATTATAATACAATCAGAATATAATTTGTTCAGAAGAAAATTTGAATCTGAAAGTGAAAAATGTGTTCATTTTACATGTTAAATGATTTAAAAAAAAAACTGAACTATATTCTGCTTTTGGTCAGCTAGTGAGAGCAGACTTTTGCTTAAAAAAACATTGTTCTTGATGTCTTTGACAACATTTTCAGTGCTTGATAAATCTGTTGAGAAAAACTGTAAAAGCGTATTAAATGGACCATAAATGCTTTAGACATTGGTGAGTGAGGTCAAAACATTTTTTAAGGCCAACTATCTACCCCGTGTGAAGGGGTGAAGAAACAGACATCAATGCAGCCATGTCAATTCCATCTACAAAACACAGCTCAGTAGAGACACCAGTGGAATGAGATATGAAGCAAGGCAGAAAGGAGTCTTCTACAGCCACATCTGTTGTATTAAAGAAAAGATGAGATTTCATGAGATCTCAGAGAACCAGTCGCATGTACAAGCACTAAAACCACAGCATGGGTAAAGCAAATAACGTTGCTACTCTCTCTCTCTCTCTGCTGGCATATGAGCACACACACAGTGAAACACACACACACACACATGCACAGGCACACACACACACACAACAGCAACGGATCTAGAAGACATAGCTCGCGGCTCTTAACACTTCTTATTAATTATGCCCTCAAACACACCAATGGAGAGGCAATGGCACAGATAGCTCTTTAAGTGTAGAGCCGTCACAGTGTAACACTATTTTCTTAAGTCTAACAAATTAAGCCCCGGCACTCAAAACTCTCCTTGGGCTAAAGAAGAAATAATGTGTCAAATGCAGTCGCCCGCTCCCTCTCTTTCCGTTTTCACACAGCAGCATCCCTTCCCTCCTCTTTTCGTATGAAAGAATAACAACAAAATAAGGAATGCTAAATGCATGACAACCCCTCTCAGCTTGTATTAACCTCTGGTGAAAGCCTCTCGTGTCGGAGCTGGCCCAACACCTTGCTGTGTGCAGGTGCAGAGCTGCTGGCTAGCTGTCGAGATTAGTTTTCACCAGCTTCACTTAGCCGCTCCCGCTCTCAGCTTGACTCCTTCCTATACTGTCATGCAACCGTTCGAGGGGAATGTAATAGCGTACATCAGTCCGCCACCAATCTGTAACAACAGTATCTGCCACGAAGGGTAGGAAACCGCAGGAAAAACCTCGGGGCGCCGGTCATCTGCCCGTGGGAAGAGAGAAGCCCAATGAACGCTCACCCGTGTGCACACGCTTCTCTCACAGAGCTAATGCTCCGGGGAAAAGAAGCAAACACCAGACAGACATTATAAGGCAAGTCCTGTAATCGTAGCTCTGTTTTTATCATCCATTCTGGCCACTGCAGCTTGATTTGAGAGGCTGTTCGTAAGATGGTGGCCATGAGAGAGAGAGAGAGAGAGGGCAGTGAGGGGAGACAGACGAGTGCAGAGCTGACAGCAGAGTGCCTGTCCCACACTGAGAACACAGAGCAGAGCTGACAGCAGCTGGCCACAGTGGCAGCTCACAGACAGACAGCCAGCAGGATCTTACAGTGCAGGTTGCACTGGGGGACAGGAGCAGCCAGCTCTGGCAAAGCCCCCTCTATTGGCATCCATCTCATGCGGAGCAACTTCACAGTGAGGGCACCATCTGACAGGACCCATCAACAACTCCCTCCTTCCAAAAGGTGCTCCAACCAAGCTGCTAGATGCTACTCCCCCCCCTCCTCCCCCCCCTCCTCCTCCCCCATCCATGCCCCACACTATCAGGAGCCTTCTGGCTCTCGCCAGGACATTCTGCAATCCCAGAGTCATTCTGCAATCCAAAGAAGAACAGCACCCCCTCATTCACAACTCCCAGGCCCCCAGCGTACCCCCCTACGCACAGAAACACTGACAACACTTATTTGGAACTGTTTTGGTCAAGAAGCCTCTGTCCCCAACTCTGTCCCCCCCCTTCATCAAGGCAAAGTGTCACCTGGGACTGGCAAGTGAGAGGGCAGTGCTGTCTGCTGTCTGCTGCCTGGGCCTGGCCACAGAGGTGGTGTTTGTATGGCTCCAGGTCATCTGACAGCTCCTGATTCTCTAATTAAGGTGAAGGCTGAAAATGCGCCCCGGTAAGGTCGGGAGGTTAATGCCACTTATCCCGCTCCGCTCTCTCTCTCTCCCTGGATCACCGCTGACAGTGCGAGGAAGAGCGTCAGTCACAGCGTCTCCTGGGTGCCTGGAAGTGCAGAACATTCGTCTTCCTCTTATTAGACTCTGAGCGAGAGGGCCAGGAAGCTGCACAGCTCAGGCTCTTTTCATCGGCACCGGTCGGGATCTAACAGGGGCGAAAGGGCGTGGCACCATAGGATTCTGCAAGGTGCGGGGAAAATATGCCTTTAGCATTATTAGCTTACTGCAGAAAACAAGGGTCCGGCTGTGTAGGATGCTGAATGGCAGACATACTACGATAAAGGCAGGTGCTGAAATGAGGCCGCAGTAGAGTCTGGCCTGGGAGCTGAGCGGAACGCCCTCTCTTTAAGATCCCCGGGCTCCGAACACGCACACCCATCAATCGCGTCTGCCAGACACGTTGATTGATAACTCCTCTCCCGCACTGGCCACTAGCATCCGCTCTGCCAGCCCCTGCAGCCCCCCCATCCCCACCCCACGCCCCCTTCAAACTTTCTCTGGCTGCGACAAATAACATTATCCTAAAGTAATTTGTGAGTGGCACTTGAGCCGGGAAAGTGCTGAGGTGTCGCGGGGTGTGCTGTAATCGATCAGCCTCCCCCGGCTCTGAGGAGACAGCGGGGCATTTCCTTCTGCCATGCTGAGCTGAGCCGAGCCGCGCTGCGCAGCGAGTACCCGGAGCCCAGGGCTCCCTGCTGGTCCCTCCTCTCTCTCCACCAGCAACACTAAACCCCCTTCTGCGTGCTCTGCACAATCCTAGCTGCCATTTACGTATTTTCCCGTGCGTGCGTTAATGCGGAACGGGTGACGACCGCAGCGGTAAACTACAGAACCAGAAGGTAAACGTCATGTAAACGTTGCTATGGTGATTTGGCGGGATGGAGTATTATTATTTTGGAAATACGCTTGGTACTGTACAAGCATGGATGAGGAGAGGCACTTGCCGTTTCGCTAATTTACCTGCGGTGGAAAAGAAGACAGGAGGGACAACAAAGTGCATGTGGCTTCCAAAAAACAACATTTGGTTTGTCCCTCCGCTACAAAAGGCCGGCAAAAACTGAGAAAATTGACCTTATGACAGAAGGTTCTGTCGGGGGGTTGCAGCTTGCGGTATTCAACGCTGGCGAAGGCAGAGCTTTCCGTCGTCTCATTAAAAACACTGAATATGCAGTTTGTCCTCAACTGCATATTGCTACCATGTGAATGCGGCATAACCAGGCCATGCAGTTCCAGTACACAAAGGTAGTAATGTAATGGCTTCGGTCATAATATCAGCAGTACGGCTACAGTAGCTCTTCATGGCGTGGGCAGGACTAAGGATGCGTGAAGCTCACGGGTACATGCCCTGGTTTGACCAAAGAGGCGGGATATTTATGATCACGTCCCAACAAAATGTTTAAGAGGCTCGTGGGTAACACTCTAGCTGAGAAAGTGTAAATGAAGGGACCTGTGTGGCTCCTTACAGAGTCCAGCACTCGTATCTCTTTCCCAGGAATCACACGGGGCGTACTCCAGGCTGGAGGCAAAACCGAATGATTTCTACATTTTGGCTCCAAACAAGGTTTCATACGGTGAGGTTTTGAGCCTCAGCCTGAAGCAGAAAAGGATAGTCCCCCACTTACCCCCACCTCCTTTTCCCTCGCTAGCCATGCGCCCGTATCTCCAAAAACATTCTACATCGTCGAGTGTCACATCATAGCAAAACTTGTCAGACTCCCAGGCCCTGTCTTAAGGCTGAGGCTCCATAACCCTTGGCCTGCTGGAACTTCTTGTATGACTTCCTAAGCTCCAAGCAGACTCTCGACAGATATATAACTGGGCTTCTGAAATTTTAATACTCATCTGTCGGAAAAAGGGGACGGTGTGAGTGGGGGGGGGAGGGGGCAGTTCAGAATGGAATAATTTATCCTGCCTATTTAATTATTCACAGTCACAGGAGAGATGTTAGCTCCGTGCAAACTCCCAACTTTGTAGCCCACTTGAAAAGGGGAGAAGGACAAAGATAACTCACGCAGCCTCTTTCAAACAAGCTGCCTGCTACTGCTTATTTGAAGTCCGTTTTCTGCTCAACTTGATTTGCCATGCATGCGTGTTTAACTTGCGGCACATTACCATTTAAATAAAACGGCGGCCAAATAACCACTGCAGAAAATTTAAAAGAAAAAATAATTTGTTTTCCTTTCTCTTCTCACCACCTCCTCAACGTTTGTTTTTGATGAGAAAACAGTTGATGTTAGTGTAGGCGCAGGAATGGAAATAAATCTAAATGAATTTGGAATCTATAATTAAAAGGTAAATCTAATCTTTCCTCACAGATAAATCTGCAGTGACTTTGAATGTAAAGTACACACTTTACATACCTTTGTTTTTCTGCATATACGCTAGATTTTGGAAGCCGTTAGGTATTTGGTATTTGGTCTTGGTTTTCAAGCCAACAGTCTGGATATTAAGGGTGAGATAAACAAAAATACCAGATTAATGCTAGACAACCTTTAAAATGACCAGATTGCAATTTGCACTAAAGATGTGAGGGAACAAACCCGGGTACACTGATGTTCAAAGAGTAAGGAACATTACAGCAATGTACAAAACATCCAACGGTATGGTAATGCCTTATGGTAAGGGCATTAGTCATTAAAAAAATATTCTATTACATGTTCTATGAAAAAACTTTTAGTGGGAACATCATAATTATAGCAAACTGCACCTGTTTCATCTGTTGCTATGAGGATTATTCAGTGTCTATGGAAAGGATATAGGACCTACCCACAACAGAAGCTCCCAATAGAAGTCTTATACTTCAGCACCCTTCGTTGATAAAGCTTTCACAAATTTACAGGCTGCCTTTCATGTCATTCAAAATGCTCTATTGGATCTTAAACTTGTGCTTAACCCAACTACGACAAGATATATACTCTTCAGTAGATCAAAAAATGAAACATCTTATAAATTTTAATTTGTATACTGTTGATGGTCTTGAAATTTAGAGAGCCCAAGGTTATAAGTACTTAGGCATTCTGGTTAGATAAAAAATTGTGAAAGAACTAGTAAAAAAACAAAAATATAAATTGGGTTATTTCTACAGGAGCATTGAGATTAGAAGTTCTCCAGAAAACATTTTTTGTGTTGGATTATGCGGATATAATCTACATGCATGCATCTGCCAGTACCCTCAAACCACTTGATGCAGTGCATTTTTATTACTGGTGCTAATTTCATAACACATCACTGCATATTATATGAAAATGTCGGCTTGACCTCTCTTAGTGCCAAAAGGGAATACCACTGCCTATGTTCATTTATAAAGCAGTGTTAAACAAGTTGCCTTTTTATATCTGTTCCCTTTTAGTTTAGATGTATTGCGCAGTATACTCACTCTCTGTAACCCACGTATATGTTCTAACGTATTCATAAACTCAACTGCACCTAAACTAAAGTGGCCAGTTTATTATGTATTCATATGAATTACGTACAGATAAGTTAGTAAAACATAATAGTTTGGTTTACAAATGTTTTTTTCCCCTTTTCTCCCAATTTGGTAGCCAATTGGACCCTATGTAAATCAATTCCCCCCATATAGCAACCGCTAGAGAATCGCCACTACAACCCCGTCAGCCAGTAGTAGAAAAGAGGGCGCCACGTTCTCTTCAGGGCGCGACTCCTCAAGCTCCTGACCGTGATTCCAGCTCGCCCACGGCCATCTTATGCGCGACGAGTCCCTCCTCCCACCCCGGGAGCAGCCGCCAATTGCCTCTACCTCAAGGCACCGGCAGTACCCAGATTTAGCAGGACCGGGGATCGAACCCCCGATCCTCAGGGCGCAACTGCACAAACTGAAAGTCTGGGCTTTTACCACTAAAGTGTCACCGCAAACTCTGGGGCCACTACATACAGTATGTATATATGCAGTATGTATATATGGTATATCATATCAAAAAAAAAATTCTAGCAACTCATTGCCAATTGCCGTTCATGCATGTCCTATTTTCTCCAGGACTTGAACTTGAAAGTTCAGAATAACACTGGAAATCTCTTTCATAAAAGCCATCAGCATTTTATACTGCGATATATCATGCATATTGCACATAAAATCTAATTGTGCCAATTGAGGTTCAATAATTGACGGCATCATTTTGTGTTTACTGTTGCTTGGAGGACAAGAGCACTCTGATCCCATCTTCTCACATCAATCTGCTTTGACAGTTAGCCTACTTGCTATTTCGCCATTATGCATGTGTTTGTAGCTTCCAGTTGTCCATGGAACATGACACACTGAACACAAAAGTATGGCATTTTTACTCAATAAACATCCTTCCACTCTTTACTACAGTTAGTACACTGGCGGCACTTAGAAAGTGCAAAACAGTGTGGGGAGAAAAATGCAGAGTAAGACCAATCTCCATTGGGTTTCAATGAGAAATCTTTATACCCTCCAGCAGCCTTAAGCTTGAGTCATGAAATGTAATTGAGAAACACCTGTGAAACCCCTGATATAACACAGCTTTGCTTAACTTATTGTTTTAATGACCCAAATCCTTGCCAAGAACCTGAAAGGGTGGTCAGTTCCATCTAAGGCAGCCCTAGATCTGGCTCTTTCACAGTCCAGTAGTGCTGCGAATGTCCACCGGCATCACAGAGTCACAACTCTGCAGCAACTTTCCCCACAGATAAAACTGCTCACCTTTAGTGCCAATCCTTTGCATTCTCAAGCTTTTCTCTACCCTTTCCCCTTCAGTTCAGATCCAAATATGTACACAGTGATATAATCTCTGCCAGTGACAAACGGCAAAATGATAAACAATGGGAAAGAGCGCTGAATCTGGTGTTTTCAATTTATAAAGTATGCATTATTTACCGCGCCATTATTCCCTTCAATTTGAGACTAGGCTTCAGTCTTAATTTTGCTATAATCAAAGTCGATGAATATTTAATCAGCATTGCTGCCAGAAACTCAGTAATGCCATTAACATAATGCCTTCACAACACTGCAGACGTCCTCAAAAAAGATAGATCCTGCGTGGGTGTTTGCATTTATACACACACACTCCGGGCTGATGCGTCTATACTGGCGTACACACGGGCTCCTGCGCTCTCACCCATTACAGGCACTTTCAGAAGCTTGTCCAATGACAGCTCACACTCTTCAGTGTCAGGAGGGTTAATGCACCCTTTGAGGGTTTGTCTACCGGACCTTTGCAGCCTCACGAGGGTCATTGACACTTATTTGGTTCCCATGTTGAGCGACAACGGCAACAAACTCCAAATGCAAAATCCACACTCTAGGCCTTTTGTTAGCATGAACTCATAAATAATAATAATGCCCTGCATTTATATATCGCCTTTCTCACCAAACGGTGACTCAAAGCACTTTACAATGATGAGGGGGAAACTCGCCTCTACCACCACCAATGTGTAGCACCCACCTGGGTGATGCAACGGCAGCCATTTTGCGCCAGAATGCACACCACACATCAGCTGAGGTGGAGAGGGAGATAATGATTTTAGCCAATTAAACTGGGGGATGATTAGGTGGCAGATTGAAAGAGCCAGGTTGGGAATTTAGCCAGGACACCGGGGAAACCCCTACTCTTTACAATAAGTGTCATGGGATCTTTAATGACCAATCTTTAATGAGTCAAGACCTCGGTTTAACGTCTAATCAAAAAGACGGCATATCCTACAGCACAGTGTCCCCATCACTGCATTGGGGTTTACTTGACCAGAGGAAAGACTGGCCCCTACAGGGCCACCAACACCACTTCCAGCAGCAAATTAGTTTTCCCAGGAGGTCTTCCATCCAAGTACTAGCCAAGCCCACACTTAGCTTAGCTTCAGCAATTCAGCAGGAGCAGAGTGTGCGGTGGTATGGCTGCCAGCTCTCATGATGCAAAGACACACAGCTGGCCAAGAAACAGCTGAGCAGCCAATTGTCCCATTACTTTTGCTCCCCTAAAATGGGGGGACTATGTATAAAAGGGCTGTGATACTTACACAGATCACCAGATATGGATAAATTGGATAAATAAATACCTTCAAATTAAAGCTGACAGTCTGCACTTTAACCTCATATCCATTGTTTTATTTCAAATCCAATGTGCTGGAGTACAGAGCCAAAAGAACAAACGTTGTGTCACTGTCCAAATACTTTTGCATATAACTCTACATGACTAATAACGTGTTTATACAGTGAACCAGTAGGTTTATATTATACGATTTAGATTATAAAACTATTCAGAGATACAGAGACAGAAGCAAACACTGATTCAGCCTTTTTGGCTTTGTTTTGGTTATGGAGTGTGGATTCAGTCATGAAGCTCACAATGCAGAGGTGCCAAAAAAATAACATCAAGCAAATGTATGCATAAACAAATTATCCGAACGTGAGCCATTTAATGGGCTTATGGCTTTATAACTCTTCATAATACACAATAATGCATTGTAAAAAGCTTTAAAAGTAGCTTTTACGATTTCTAAACATATTCTGGCTGGACGTGAACTAAAGGTGCAATAAGACTTCTGGCCGTTATCTCAGCATTTGTGGCACAGTTGTATTCTATTCTTTTTTATTGTAGTTCGGTATCATGTGTGAAGCCCTGTTCTTTTCTGCCGCCCAGAGTGTGGTAGCACAAAACTTCTATGTGATTGAATGCATTAGCATCCTGCTAACCTAAACTGCTTAAATTGCTTAACCGCCATTAAAAGGCATTATGTTGGGTGAATGCATTCTATGGTTGGAATAATAAATTGCAGTCCAATATTCACCTGGTATTAATAATTGGTATAAATTAAATGACTTGCGTATATCATAATAATAACTGTAGAGATTTCTTCACCAGAGAGAGAGAGAGATGCAGGCAGGAATATTAAGCAGCTGCTAAGATTAGCATCGCGGCCCAGTGACAATGACATTGGCCATCAGTGTCAGCCCCTTTTGTGGTGCTTCAGCATAAAGTGCTTAATTTGTACTGTAATTAGTTTAAATGGTCTAAGAATGAAAAATTCATGATCGCTTTGGATTTCTTTAATTGAGGGAGCATTCTGCATTAATTGAAATAATTTGGGAAGCCGTCTGCCAGGGAAAAGAGGAGGGAATTCAAAGGGTAGAGTCAGTCAGCCACCTAAATAATTTCCTCTTCAATAACATCTTCAGCCTGGAATTGTGTGTGAGAGACACTCCACTTATATGTTATAACATTGTGTGTGTGTGTGTGTGTGAGACACTCCGCTTATATGTTCTAACATTGTGTGTGTGAGACACTCCACTTATATGTTCTAACCTTGTGTGTGTGTGTGAGAGACACTCGACTTATATGTTCTAACGTTGTGTGTGTGTGCATTTATCTTATTTCTCTTTTTTGGGGGGGGGGCTGACATTTCTTCAAGACATTCCATTATTCCATTGCATATTTCCATGATACAAAAAATGTGCTGGATTAATTTATCACAAACAAAGAATACCATTAAACCAAAATGCTGGTTAATTACAGCCGAGTGGCTATCATCACACAGGTCTCAATCACATCCCATAATACTGCCCTCGAGGATAAAAAAAAATAATAATCAGATAGAAATGAAAAAAATAAAATATTAACAGCTTTTGAGTGTGAAGCCTGGTTATTTGATTGGCATGCTTAACCATGTGAATTAATTATTATAAAAACCAAAGGCTGAAGTCATTATAACTTCCCCATTGTCTTTCAGCCCTGCAGTCTATTTTCCAACATGAAAAATGAAGCCGTACAATGAGAAATTAGAAAGAACAAAAAGACCATTCAGTGATACAAGTCCTCCTTCTGGGACAACTTTTCCCACAAGAATATAAAGCAAAGTCAAAGTGAACAGCAACCTGCTTTATCCTGACCCATAAATACACTCATTTACTATGTGCAAAGTTACACTCCACGGCCAGTCCTACAACTACTATTACACTACTTGAGCAAAACCAGTCATTCACATTTACTTGTTGTCTGTATCTGTCACTCAGGATTGTGCACCTTAAAAACTAGTATTGTAATGCACAACTCTGTAGCTGATTCATGTTTTTATTTTTGCTGTGATTTAAAAAGAAATGTTTTACTGTGTATAAGTACAGATATGAATCAATTTTACATCAATTACATAAACGTCTTCTCGGACAAATGCACAGAAAACATGAGACCAGGTTTAAACATGAGAACTAGAGTGCTAGTGGTCAGTAATGGCCCTCCTCAAAGTGACCGATCATCTGCTGTACTGAAATCCACACACTGCTGCACTTTGCGCCCCTCTCAAATAACATTTTGTCATGTGCCCGTCTTCACTAGTGGAATTCTAAACAGATGCTTGAAGCGCTATTTATTTCAATGCACTTTCCATTCTGTTTCCATAATTCCTCCCTGCCTCTGGCTACACCCAGAGTCTGTGCAATCAAACGCGGTCCCGGGTAGGGATGACGTCTGCAAAGCTTACGCTAGGAGTGCCGGGTCCTCTCCGACGGCGCATCGATGCCATTCTGACGGACGTTAGCTCAAGGAAAGGGGCTGATTAAACTGGCTCCCCCGCGTCACCACCGGCAGAGTGAGACTGCATTCAGGGTCACCACGCTTTTTAATGATGTGACAGCGCGCGCGCAATTAGAGGTGCCGTTTGTCCCTCTGCCCCCGCGCCGCTTTCTGCTTCCTCCTGTCCCGCCATGGCGTAATTGACAAGTGGTGGCGGTCGGAGTCTAAGGCCGGCTCATTGGTTTAGAGGGAGAGCAGGTGGAATGGAGAACGGAAGCCGAAACCGGGCCCTCGGTAATGATGGCCGACACTTCTGGCTGGAAGTTCCTGTAATGATTAGGAGCTTAAGGTTAATTCAGGCACTGAGCCGGGAGGACCGTGTGAGCACTTCACTTCAGAGCTGGGTGGGATTAAAGAACCAAATGTACTGCCTGTGCCTGTTTGAGAGAGCATTTCTGACACGCGGGACACTAACCAACAGAACACTGCCCACCAGTGTCATATGCAGCACTATGGAAAGTGTCATTAGCTACAGCAACATGCTTTCTCAAGCACAGTATGTTTTCAGCTCAGACCACCTTGTTTTTTAGCACTGGCGAATAAATGAACCTTCAAAAGAGAATTGTTTTAGTAATCAAACCACTAAAAGGACATTCAAAGGTAAACATGACTGGCAAAATAGAATGAGTCAGACAAAAAAGCAGTCATCTACATGACGCTGGCATCATTACAAAGCTCTGCGTTCCACACTTTCAGTGCCACATTCTTACTAGTGCGATACGTATAAAAACAGGGGTCTTACCGTGGAACATCCACAATAGTAATACCGTTTCCTTGGTTTCAATTAATTTACGGCAATGCAAGGGCTGGATTTGATAGGGAAGGCCGTTTTCAACATGTAATGACTACACTGCAGAAACTACAGCAAGGCTTTAAACAAAGTAATGCCAAAGAAAAAAAGCAGGAAATAATTCCAAAACGGACATTAAACAGCTTTTTAAACACAGATATATGGCCATATTAATGATCTCCTCTTTTGATGAAAATACTGCACCATATCTACAAAACGGGACACAATTCACAGGAACATTTACTGAGGTTCCAGTTTAAAAGGATTTAATACTTCATAAGATTCAGCTGCAGGGAAAGGGAACAGGGTCATTTAAATTTATTGATTCAGTTAAGTGAAAATACGTTTAAATCAAATTTTTTAAAAGCAGCTTCAGTCACCACATAGAACGCTTCATGTTTATGTTAATACTGATGCTGGATATACACACATCAACGGCATTCTTCAGTACAGCTACAGTCAAAATGAACCTTGGGTCCTTTTGCCGTTTATTTTAGATTACATACTGCAGCTTTAAGTTAGGAAATAAATAAATATGTGCATACAGAATATATATTTTTTCTTTACTTAAAGCTGCAAGATGTAATCTAAAAAATGTCAAAATGACCCAAGATTAATCCTAATGTGTGTGATGTATAAAACGCACTCTAGCAATGCCATAATCATTGTGCACCAAATGTGAACACTGCGTGTTCCCACGCATCAAATGAAAAATATTTTTTAAGGCATCGGAGGTATAACCATGTTTACAAACAGCGTACAATTTATACAGCAGCATTTAAAGGAACACCGTGTACCAACGTTTTTTTCAAAATCCACCACAGACAGTTCCCTCCCCTCCCCTCCCCCCACCTATCCATCATTACTACAGTGAATCATCTTATTGTCAATGCTGGGCCGCCACAGTGAATTACAGGCATGTGGCAACTGTTAGTGTTAATGAGACTGAGCAGTTGCCCTTGGGCTGAGGAAAAATGCATACACACCAATCTTTGCTTAGTTAGGCAATAATATATGGAAATGCATAGTGCGCCAGAAAGGGGAGTGAATGCTTCACGCTGCCCTGCCGAGTGGTGCACTGGAACAGGCATTTTTGTTCCAAGAAATCAGAATTAATAAAACTGCAATTACACAAATGGGCCGAGTATTGAGCTGTGCCTCCACGGGCAGAACATCTCCCGTACCTCCACAACTCTGTACCCTTCTCATCAGACTGACTGTGCCATTTCATATTTCAATAGGGTTTTAACAGTGTAGTACATTATACAACACCTCCACGCTCACTTTCGGTCTGCTATTCAAGCTGGTGGGCTGATATTAACTCACTGCATTCCCAATAAATCATAAAACCATGTGTGCTTATCTCTGTCCCGACACCAAGATCAATCTGCCTTTAATCCGCAGCACAATCAGGCTTCGTGTGAAACCAGCACATCAAGTGCACCTCTGCATTCCGTCACATCCAAAGTCACTGCCACAGTAGGAGATGGGGACGCAACTGCATCTCCGTCACGGCAGAAAAATACGCAAATAAAGGGCTTAGGTCAGACCCACCCCTAAAAACGATACTGTAAGATCCACCCTTAAAAACGATACTGTAAGATCCACCCTTAAAAACTATACTGTAAGACCCACCCTTAATAACTATACTGCAAGACCCACCCCTAAAAACAATACTGTAAGATCCACCCTTAAAAACGATACTGTAAGATCCACCCTTAATAACTATACTGCAAGACCCACCCCTAAAAACTATACTGTAAGACCCACCGCTAAAAACTATACTGTAAGACCCACCCTTAAAAACTATACTGATCCACCCTTAAAAACTATATTGCAAGACCCACCCTTAAAAACTATACTGCAAGACCCACCCTTAAAAACTATACTGTAAGACCCACCCCTAAAAACTATACTGCAAGATCCACCCTTAAAATCTATACTGCAAGATCCACCCTTAAAAACTATACTGCAAGATCCACCCTTAAAAACGATACTGTAAGATACACAGCTCATGATACAGACAACCTGCTAACATTGTGTGAAAGGAGAGGAAATGTATACCTGCAAGTGGTTGTGTGCTTTTTCCTGCTTCAAATGCAGACTGAAGAGAAAAAAAACTGCATGCAGCAAAGCATTTTGTGTTTGGAAATGCAAATATGAGCTTGGCATTATAAAAAGTGCCAGCCTGTACAAAAGCAAAGACTTGTTATAGACCAAACTAGCATCTGCCCTCACAATGCTGTTGCTGTAAGGTTCTTTTTTCTCCCAGAGAGAAGCGAGGCCCTCACAGCTGATTCAGAGAAAAGGTGAAACCAAAATAAACACGCAAGCCATTAAAAATGAGGACACAAATATAACACACAGCCAAGCCATCAAGGCTTTTTTTTCTTCTTAGAATAAAAGTCTGAATTTATTCTTTAGATCTGTACATTTAACAGGAGTACCTGGACTGTAGCAAACACACAGACAATGATGCTAAGAGGCAAATTCAGTCACACAGTAGAAATGTGACACATTTGCCAGGACAGTTTTCTTCTTCTTTTAATAAGATTGCTCCAGGTAAGTGCCAAACAGACAGACTGGCTCAGTGTCTCCTGCCATATCCTGCTGGTTCCTGGGCTCCACGTATCCCATTTTAACGCAAACCAGGACAAGGCCCCAATGAGACGCTCACAGTTGTATGAACTCTCTCTATCCTCTCCATAATTCTGGAGCAGTCACTGGCTCTAAGAAAATAGGCCATTCCTGTGACCCCAACACATCCACCCAATCAGCACTTGACATGGTCACAGCCCTTCAAAACATTCTTCACCGATGGATCTCTTAAAATGTATATATATATTTTTTCTTAAATATAAATTGTTTAAACTGGTCAGCAGCAGGAAAAAAAAACAAACACTTAAAAGTTCAAATAAACTGGTAAAGATTTACATTTGGTTACGAAATACTCCAAATAAAAATAGAACTTAATTTAGGGGCAAAAGAAAACATTTACGATGCACTCCATGTGATTTTCCCTTAAACAACAAAGTCATCATGAACACACATTTCTTCGCAGGTGTCAAATGATAAGACATTACATTCCCTCTATCTGAGGGAGCCACTTTGGTACTGTATTCCCATCTCCCACCGATCCAAACCGAAGCATAACTCTTACAGCAGGTCATCGTACATCCATGACCTAACGTCTCAGCAAATAGAGGTCATCACGTCTTTCTGTCTCAAATTAACACTGAACTTATTCAGACAATCAACCATGTTTGCTGAGGACCGCATTAATGTACACTGACTGCCCAGAAAGAAATGTGCACTACAGATCACGCTTTAGTGCAACTGTCAATTTAACTGATATATGACAGCTGCAGTATTTGGGTAATTGTATTCTGATAATAAATGTGCCTACACTCTAAAAGTCCATAAAGCTATGAACACTGAAGTCTACTGGTCAACAATTTCTCTTTATACACTTCAGAGGATTTGGGTTGGGGGGGGATTAAGGAGTTAGCCAGCTAACTTTTGTAAATATTTTGAAGTAACCCAGGCTCTCATCCAATCGAATGTCATCAAATTCAAAATATTTACTAAATTTAGCCAGCTAATTCCTTAATCCCGATTTGCGAAATACCCCCTGGTGTGATAAAGGGTTGTTGCAGTAAATATTTACCCATTTGAATTAACATATCAAAGCATCTCAAATTCACACATACACAAACTAGTGGACGTATTCCAATGAAACCATGAAATAATGATCCAACAATAATGGATTGACACGATCCATGGATTTAAGTCTAGATTTCTTTCTTAACAGACAGAAAAGATTAGGCCTTGCCTTTTCTGTGATTACAATTAATGTCGAAAGGCTTCTGCCCAAAACTTGTGTTCTACTATGGGCAAGACCACAGTTCGACAACATTTTCAGTACAGACCACATGAACAGTTGAAGAAAAATGAAAATATTGTTAGAAAAAGCTAGCACCACTGGAGGTAAGAGATACAGTGTAACCACATTTGCTCGTAGCACCATCAACAACTTAAAAAAGAAAAAAGAAAACTTGGTAATGACCAGAGCTAGTTACATTGATTAACTTTTTTCTAATAGGCTATATTTAGAACATTGTAAATGTAAAAAGAAGAAAAAGGTTACTTAACATCCCTAACAATGGCGACTTTTTCATTAGGACGTTAAGAACAATCCTTTCTTATGATGTTACATTAGCTTGATGTTGCCTATGTACATGCCACTGGTTCATCAGTGTAAAGGAGCATTAATGTTTCTAATTGTTTCATAAGCTTTTCAAAATGTATGCACATACAAGTAGAGCAATGAGGTAGGATGGTGAAGCTAAAGTTTTCACTCGTTGATAACATATGTAAAACTGCAAATGATTTCACAAAATTTGACCAATCTCAGTCCGCCTTATTCTCTTATCTGTAAAGCAGCAAACATTGTTTGAGAATAGACACTTTGAGAGAGTTCTTTCACACTATACACATTGCAAGGTGCATAACATAAACAGGTCTCAGATTCACTAAAGCAGTAAGGCAAATGACAACTACATCATACTTGAGAAGATTTTTCTGCAGGTGATCAACTGAAGGAAGTGACATCACAGCCTAAAGTGGGATTTTGTGGTAGGAGCACTGGGCAGTTTGCTGTGGTGTTGAGACATTTTAGACGGGTCCTCAGCCTGTGCTCTGTAGTCTGTAACTGAGCAGGTCTGCATTTAAGATGATAAAGTATAACATCTCGTCATCACAGCTGTATACAAGTATACAATTATATCAAACTGCACATAGAGCAATTCCACTCCTCCCATTTCATTTTGGCATCAGGAAATAAGGCAAAAAAATAAAAAAAAATTAAAAACAAGTAAACAAAAACCCAACACCATAATTAAAAAAAAAAAAAAAAAAAGCTCCAGGGTCCACACAACAGAAGTGCATTCATGGCTACCATAAACCTTGATGGAGCCGACATATGGTACCACAAATATTACCCTCCAGGGCCCTGTAGATTTCCATGCAAATTATTGCATGATAGCAACCACAACAAAAACGATTAAAACACAAGAAATATCTTTAGCCTCTGTGGCAGCTATAGAGTATTAGATGAACACCCCTGGACTCTGCAGGGCTAATTTTGTGCAAGTTCAATTCCAGAAAATTTACCATTAGCTTTCTCCCAAACGGTGGCTATCATTATCCCATACTTTGGCTTTGCATTTTTATTCATCTCCATAAAGCACCCTGTTAACAAGAAGCAATGCACAATAAAAATACACACTTCAGCAAGGGCGAAAATCTCTGGTCCCAAGAGCACCTGGTTTATAAATCACCAAAGGTGATTAAAGATGTTCCAGTGCGTAGTAGTGATTCCACTTATACGCTGAATCACCCACTTCCCCAGGTCTGAATGTGCTGAAAAGGTGCTATCCACGTATCCAGAAGGAACATGCCAAACCCGTGAGGGGCGGAGCTTCACAGCCCAACTCAACAGCCATTACGGGACACAAACTGTCGCAAAGGGATCCAACATTTGTCCATTGTGAAGATCACCATACTTGGTCCTTCAGAATGGTCACCACTGTTAAAAAGGCTGAGAACATGATTTTTGTTGAGTACGGATGTGAAATGACAACTCGCTCTCATGTATCAGCTGGCTACACAGACCACTTGAGGCTGTGGGGCTTAAATGTCAGTGCAGAATGAAGAAAAAGCAAGGCTATGCTCATCTTGTGCACCGTTCTGACTTCTGATATTCCTCACAGACCTGGGACGCAAGCATGTATCTACAGCTTGTGTACTGTAAAACGGTTTAGAACATTTACTTGAACGCAACGGGGGATCCGTTTGTGATGAAACAAACGTACGCTCCCTTTGGTTCCCATCAATCCACACACAATTCCAGCAGCTCCAGTGTTCTCAACCATCCATGACTTTCACTTAAAAACATCATCCAAACAGCTGGACATACGATTCACATAAAACAATACAACATAAACTAAATACAACCATAGCATTTTTTCTTTGTATAGTTTGATCGTATTGTTTCCGGTAGGAGGTAAGCTGTGTTCTAAACATAAAATGGAGGACTTCTATATTGAGAGTCTGTTTGAATAGGTGAAAAATCACAAGTTCAATTAGAAAATGTTAAGCAGGTGAGGCATACTAAACGCAAAGTCAAGATATGACGGGGTGGTGGTGCTTGAAATGGCCGACAGTCCAGGGATCTGAGAGAAGCACAGCCTTTAATTAAGGACTGTGCCTTTTGGGAAGCCATAACTAGGCCACAAATATCTGTGCTGTGCACTGCAGTTGTGTATTCACCAAATCTCACAAACTTGGTTTGAAACACAGACCTTAAGAGGTAAATGACTCAACTGACGTATTCAACCCAGTATATACGATACCGTTCATTTTGGGTATGAAGAGTATACACAGTGAAGAAAACGGGATGGCTTTGGACTTATAAGAAAGGCTTCACTACTGTCCGTAAGTGCAGGTATAAAGCCCAAGTATAAACAGTATCAATTAAAGTTATGGTTTTTCTTGCGTTATTGGTCAATTGCCACAATTAAGTTTTTCCTCTTAATATAGATACATAAAATCTACATTTCTATGCATGAAAAATCATAGAGCCAACACGGGAGCTATAAAATAAAATAAATGAGCTTAGTAAACAGAAAATGACAGAAATTAAGTTACCAGTCATGTCATACACAGACCAGGAGCTCAACAAGGTAAGGTGCAAACCTGAACTAAAATTATAAAATGTCCTTGTTTTCAGAGGGGGTAGGGGAACATATAAATGACATACACCAAAACACCCTGGACAAAAATGATAGCTTAACAGGAGGCGGATCAAATGTGGAGACAGAACAAATGAAAATCTAGAGAAGCAATAGCTTGTCTGCTTGAAAGGCAGACCTGCAGGTGAATCACAGTTAGAAACATGGTCACAGTTGAGAATTCAATCTGCAGCATTTAGTTCTCTATTGCAGACAGCCAGACAAACCTTTTGGGGGGAAAAAATGGAAAACACTTGAAAAGTTTTGATGGCATGTCTTATTGGAAGTTGTCACTATACCTTATTTCATTCCCACTGGTGTGCCAGACAGAAGAGGTTTGGAGGAGGCCAGGAATTCTGCCATTTTTAGGCCTGGAAGGGGCAATGGGGCATCGGAGCCCGACTGCTGTTGACAGCTTTACACGCATTTAAACGCACAATCCGGAATCACTTGACGAGCAAACACCAAAGTGCAGTCTAAGCAATATCAGCTTACGTTACAATCACAGCTTACTTTAGGAATAAGACAGCCGAACCGTCCGTGATTGTTTTTTTGTTTGTTTATAAGGCCCTGTAAAATGTATGCCCTACCCCATAATTTGAGCGTACACTTAACTAATTGTTGAGGACATACGAGGGGAAAAAAAGACGTGTTCACAGTTGTATCTAAAAGAAAAAAATTCAAATTTTTTCCTCACATTGCTAAATTCACAGTTCAAAACTTATACGTATCCCTGATGAGGACCGAACTGAAACAACAGCATAGACAATCTTACATCAGGACCTACACCACCCCTACCTTGCATACTGAAATATCTGGGATACAGAGGGACACATTATTACATGAGCAAGTGCTATGTGCTGCTCTAGAGAAAATAGAGACAAAATACACAAGAGTAAACCTGTTGGAGTAGGGGTGTGTATTACAGCCCCATAAAACTAGGACCGGTGATGAAGCAGAAAGCCACGATTTCCCCTTACCTATTAGAACAATGATAATCCCTATTCAAATAAGCATCAATCTTCAGGACAACAGGATATCAATAGCAGAGGTTATGGTCTCCAGCCATTAAGACATACAGAGTTAAAACCCCTGTCGAAAAAAGTGCGTCTCCAAGACACTCTGTAAAAAGTACCGGCTGTACTCAAAACAGACCTCGCACACAGGTGGCAATCTATAAAAGTGCATCCTCTAAACGCTGTACACTGTCCAGAATCAATTCTGTTACAAAGTCTTCCCAAAATTAGAAAACTTTTATCTGAAGGTATATTCTTGCTCTACTACACAATGCGTTAGGACACAATGCCATGTTCTGACACAGAACACCTGTTTAAAGACCACCATATTCTTTCACACCTAGATGGAAAGGCTCTTCCCTAACTTACACACACCTGACCCCCCCCCCCCACTTCCCACCCCCACCCCGAAACTTATAAAAATAAACTCCACTCAATTACTTATACGACTCATACCGACTAATGACTACGTTCATTGAGTGGTAAAGCTGTCTGACACGCAGCAGTTTGTTTGAGAAGTTGAAAAGGCCTCATTTGGGCTCCAGTGAAAATCTCAAATGGCAGCAGTGATGATCCTGTCCACCCTCTCCCTTTTTGGCAGTCCAAGAAGAGCAGAATGAGCTATGGTGACAACTTTTAATCACTACATGCCATCGTAGTTGAAATTTTCCATCTTGACCGTCTGTCTAATGAGTAGCTTGGATTCCCGCCTCTCCTCGTTCTTGATGGATTTGTTGATATCCATTATCTTTTCACATATGTATTTGTTCACTTTGGACAATCTTTGCGTGATCTCAGCGCTGTCCGCAGTTTCTTGGGATACTCTGTCATACAGACATTCTGGAAATAAATCAAGATTTTGAATTAGGCTCACTCTTTTGAACTCACACTTAAATACATTGAAATTCAATCTACTCAGGGATAATAAGAGAGAGAGAACGGGGGAGGATCGCAAGTTTGTTTTATTTTTAAGTTTTAGAGACTTGCATTCCCTTGTGAAGAGTGTACAGCTTTACCTCTGACGATTTTGAGTTTGCTTGGGGAGAGGGGCGGCTTAGGGAGCGCATCTTTCTTCTTTTTGGTGGCCACGCCAGTGACGCTCCTGTTCTTGAGCGTCTCTGTGCCCCAGATCATGACGGCCAGGTTTTTGGTGAACTTGGAGTCACCCTGCGTACGCTGCAGCTGGTGCCACTTCTCCTCCTCCACCCAGATACCTCCACCGAGGTGCACCTGCAGCAAGAGCAATGCCCGTTACACCTCGATTCAAACGGCAACCTCAACTCATGGCCAGTTTAAAAGCCTATTACTACAGGTACACAGAGAAATATGGCCCCGAAGATATTTTTCCCAACCGAAACCAAAAGAGGGGTGGATTTGCCTGCCTAGAATTACCGGAGAACTACCAACTGTTGTGTGCCTTTCATCGCACTGAGATGTCTATAGGCTTCTACCCAGCGGCTTTTCCCATCCCGGCTAACGTGCTTTAGGA
Organism: Ilyophis sp. 1 JC-2022; assembly: GCA_022702515.1. Classification (NCBI taxonomy): domain Eukaryota; kingdom Metazoa; phylum Chordata; class Actinopteri; order Anguilliformes; family Synaphobranchidae; genus Ilyophis; species Ilyophis sp. 1 JC-2022. The sequence continues at coordinate 109,005,513 of CM040403.1, forward strand.
CCCAGGCCAGTAGACAAGCTTTTCACAGCTCTCAAGTTGGTGAGGATTTTTTTTTCTTCCTAAGGCTACCTGTCAGTCACTTAGATTCCTGTGGTATAAATAATTAGTACCAGGCAAAGTGTGAGAGTTCTAATTTGCTTTTGTTCTTCACGGTTGAACTGAGAACCCTTTCCGCTTGTAACACAAATTCCCCCATGTCGTGCGAGGCCGACAGAATAATACAGTAAAACGCTCAGCAACAACTAACTGCATTAAATGAGCAGTGCTGATGACTGACCTGGGTGGGAGAGTTTATAGCAGGAAATAAAGCTTAGCTCTAGTTTACTGTGAAGGAATAGAGGCTCAAACAGAACAAATATAAATGGCACCGCTGACTTCCTGTGAAAGCAGGACAAATAAGAGAAAGCAGCCAATCAATAACCTCAGTGTGTGGCGGAAGGGCGCTCGAGGAGGACTCACCTTGCCATCAGTAAAAGTGTACACAGTTCTCGGGGAGGGGGAGTGGCTGGAGCTGGTATTTGCCTCCTCTCTACACACTTCCTGTGGCTCAATAATGGGTTCTACCACTTCTGCCTTGATTGTCTGGGTGCCATTGTCGTGCATAGGCTCTGTGGCAGGCAAAAAGAGGAAAGAAATGTTAGTGTTAATGATGGTATAAAGAGAGATGTGGTCTAATGAAAACACCAAATCTTTCTGACAAACTACAAGCACCCGAGTACACATCTCTATACATGATGTCCCTGTGCAGTTGTTGAAGCGGAGCCTGCAGCAAGGCTTCCCTGTGCCTCCAGACAGTGGGTTATTTTAGCCCTGTAAGCTGGCTTGGTGGCAGGCCATGCTAAGCTCCCATGTAGATGATGAGTTTTAATATCGGTCAGCAGACAGCATTCCTGACCCCAAACCACCCTGTTGTCTAATCTGCTGCCGCCTTCTTTGAAGTGAGCTTGGATCCCCTACCTAGTCAGAAGAAGGTCTGTGTGAACACACGCCGCTGTTGTGCACGACACATTTTCAGTCCGGACACTCAAATATTATCTCACCAATGTACCATTGTCTGTGTTTTTATGCTTGTTGGTCGTTATAGTTTTGGCACTGAAGGCCATAGTACCTTCAGAGAAACACACTCAAATTTCTCCATTCATTACAAAAAAGTAATGGCCAATTGAAAATATATACATATATCCACCTATCCATCCATCCATTTTCTAACCCGCTTATCCCTGGTCAGGGTCGCGGGGGGGGGGGCTGGAGCTCATCCCAGCATGCATTGGACGAGAGGCAGGAATACCCCCTGAACAGGTCGCCAATCCATTGCAGGGCACAGACCCCTTTCACTCACATACTCATACCTATGGGCAATTTAGTCTCTCCAATTAGCCTAACCTGTAATACTAATATAGCCAAATACTATGATGAAACACAAATACATAAATCAACTTTTATGAAATCAATGAACTCATTTTGAAATGCTCTGTAGATAAAGAGTATTTGTATCTACTTTAAGTCACTTATTTCTGTGCAACATGTCAAAAAAATACGATTACACTTACTGCCAGTATTGAAGAATATGAAATACAAACAAGACTATAACTAGACAACTGCACGAGATTCTGTTCAGACTGAAACGTTTTTTTTATTACCAAGTATAGTGGCAGCTATGTCATCAGCTGGAAAAACCACATTCTCAGCTTGTTTATCTTCACAAGCCGGTTAAAGCCATTCCTGCCAATGGTATTTTGGGCAACTGAATCACTGTTTATTTGGAAAAAACACTTCAATGGTTTTAAGTAACTGTACAAAATAATTATTATAAAATTACAATTATGCCGCCCTGAATGTACCATATATTATGGAGGTGACCAGTGCATAATATGGCCGGTCCCTACCAAAGGTTTATGTATTCTTTTATTAGGGTTCCGAGTAAATCATTCCTCAGTTAACACTTTTGTCATAGAAACAATAGCTGAACAGAACAATGTCCGATGTCTGTGACTACTCTGCTGGCCTAGCAGTACAGCGTTTGTTACAGTGGAAATGAGTGAGGGAGCTTTTGGGGTATAAACGTTTCTGAAAACGTGCTCAGCAATCAGAGGCAGTAACGCAGACGCGAGGAGTAAAACATCGGGTGTGAATGTTGACCCTTAGCGGGGCCACGGGTCTCTTACCGCTGCCGAGCCTCATGAGCAGGACGTCCTGCAGTCTCCTGTTAAAGTCGCGCAGCTCCTTCACCTCGGTCAGGAGGCTGCTGTACTCTTTCAGTTTCTTGGCCTGCTGGACCAGCTGCCTCCGCGTTCGCTCCAGCTCCTGCTGCAGTCGCCTCATCTCCTCCTCCTGCTGCCGGTAGCTGTGCACCAGCTCCTCGTACAGAACCCGGGGCACCACCGCCTCCTCCGTGCCCGAGTCTCCCTCCTCCCCCTCCTCCTCCTCCTCATCCTCATCTTCCTCCTCATCTTCCTCCTCCTCCTCCTCCTCCTCAGCCAGGTCGTCGTCCCCCTCGACGCACAAGCTCACGGCGTTGCGCTCCAGCCGCGCCACCACCGCAGCCAGGCTCTTGGAGGAGTTGGTGTTGGGGCGACTGTGGTCTTGCGCCTGGGCCTACGAGGAGAAGTCCAAAATTACAGAACACTTTGCCTCACAGCTGCATATGTATTTTGGAAGATATCTCTATTTATGTATTTTTAAAATCATAAAAACTCATTTTGAATGCTTAGCATGTAGCGGCAGCTTGTAATAGAAGAGACCTTAACAATCACTCTGACCCCGTTTTTTTTGTTTATTTTTCTTGATGAACAAGCGTGCCAATTACCTGATTAATCTGTGCCCGCTGGCAGGTAATTCCATTTCTCTTAATTGTATCTGATGCAGTGGCATTCTTAGCCTTCATGTCACGTCAGAGAATTTACATGATAGGATGGAGCTCAATTTTTTTAAAACAATTTAATCATTACAAACACAACACTTTAACTTGGAGGTAAATCACCTTATAATTGCAAATTGAACTTTGAAGCTTTTAGGGTGAAGCTTAACAAAGGCTTGCAAGCAAGTTTTCTATGGAACACTGTCATTATGTCACTCACTCAATTAACTCATAACATTGTCACTGTGTGTGCGTGTGCGTGTGTGTGTAAAAAATGTTAAATGACACTGCAATGTAAAGCAAAAAGACGCATATGATGAAGAAAAGGGGAATTCCCTGCACATTCCCATGGATTATTGGTTTCAGGGTAAAACATATTTATTTTGTCAATGCTTACACGACATTCAAAAGAGGAAGGTGAAGTATAAATGTGCAGGTGAAGTATAAATGTGCAGGTGAAGTATAAATGTGCAGGTGAAGTATAAATGTGCAGGTGAAGTATAAATGTTCAGGTGAAGTATAAATGTGCAGGTGAAGTATACATGTGCAGGTGAAGTATAAATGTGCAGGTGAAGTATACATGTGCAGGTGAAGTATACATGTGCAGGTGAAGTATAAATGTGCAGGTGAAGTATACATGTGCAGGTGAAGTATACATGTGCAGGTGAAGTATACAAGTATAAATGTGCAGGTGAAGTATACATGTGCAGGTGAAGTATGCATGTGCAGGTGAAGTATACATGTGCATATACTTTTTGGTTTATGTTTGGTATAAATCCAGAATAGATATGCCAAATGTAACCAATAAACTGCTGTACTGATCTCTGTGTCTGTTCAGAAGAATACCAGGTCTGCTTCACTTCTAAATACTGACACAATACATGATGGCTTTATTATTGTGCTCCTAACTTGAGAAAACACTGAATTGGGCAAATTAACGGACTTCATTATGTATACACTGCTTTCACATCTCACACCTATTCATAAATGCTTAATGACACTAATTTACCTTTTTAACTTGAACTTTAACCTTGAACAGAACGCTATAAAACAAACTTTAGGAGTTGGCCATCACAAAGCAGCGGTCCGGACTCCAGAGTACTCAACTTGGTGCTTTTAGCTGTGGCTATACAATCCCTTCTCATTTTTGGTAGTATTGATTTGCATATGACCTATTTTTACTTTTTTCTTAACACCATTTATAAATTAACCAGAAGATCATTTTAAGTACTGCATCAGTACAATAGGCATCCTGAATCCTTATGAAATTACTTTTGTGTAACTTCAAGAAAACTAAGAGTTCTATCACTAGCTGAACTTAAATAGCCACTTAAAATTTCTGTCAACTATGTAGACACTACAATTTGAGCTTACCAAATTTTCCAAAACTGTATTTGAATGATTTCCCTGAATTCAAACCGCCACAAATTTCCTTTGCTATTTAGGCACACATATTTATAAAGTGAAGCCTAGTCAGTACATGTACAATGAGCAGTACACTCAACACAGTTGTAATCTTGGTACAGTAGCTAGCTGTAGTGTACATAGTGCATAGCTACTTATCTGTACAGCTTGACCTACCAATGAATTATTTAGAAATTTTTAAAAAGTAGTGTCTATATTATATGAGGGGTTATTTTCAGGTCAGAGGGCATAATCCTCAACATGAAAGGTGAAAATAATGTTTATATATATATATATATATATATATATATATAGGGGTTTTGATATCCCAAGTACAGTGCTAAAAGTGGGCAAAACTGATATGGTATAAAGTACATATACTGGTATAAAGTAAAGCTATGGGAAATAATACTATGATATGAAGTACACAGTGTACTGTATGACTAAGGCTATGTACTATTTCACAAGGGTTACCAGAGTGGTTTTCAGCATAAGCACTTACGATTGATCAGGTAATTAGAAGCAACTTTATGGCTTGGCCCTAGACTATAGCCGCTAAAATTATGGCAACAGATTTATCCTATTGCCTTACACCTTAAATCTTAAAATCAATAAATGTGTGTATGGATTTTTGAGCCTATTTGAAGTAAATCAGTAAACAATAAAAATAATTTACACATACTGAATTTAGAATTATTCTTGTGTGCCTCTTATTTACTTCATTTTTTTTACCTGTAAACAAACCATATGATGTTTATACTGGGAAGTTTATCATTACCTGAACGGTTTACATTTTGTCTCTTCTAAACTGTCAAAATGAAGACTAAGTTGCTTTTATATTTGCATCACAACAAAAACTACTTGTGAAAAAGTAAGGTGGTGGTACAAAAGGAACGGAATAATGTGTGTTACCGTCTTCTATACCAAAAACGGTTAAATAAATAGCACATAATCTGAAGGAGATTATCTCAGCTCTTCTGGATGTCAAAAACATGCATTTATGAGTCTTTTGCAGGGACTCCAAAGCAAAAAAAATGATAAAATAAGAAATCAGCTAGTTAAGAACATAACATGGATTAGGAGGCTTCATCCAAATCTGCTGTGCCAATTAATTGTAAATTAATTACATTATATGCTGACTTGAAAGCGGCTGTATGCACTTGAGTAACTGTGGGCTGAAAGCGGCTGTATGCACTTGAGTAACTGTGGGCTGAACTGAGCCCATAATTCCCTTTTGCCTCAGTACTGCAAATCCTACAGAGGTAAAGACCAGTAGAGGACTTAACACTGAAAATACAAAAAAATATTATATCTGATAACCTTAATGTCTTAGTCAAGTAAAATGAGATATTTCAAAAGAATATAACTCAAAGTACTGCATCTAATCTAATGTCAAGTAATAGTAAATGCACTTTCAGGTAATCTTCTTTGAAAGCACCCTTTCAATTTAATGCAAAAAACAAATCCTTATTAAGACAATCCTTATCAGTATATGTAGTTCCAGTTTATTAATCCTAAACACTGACAGAGAATAGTTCTGAAATGGAGTGCAGGACATTTAAATTCTCAAACAAGTAACTCTACTTGCTCAGTGTGTACTTTTAGAGAGGAAATGTACCTTTTTATGTCTGAGTGGCAGTCGTTCCTCCCCAAAGTGGTTCTCAACAGAATTACCCACATCTTTAGTGGACAGCTTGGGAATTTTCATCTTCTTTTGCATAATACTGTGCTCAAACTCTTCTATTGTTTCTGTAAAACACAGAAGAGTGTCAGATAGTCAAGTACAGTACACATACGTATAGTTAGGACATTCTAACAGAGACATATCAGAAAGAAAACCACGTTTTAGTCAAGCAACGTCATCAAATTTATTTGTAAAATGTTGGACTCTCATCAGAATAAATAAAAGATAAATAAAATAGATACATACCAGTAAAGTGTAAACATTACAGGTATTAAAAGCTAAAAGTCAAACATTTACTGAAATTGTTGTATTTGCCCTACATTTTTCTACCTTAAAATTATTTTCATGCCCTTTTATTTTAGCAGCCTTTGAGTTTTCAAAAGACGAAAATGCAAGTTTAAAAAAGTGAATGTGAAAATATACATAGCAAACTGAGTCTGGGATTCAAACTGTCTTCTGTATGATCTCTCTGTGTCTACACTGATACAGGTACTCTGGTATCAGGGTGTAAAATTAACAACCACAATTTTGATTGAGGCTGGTAAGATTTTCTACTCTAGCAGCCACTTTGGTCTGTAAAAGGTAATATGGCTGGTATGTTAAAAAATGGCTGGTGATTTAGTAGAATCCATAAGCCACTCTGGCCAGTGGGTGAAAAAGTACATTTCATACCCTGTCTGGTATGCTCCCACAAGATATGCTATGTGAGTGTTTGTCCCTATAATAATGAAGTGCAGTCGGTTCCAAGATATCATCCTGTTTTATTATTTGAACAGTACCATCATACCAAATGGTGCTAAATCCTGACCCCCTGAGAAACAGTGATAAAATCATTACTCCCACTGTCAAAGCAGAAAATGTCCTCATTCTGTAAGTAAGCTATTTATTTAGCAAAAGGTGTGCAAAAATGTAAATTGGCCTCAATTTCTAAAGATGGACACACATATGCGAATGCCATTGTAAAAACAGAGACCACGATAAATTCGGTGAGGCTTTTGTCTGATCAGGGAGCTGACCAAGTCAGTGAATTAAAGTAACATGGTGAGAATAAAAATGGTGAGACGCAGTACGATGTAGGCGATAGCTATTCGACCAACTAAGCAATATAAACTTGAATGGTTACACTGTGTGTGTATGCACGTCTCTCTCTCTCTCTCTCTCGCCATATATATACAGGTGCAGCTCAAAAAATTTGAATATCGTGAAAAAGTTATATATTTTTTGTCACTCATTTCAGAAAGTGAAACTCATATATTATATAGATTCATTACACATAGAGTGAAATATTTCAAGCCTTTATTTCTTGTAATTTTGATGATTATGGCTTACAGCTAATGAAACCCAAAATTCAGTGTCTCAGAAAATGTGAATATTTCGCTTTAACATATTTTTAAAGTATCATATTTAATATTTGGTCGCATATCCTTTGCATGCTGTTACTTCCTGAAGTCTGTGACCAATCAACATCAAAAGACTCACGATATCTTATTTTCAGGTACTGTTATAAGCGATACTATAACCTCTCTGCATTTGAACTGATCTCTATGGGAATTGGGGGGTGAGACTAGATTCAGCTGTAAATTACACTGGTACAGTATGGAACACATGGCTGGCTAAATGGCTGTAGTCATCAAGGGTCTGAGCTATCGAATTTTCCTATTGAACTCTATGGAAAAATAAGTCAGAAGAAGAAACCCTTCAAGTTATCCATCCATATCTACTGTATTTCTGGCAGCAGAGTGATGGTTCAAGGCTTGTTTGATATGTCAGACCCTTGGTGAGCCATTTAGCCAATCATGTGTTCCATACTGTTCCAGTGTCATTTACAGCAAAATCTAGTCCCACCCCCCAGTTCCCATAGAGATCCATTCAAATGCAGAGATGGTATAGTATTGCTTGTAAGAGTACCAGAAAATAAGATGTCAAGAGTCTTTTGATGTTGTTGGGTCACAGACATCAGGAAGTCATGGCATGCAAAGGATATGCGACCAAATATTTAAAATGATTACTTTACACTATATAAATGCAGGGGTACCAATAATTGTGGCACACATGGTTTTGTTAAAAATAATAATTTATTGATGAGGGATTCTTTTTTCTCATAATAAATTTACTTCAATAAAAGGTTGACTTTTTCTAATTTTTTCAGTGTGAGATTAAGCCAATTCACCAAACGGTGATTTATTTATAACCCTTTTTTACTCATCTTTACCAGAGGTGCCAATAATAGCGGAGGGCGCTGTATATATATTTTAGACACACTGCAAGAAAATGGTATATGTAGCCTACGCAAAAGTGCGTTTGAAAAAAAATAAATAAATTGCGAGTATTTCTAAAATAGAAACCGCAACACGTCGACGCATAAAAACGAATGACTATCTCGCGCGCACATCATAGTCGTGGAGAGGTAGGCTACCAGTTCTTATATAGTTCTGTGGGTAGGCTACCAGTTTTACACGCATCAATCAGATTCATTATTCATAGTGAGGCCTCCTGCATGGCCAACACGGAAAAGAAAGCTGTCTACAGTACAGCATGTGCACATCAAATGTTGAAACTGAGGTAGCAGACAGAAAATTTAAATTAATCCCGATTTAAAATCGAATTATTTTCCAAATTAAATAACATCTCTACAATCAAAATTATTTTCTACATATCTTTATGAACAACTATGTGACGCTCAAAAATGTTTATGCCTTTAGAATATTTCACATGGATTTTGGTTTCCCATCTTGTTTCTAGGTCGTATCGATAGTTAAATTCGGCTTTCGGCATATATTACATATGATGTAATTAAAAGATTGCATTTTCAAAACACCAAAGTGAACCAGGAAAGGGATAAGACCCCCTCTAAAGGAAATATTTATGTTGCGTAACACGTTAAGTGAAAACAAGCAGAACTCAATTCACTTTTCTTGCGAGTTTATTTCTGTTATGATGTTACTTTTATCCTCTAACGATAGTCACACAATCCGTCTATCGCCACCCATCTAACGAGATAAATTGTTTCAGTTAGTTAGCTAACGTTATTATAATATCACACGCTGAAGTGGATAATGTAGGCTATCATCACTGCAATTGTCAAAGCATAGGAAGATCCCCGTGCAATTACTTTGCTAGCCAACGAAGTTTAGCCAACGTTATCATTGACGAAGACAGCTAACATGCATGCATGCAGTTCCATCTCGGAGCAAATAACCTTACTTAAACTCGTAAAGTGTTTTGTTATCCTGTAGATTATACATGATGTAGCCGCCATACGTTGCCTTAAATTAGTGACATATCTTTGATACGTAACGTTAGCTTACACCCACTGGCCAGCAATGTAAAGAACAAATCACAGCGCTATTAGCGGGCTAGCCAGTGCCGTTCAACCACACGGGTAAATACTGACTGGCTAATTTAACTAGCTGGCAGTGGCACTGCAATAAGTAAATCTAGTAAACATACCAGCTAAATTAGTCTTCTGTTATCTAGCAAACGTTACATATCACAGAGTCACCGGAGAAACTATCCAACTAACTAACTGTTAAGTAGGCTTGTTATAGTAGTCATGCACAGCTTGGTTAACATACCCATTGCGATTTCAAAGTCAAGCTTTGTAGCGGCTAGCTTGCTCGTCAACTGGTAAGTTAGGAAGCTAGCGAGCTAGCTACACGTTTGCAAGCCAATGTCTTGCACACCGGTGTCAGTTTAGGCCCAGAAACATAATCAAAATCTTCTAAAACTTGCAAGCTTCCAAGATAACGAACAGTAGTTATTTTGAAATACAGTGTTAGCAAGCCAGTTCGCTAGTTTACAACGTTAACGTTAGCTAATTAGTTCATTCGTTTTCTCACTAGCTAGCCACCTAGCAAGCTAGCAAGGTGAAATCCCAGGACGATGTCTATATGATTCAAGCGTCCCCAATCGATCAAAATTCATTGGCTTGATCCTTAATGGAAATCTCGTATTGCGTTAAAAACCAGACAAACCCCGTGATTTTCTTTCTGATATGATACGATTCCAGTCATGCATAATGTAATTCGTTGCGATTTAATCAAACATAATAGTTGGTATCTTTCTATATAACAAAACAGAAAGAGAAAATGCTGGAGAAACTTACCTGCAAGAGCAAGGATCTGTGCTTTGCCAGGCTGGCCTGTACCATTCTCTTCAGTTCTGTGAACCAGATACACCTTCTGATTATCAAAATCTGTTTTGTGCAGAGGTCTAAAATCTTTCACACTGGAAACCGGCAGAGCGTAGCACATATCGTCATCCAGGAACCTCACGAAAGCATACATTATTTCTTCTTTGGTCCTACACTTTAGATATGGTAGTAATTTTCCCTCTATAAGAATTTAAAAATATAAACACACACAAAGGGAAATAGGGAAGGCCTCTGCGTTCGGCTACTCTGGCCTGGTCTACCTCATTTCAGGAAATGAGCGACGACTCCCCTTCACTCAACACAAGACTTGAATAATCAACACACGAATTTACCATAGTTTGGAAGTATGCTAAATGTCAACATCCAAAAGGCTTAAGTCTGACATTTCATCGAAATTCCTTCAAGTGTTAACATAATACGTTAGTCTCTAGAAAGCCTCAAATTAATCAAATTTTACTGTTTAATGACATAATAGTTTCACAAGCTAGCCAGTCAGCTAATGCCACTATGTTAGAAAATCTACTTGAACATCATTCGATTTTTATGAACAATAAGGCTCCTCATAAAAACAGACATATAGTTTGCCAAGTATCTTCATGTGCTAAGATGTAGGCATTTAATATCAGGGCGATTTACCATGACTTACTTTTCCAAAATTCTTATAGCTCCTACAATATATTGTCACTGGCATACTTTTTGAGTCAGTCATATTAACATAATGACCAGTTTAGATAACACATTTTTCAAATTGTGTTACAACAATATTGAAGTTTGATGGCATAAAATGGCATTTAAAATGTGAAGTGACGAACAAGAAAAATCAGGAGGCTAAAAGGCTTATGACCACGTTATTTATAGCTATTAAGGTATGTATTGAGCACCAAAAAAGCATGAGGAATCAATTCCATTGTAATCTCGTTCAATTTCAGTCGATTTATATCTATTTATTCCTGTATGCTGATAAAAAAAGGGTGGAGTCGAAAAGGATTCCAGTTGATGTCAGCTGGAACCCACAACCAAATAGGCTGAAATCCAGAAGTCTGCCTAAATATAGATTTGAATGGAGTTTCACTCAAAGGGTAACAAAGCACTAAAACCATTTATTTTAGATGAGAACTGATACATTTGGTTTTTTCTAAGTGTTACTGATTGACCCTGGTCCAAATCTTGACATTTTACTGTAGTCAGCGCAAAACAGCATAAACCCAAAGAATCTGGCTCAAAAGTGTCTCTATTGGTAAAACGTTAGGTACTGCATGTCCAGTCTGTCATTGGCCAGAAACTTCCTCCAGCTGACGTATTCCTCCCAGTGACGAAATAGAGTACTCAAATGACTACGTCACACTGGTTTCGGAAGTAAATTCCCCATTCATTTAGAGCATAGACATTAACTAAAACTTACTTTTAAACCATTTCTAGTGATTATGTCTTACCGTCAATTTCCTGGATTGTTCAATATAATGCTCGTTCGCAAACTATGTCGTTTTCCTGGACCAGCTTCGAGTATATTTTACGTTTTGGTATTTTTTTGTGAACATACCAGCGCTGGCACTGTTTAAAAACTCCACGTCCCATAATTCCCTCGAACGTGCAGCCTAGTCTCCAGACGTTGTCATATAGCGTTAGCCAGCAGTAGCACACAGCTCCATTTTTAAAGAGTTTTTCTAACGTTAGCTAGCTAGCTTGAAGGACTAAAAGCTAGAATTGCTTTATGTGTAACCATAGCATAGTTTCTGACCTTGTCGGGTGTGCTTCTCAATTTAGCAAGGTAACGTTAGCTCGTCTTCAGCGGCAGTACTCCCATCTGCCAAAAATGTCCATACAGACAAGATGATGATATTTTAATGGTTGAGAACCACCCGTGCGATGCAGTACTGGATATGTAGCCGTTATAGTGGACTACAAGTCAAACTACAACCATTAATCTATTACAATAAAAATTGGAACATGCGATATATGGTCTATACCTTATACCACACAGGCTAATCCAGGAACTTTTCGGTTCATTCAATAAATCAGATTTCAAGAAATAGTTGATAGTCTCCGAAGCCCGTTCTATTTGTCATAGGGAATTTACTTCCGAAACCTGACTCCGAAAGAAAATTTTGAAAGAGGGCGGGGTCTAGCTAAACCAGCGTGTTTTGTTACCCTTTAATCGTCCCTGTCACCTTCCTTGATTTACCCTGCCGTTTAAAACTTGGACGTTTTTATCTGGACACATTTCTCTCTTAAATGACACTGGATCCACTGAATTGGAATAGTTAGTTAGCGAAAGTGTTTCCCGCTCTCCTTATCCCTATACCAACTTTATCCCTCTCCCAATCTCTTTCCCCACCTTATTATTCATCCCTCTGTGGTGCTATCTAGTAACGTCATTAGCATCACTCACTCGTAATATCGGAAAGAATAGTTAGCTAAGATTTAGCCAAATAAACCATGCCTTGGAAATGGTTTTGTCGTCTTGTTCTCTGGCTGGTTACAGAATGTTACGAGAACCATGATAGCCTACTTAGCCAGGTAGCCTACTTAAACTCTATTCAGACGGGATAAGTTTTACGGGGCAGGTGGGGTAATGTAACGTTAACTATTATCGGCGGATCTCCGTTATTTCAGTCCCGTCCGAATCGGCCATGTCTGTAACTTTTACAGACTGCATGCTCCCGCGCCAGTAAAGATTGTACCCACTGTTAAATGCCCTGTAAAAATAACCCTAGCTAGCTAGATAATATTATAATAGCCTATAATATTGACATTTTCTTGAAAAGATATTTGGTGGGTGTGCAGTGGATAGGCTACATCCCTGTGTGATATGTTGTGGTTATTTGAGTCCCTTGTCCATCCCTTTAATGGTTTAAAATGTATATGGATATATTGTATATAATGGTTATATAGGTTATTTAGATAAGTTGGGAGATTTTTTTGGGCACTCCTGCTGCTCGTTTTGATAATATTGACGAATTGTCTAGTCGATATCATTTTGTCTGTCATCACCATCTTCACCGGAGATGTTGGGACTGATCCGGAAGTGCAGGCAATCTTCAAAAGGCAACCAGGGAAGGAGAACATAATGCGGGGGAGGAGTGAGGAAACGACTGGGAAGATTGACGCAGTTCGGTGCTCCGTTTCCGCGGTGTACAGAGACCGCGGCGCTGCGTGTATGGAGGAGAGTCGTGGAGTTTGTGTGTTGGACTGCTTGGTGGCACTGGACAGCGTGGGCTATTTTTAATCATGGCTATATTGCACTTTAATTAACTTAATTCACTTGATTGATGTAATGATTATGTTGGATATCTTTGTTTGATATGTTTGTTTGTGTGCTGTGGGTCTGCCCCACTGTCTATGTATTTTTTGTTGTTGCTGGGGCTACAACTGAAGTTCCCTAGCGGGAAATAAAAGTTATTCTATTTTATTTTATTCTATGCTATATAACCTTATAATATATAAGGTTATATATGACTGTCAAAAGTTAGTTGAAATGTTATAATTAGCAAGTAGGAAAGACAGATTTGCATTTCAAGTAGAAGACATCACCATTTAATCATCATTAAAATGTTAATGTCAATGTTAGTGCATAATTCACATATAGGCTATATATGATATAAGACTGAACATATCCTTTAATAAGTATGTCTGCATTGGCCTGTATGTGTAACTAGTGGCCCTGATATTTTGACAGCTCTTATGGCTTTTTGTAACCACACACATCACCTTCACAGTTCACATATACACATATGGTCAGCCAGATGGAAAAATAAACAAAAATGGTTTCTTGTAAAGAGTACCCTGATAAAAAGATGTGATAGGTATTTGTCAAAACAAACATAAAATTTTCTCTGAATATTCAACCCACTCAACTAATAATAACACCAGAGTTACAAAATATACTGACACACTGAAAAAAAAAATGAAACAAAAAGGATTACTTTTTATACCTTCATCAAATTTCTGATCAAACAGCATCATTTTGGCCACTCTTTTTCTTTGATGCACATTTTACCACATGCTAACTCTTTAAAATCCATACTTTGTGAAGCCAGTTCATGTGTTTGTCAATTCTTCCATATATTTATTAGAATAAGTTTATTGCCACCATAATAGCACTAAATGGTGTTTTGCTATTATGAGACTGAATTAAAATGTATCATGTGGGTTTGTTGCACCTTGGCATTGCCACAATATAGCCCGACATACATAAATGCATAATGCATAAATCATGAAGAAAACATTGATCAAAGTGTTCAAAGTGTCATATTTGTCCAAGCAGCACTTCAAGAGTGTTAAAATAGTTTTTGTGCAGTATAAAATTACCTACCTAACTGTACTGCCAAATCTGCCAATGGGAAAACAAGTTGAACAGGGAATATATTCATTTGAATGGGCTAATCTAATTACAATTATTTTCTTCACTTGATTGTATTAAAATACTGAGATATTGAAGCCTATTATAATTTGGTAATTTTGTACACACCATTAAGGAATATGAATGTGATATACTATTAAGCTAAGCATAAAAAGATGGAGCTAGCCAGGTTCTGTCCTCTACATTTCCCTAAAAACACAGCATATCTCTCATAGAGATAGCAAGGAGACATGATGCAGGCTCAAAAGTTAACAAAGGCTTGTTAACATCCAAAGGATCATATTCCCTTTGAGTGCTGTAGATGGAATTGGATTTTATCTACTGTAGGTAGCTATGTTCCTTAAAGTTTACAATGTGCCATAAACCAAAACAATTCATGTTTGAATATTCATGTTGGAAAATCCATTTGATAGAGATCTCTGAAAACCACACAGCTGCTTGTTATCTACTGTAGTAAAAAAAAAAAAAAAGTCATATTTTGATACCTGAGGATTGACATGTTTTTGTGAAATGTGATCCGCTTTACATAAATTAGTCTGATGTGAAAAAATATATATATATTTTCTCAGAATTTTTTTTTTTCTTCTGTGAAAATATACATACATTTTTCAACATCAGACTCATTTTTGTAGAGCGGGTCACAAAAGATAATACTTATCCAAATAAAAAAACAATGGTATTGCTTAAATTATAATATGTGAGAATCCTTACTATTACATTCCATTATTTTAATTTTCAAACACATTAATACAATTACTTGGTCCACTTGTCTGTGTAAATGCAACTATTCTACCGTAAGTAACATATTACTTGATTTAAAGTTGTCTCAATACGATAAGAGAGGATAACATGTTTACACAATATTGTGTCATAATATTAATTATTTCCTCAAGGTGCTAACAATTTGTTGAGGTTATTTATTAGTCATTTGGCAGCAGCCATCAGATAAGCTCTGTTGCTACATTGCTGGAGCTAAAAATCTTATTTTACACAATCTTATATTGGAGACCTAGAATAAAATGCAACTTGTTGATAATCTTACCAGTAAAAGGAGCTGTAATAGGCTACACAGTATCATCTTGTTGATAATGTTACCAGTAAAAGGAGCCGTAATAGGCTATACAGTATCATCTTTCAAAAGAGAAAATACAAGAAATGTACAGAGATCTTGATTAATGAGTGTTTTTTGGCAACATGAAGATTACATTATTGGACACATTTTAAAAAATATGAAATTGAAAGTTCTTTCAATTCTATAAATCTACCTGATCATAACTTTATGTTGTCACATGACAACCATAATTCCACAAATGTCCATTCTCTGGTATTTTTATAGTAACACCGATTTTTATTACACCGATTCAATGCTCAATGGACCTACTTCAAACTGAACTTGGACCTGAGGAAGAGGTCCTTGAAGTCATCAACCGTAGATATGGTTCTTTATTTATACAAAAGAATATTAACTATTCAAATCAAAAGACATTGGCTGCAGTTTTGTAAATGTCTATTCATTATTGCAGTCCCACTTACACTAAGTAAAACATTTGGTGAATATATTTGGCAACCTGAAAATACTAGATCTTGTTTGTCATAACTGGAAAATCTGATCTCACCAAGTCCAAGTTCACAATCTTCACTCTCATTTCTATAATAGTTCAGACTGACAGCATAGATAATTATTTCAAATATATTTAGTTTTTTAACAAAAATAGCTATAACATTAAATTCATATTTAGAAATAACTTTTATTTTATGTGCAATAACTTGAATAATTCTTAACTTTTTTTTAGTTGTGTAAATTTCTTTTAACTTAAAAAAATATATATAATAAATTGTGCTAATAATCAACAATTAAATATATAATATGCTTCTTACAATGTATTTCTCTTTATGAATGGTGTTCTCTCCTTTTATGAAAAAAGAAACATGAGCATTTTAAATCCAGTGTTCTGAATGAATAAACAAATGTCTTGCCTATCAGTTTCACACTATACAAGCCAAATAATGGTGCAACTCCACCAGCAAAGCTATTTTACATAAGCGCGCTTCATGGTGCCATGCTGCATCTCTCATATTGTAGGGGATATGATAAACCCACTGTGTTCAGTCTGCACCCAGCTATTTTATTAAAGATAAATCAAGCATGACCCTGTTGCTATTTCACATTTATATTCTAAAAACAAGACAAAACACAGTGGCACACTGGAGTGAGAAGAGATGCTCTAAATCCTCGCCACTAGTGTATGCAGCATGGAATCCATGCAGATTCATTGGATAGACACTATTTCACAATTACTATTTTGGAATTTTCCCGTATTTTGTGATTGTTTCATACAAGGCATTGTTTTGTAAGCCCTGTAAACACAGACTTTCTACTCACCTCAGACACTTCCTTGTGTAATTGGCAATGAATGTAACAAAGCCACCACTGAGGTTTTCCAATGCACAGAGACAGAGCGAGAGAGCGGTGCCCGGTGACCCAGCAGCAAGACATCAGACAGCGTTCTTTTCCCACTTTCTCTCATCTCGCCTTCATTTAGCAGAAAAGCCGTTTCCACTAACCGATCATTATTCTAATCAATACGTTCACCTATTTCTTTTGTTCTGCCTCAGTGGGTCTTATTGAATCTGAAAGCCCCTGGAATGAAACTTAGAAAAGAGAAAAAAGGGGGTTCTCTCTGATGGAACACTTCTTGGAAATGATTATGTGGTCTGATTGCATTTGTGTGCGCGCGTGTGAGCGTGTGAGCGTGCGAGGGTGTGAGCGTGTGAGCGTGCGCTCCTATGCGAGCCGGTGACGCAGGGTGTACCTTCCATGCCTCGTTTCTCACACGGTGACAAAGGCTATCTGACACAAAGGGAACCCTTTGTTATTATAAAATAGTCAGGTTGTTACGCAATGGGATGGATTTCTTCAGTTGTACTTTAATAGAGACTAGCACAGTCGATAAATGGCGCTAACAATTTTGTTCTGCCTCGCCTGTCGTAATTGAAAAGCAACTGATGCAGAACTTTGGATGCTTTTTCTCTCCCATGATTTTATTTTATTTTTTGATTCAGATGAGCCATCAGGGCTGGGAGACTTGGCTGCTGTAATTGAAATGATGAGTTTCCCCCCCTGGCTTAGGGCTATACACAGTGGCATGTTGCTATAGAGATTTTCCCTGAGTTATGTGAGTTCGAGGCAGGGAGCCTGTTGGCTGTTACAGCTGCTGCTATGACAGTAATGGCACAGTGCTCAAAGATATTTCACCCGCTCGCCTCCCAAATCCTAAACCCCACATCACCAACCACCAATTTTTATCAACTACAATATCAATAAAGAGCCATTCATAACATAGTGCAAGTCCAATAGCACATTTATAGGTTTGCAAAAAAGCGTGCAAGATCTAGGGAACATGCAAAAATGTTGAAAGAGCAGTTTTGGCCCTCGACTCCCTAGGGGGTCACTGTAAAAATGTCACTGTAAATTTACTATTTGCTTTAGGAAGCAGTAAAGAACCTGAAAATGTATAGTAATATTTTTACAGTGAACCCAAACGAGTTGTTCATACTGCTTTGGGTGATAAGGGCCTAGATTTTCATGTTTTTGGGCTTTCGTTCATTATGCACCATGGGCCATTTTATTTGTCTAAAACCTGTGTGCTTCCTGGAAGAGAATTTCCTCCTCACCCCTTCAAAAGAGTATCAGCATTCAAACAAAAGTGCCTCAGAAATAGTCTCTATCATGCTAAATTATTGTTCAAAATAAATGTTTGCCAAAATAAATAAATAAAAACACTTGAAATGCACTTGTACATGAAGGGTTATGTGCTTCAGTAGTTTGTGTCATTTTTAAATTTTTGGGATTTTGTTGATGAATCAATACATAAAGGAGTGGATACAAGCAGTGCAAAAATATATCACAGCCTCCATAAATAGCCATTCAATCAATATTACAAAGATTATGAAGGTGATTTTTAAAATAACTCAAGCAGCGCATTCTGGCATGTGGGACACGATGATGCATAACTAAAGGTCTGAACACTCCTATATACATATAAACCATTTTCTCAACGTGCCATTACTTGCTAGTTTTGTTTGTTTGTTTGATATATTGGTCAACTCCTATTGTACAAATTCAGTGTTCAGGGTAGCATCAATATTGCATTTGGTTGTGAAGTAATTGAAATGACATTTTTCCATTTGTTTTGGACAGTTACATAGATTTTTGTGACTAAACCTGAGCTTTATCAAACACTCCCATGATCCTAACACATTAAAATAAGGAAGCACACATAGTCACATTGCTCTGAAAATAGACAATACTGCCTGTGCAAGCACCTTCCATGTAAAATTCCCAGGATATGTCTCTTTTTAGAGTTTGGCACTGGAAAGATTAGTCACATTCCAGGAGTATTTAGACACTTGTGAAAATTGACACATGGATGCAAATGAAGTGTAAAAGCTGGTTATGGTGGTGAAAGTGCTCGTGTCCTTAATCCTATAATTGTTTAGGAATGTGTGAGGCATGAAATTATATTTGCGCCATAATGCTTTTGGTACACGTAAGACATATTTATCATAGCATATTTATCAATATTGTTATTTTTTTCATAGTAGCTCTCTGACTACAGGCAATTTTAGCTGATGGAACATGAAATGACCACTATGTATTCCATTTTTTGTTTTTATCTTTTTATAATCAAACAATTTTACCAAACATTATGAGATAAATGGGGAGTTTGGAGTTCTCACCTCCTGCAGCAAAACCAATTGAATTGTTAATAGAGAAAAAAAGGACACAAGCAATGCACCCAAAACAAACCAAAGGCAAAACATTAGTCATTAGTCCTTGATATGATAGAAGCGATATAGCGCTGTGAGGTACAGGACGATCTGGAGGTGATTTATGGTCTGCCTCGTGGCAATAAAATTATCTGAAACAATCGGGAATGTGGAGGAAGAGCTAACGTATTGATGCATGCGTCCACCCCCATGCAATACCAGTTTTGTGAACAGAACAGCCCACCATAACAGTCAAAACATATTAAAAACCAAATAAAGCAACGACCAAGAAAAATCAAGCGGAATAAAAACTTGATCTGACAGTAGACTTGCCAGCAGAGGTGTAGAAGCGCGTTCATTAACGATGCATAAATGCAGTGCAGCTACATCAGTTTTTCACATTGATGTATTCCAGTTGGGGGGGATTATTTGTTTCCGTCTGCATGTGCCTTGTGCTGTGGCAGCGGCCGCGGCCGAAACTGAACGCACCCTACTGAGACTCGCTGCGCAGCTCTGCTTAATCAGCTGTCTGGCGATAACGCCGGGAGCGCACGGCTCAGGACAACCGAGAACGCGGAGTCTCCTAGAGCCGAGGCCAGAGGGACTGCGGCAGGGCCCAGGAAAACCGCCAGGACAAACTCTGTATGAGGACAAGGAAAATAGAAAGTACAAGCGAAGAGGTGCTGTGAAGACAGGGGGAGCTGGCAGAGGTGGAGGCGCAGAGCGCTGGGGGAGTGTTGAGCGGCAGCGCTTTCCTGCACCCAGGGGGAGGATTACCGTAAATCTGATCTAATCTTGGGGTCGATAGCCAACCGTGTGCTCCTGCCTCTTTCTGGCCTGGCCCAATATGGCAGCTGGATTCCTGAGGCTCGTGTGCAGATGTGCCACCTGCCTTTAGCCAGCATTTGCCCTGCTTCCTGTGGCTATTGCCTCTTGCACATACAGTACCAAGGGCGTCAGTTTCTGTCGAACATTGTGGGGGGGGGGGGGGGGGGGCGGGCGTAGAGAAGAATGTAGCACCTTGAGATATAGAGCCCAGTTGATACGCAGCTGGGTAGGCCTACGTCGACAAAAATGCATCCAGCCATTGCAACCTAGCTAGCTCGCAAGTTGTCATCATAGTACGTTATTCCAATGTCGCAAACTCACCAGAATCAATAAAAACAGACAGCATTACAAACGTATGTGTGTTTCATTTCCATTGAATAAGCTAATTCATAGTTATATACACTTATCAAGTCTTGCAAACTGTGCACTGTCCTTGACCTTGAAAGTAGACTTCCTGGGTGCAGCTCCACTTCCTGGGAGCCCAGCCCACCCACACACTCTAACACCAAGCATAATAATGCCTGGCTTACAAAACATTCCAAGCATTATTGCAGACGTGCCGACTGACAGGTGTACCCCTGTGAAAACACCACTAGTAAAGGTTAGTATGTTTGTAGTACGTAACTACAGGCCCTTTTAAATGCCTTTGTGTTGATGTAACATTGTGGGTGACAGATAGGGCTTTCAGAGTCATTGAGGGGGGGGGGATCCCCGCGTCCCTCGTGGAATTGATGCCTAATACAGCACCAATGTGACTGCAGAGACCGGCATGAAATAAAATGAAACACAATGCAACGAGCCTATTTGAGAGGCAATTCGCTTGCATTCTGGATAGAGTCACGGTGGTTCAGGTGCGGCAGTTATATAGGCCTACGCATAAGAAGCGATGGTAAATACTGTATGTCTTAAAAAACGTGGTTCAAACGGAACAATAAATCATGGGACCCTGACAGGGCTGCAAAATGTACTCCAGACGGGGTGGTTAAAGAGCGCATTGTGCACATGTGGACATGTGAGCTCCAACATCATTGGGGCACTCTGGGCCCATAACAGGAGCTTTTGGAGCCTCTGGCACAGCAGTCAGACATCATGCACCACCAATTAGCAACACACTGTCTCCCTCGTTTATCTTTATTGCTGACACATTACCCTGTATTAATAAAAAGACAAGGAGAAAAGCCAGTAATGACACTGTTGATGGGCGTTGACTGGGGAGATGCGCGTCATTTTTCCGTGTCTGGAATTAAGAAAAAAAAGGTGCAAGAGCGGTGAGATCGCCGTGCTTTTTTTGTGCCCGGGCATCTGCCCGAACGTTGCGGACGTTGGTTCCCCCCCCCCCCCGTAAAGTAAAGAGTTGTTTTAAAGGGGATGCATTAGCAGGAGCCGCAGCCAATTGAAACGGGCCACCTGTGCCAAATGCTAAGATGGACAGACGTTAGCACAGGTGTGTCGGCTGGCTCGGCCCCCTCCAGAGCAGGCGATTATGCGGGAGGGCCGGTGCCTCTGCCAGGCACGTGTGAATACAGAGGGGAGAAAGCAGGCTATTTGCAGTGTCATTTCAAGTGGGTTTTAAGATGGAAACTCCTGAACCGATGAGACAAAGGATGAAGGACGAAGGTGGCCATTCAAAGATGGCTATTTAAGAGCAGCAATACCCACGATCGATAGAGTACGTAGCAATAATCTGTAATCACTTTTTTTCTTTGCGGAGGCCGATCTCCAAAACTACATCTGCTGATCTTAATTGAGTTTCTTTATTTTGTCTCTTAATTAGCGCTTCATAAATAACTAATTAGCCATGAAGTACCCAGTTGGCAATAAAAAAGTGATAGCCCATGAAATGAACAGTGGCCCCCAAACAGGCAAAGCGGCATTAATTACTAATGTGCTCTGCCCAAAGACAGACTTCCAAACTGACAGCAAGTGCACCAGCAACTATATTGTGTGACTTGCTCATCAAATATTTAGAGAGGTATCATCGCTCCCCCTGCCACCACGCTGTGTATTTTCAGTGATACGGCAGGGGACATTGATCTTTCCTTAAAAGAACAAATGACTTGCGCAGAAATGGTGATCATATTTCAGGGCCGTTCAATCACGTTCATTAGGGCCATTCTTACTCCAGGGCATTTTGTATTGATTACTGCAGGTCAAGATTACCTACGTATTCCCCTCTGCAAATATGATTTCAGTTCATAGGATTAGACTGAAAAAACCTGGCTCTGCAGTCCCTGCTCTGAAATAGTGCTGAGCCTTTGGAAACAGTGCACAAGTTCACCTTGCATCTGTTAAATTGATAATGGGTTTAGCCCTGTAAATATTTAACAGGTTATTAATTATATTTTCCTTCCTTAATTTATGTAAAAAAACAATGGTTGGAGAAACTTAAGTTTAAGTTAAGTTAAATAGCATGGGGTTACTGCTTATTAGTGTATGTCTCTATTAATTACATGCCTAAAATATGTAGGCTACGGCTTCAGTACATTAAACAAGAACATGGTTCTTTGTCGTAGGACCCTAAGTTATCCAAAAATATTTGATTTGGTTCTGGGTTTTACAGCTTTTCTTTCTCTAAGACAGTGTACCATAAAGAATCTTTAGTGACTGGGGCAGGAATGTGTTTGATTGTAAGGGACAATCGAACACCTCAGACGGGTAGAGCCGAAAGACCAATGACACGACTGCTAAGCTGGCTATGAGCACGCAGGGTCATCAGAGCCGACAGTGTGAGGTCTGACAGGGTCCCTGTGAATAGCAGCCTGTCGCGCCCCCTTGACGGGGCTGTTGATAGCTGGTGGCCTCTGCGATGGGAACAGTAGCCGCTTGGCTGTGTGATGAGCCCCCTGCCCAAGGGGTGGACAAGCTGGACAAGCTGGCCAATCGGAGTTCGGCTCCTGTGCCAGTGATGAGACTCTCCCATTCTGTCTGTGAGGGCGCCAGTATTTATCCCGACTTCTTCACAATACAGCAGTACTTTGGCCAACAAACATTATTAAAGAGTGCAAAGGGCAACTCCCAGAGGATAATATCAATATAAAATATTTACGATCATTTAAAAGAATAGCATGCTACCTAATTTAAGCATGAAGCTTATTTTATGTGATCAGAAGAATGACCCAACACCACAGAGAACCTATAGTGTAACCGCCTTTGTTATCTTTGTAACAGTCATTTGGTGTTTTGGCATTACCAAGCATTATATTTTATTACATATTTTCAATTTATAGAATATCTATTAAAGATTTGTGCACACTCTTAACGGTAAATGTGCAGACTCTAATCTTAAAAGAGAAGCATAAATAAAAGAGGATGCTGTGAGTCATCAAGGGAACATGGGCCTACCCTAAAGTACCGGTTAAGTGGGAAGGAGAAAGAAAACTGTCCCCAGGTTCTCTGGAAAACAAACAGAGACTTTAACGAAAACACACTCCTCAAACGGGGGTTGAGATTTGTTTAACAGCGACGCGGTCGATTCGTAATCAGAGCAATAATGCCCTTTTTGTGAAGCGCCGTCTCGTTTTGAAATGCCTTCCCATTTTATTTCCTATCAGACAAAATCAGCGTGACAAAAGGTCTGCGGCAAAGCGCGTCCAGAACAAAAGCGGAGAGAGACAAGAGAGAAGCAGAAAAGCTCCGCTCAGGGAAACGGGCACGGCGCGGAGAGGATGCTCCAGCTCCTTATTGTGACTGGCGTGGTGTTTACGTGGAGGCATGGAGATTGCTTCCCTTTGTACTCAGATAGGTGAGTTCACTCCACGATAAGGTAAACAAGGCTCTGTGCAGTCCATTACAGGCTAAGCCACCTACTCCAGATAACGGGCACAATTAAAACATGTTTTAATGGGCAGTTAAACCATACAGCCCCGTGTGAACATACTGTGAACTCCCTACATTTTGTTTTCTGAAGCACCTTGTTTTAACCTTTGACCTTTTTGTCATTTAATAAAAACTTGTTGAGAATGTACTGTGTTTACCTTGATTTTTCTGGATTAAGACTGATATGCTTATAGTAACAGGTAAACCATTCAATGGATTATATTTAGCATCTTCTTAATTCTTTTCCACCACTTCACAAATGCGAAGCACGTAGTTGATTATGTGAAGAGCGCATGAAATTATTATTTTTGCGATGTGGAGAATGTTTACGCTTACAGGCGTGAGTTGTTGAAAAGCTTCAGGGTAGGCTAGAGACATATTTAAAAAATAATAGTTTAATTACGCGTACTTTACAGAAAAATAATTTTTCCCATTGTACCTCATGTGTTCTCTGAGCCTGCCGGATTATCACGCTTATTCTCACTTCATTAGCATGCTCTTGCTTATTTAGCTCTGCCTCTGTGTACATTTCTAAAACCACCTGGAAAACAGTCAACAGAGAGCGCCCTGAAGAAGAGCCAGAGACGTTTCTCTTTTTTTTCCCCCCGCACACTGACTTTGCTTTTGATTTCCCCCCCTACATTACAATGATAACAAAGTCACCAGTAATGAAGTGCAGGGAGATAAAATATGCAAATTTGCAGAGAAAGGATATAATTAGGGTAATAATAGGAAGTGTTGTTTTCACAGCTGCTCGTTTATACAAACCCCTGATAGTGTTTTATAAATAATGTCCTCTCTCTCTCTCCCGCTCTCTCCCTCCCTCCCTCTCTCCGCTTGGAGCCAAGTCCCCTCCACTCCATTAAAGACACGTCTCCCTGGCGCAGGTAGCGGCCTCGCTGCCTGACCAAGCAGAAAGCAGCGAGGCCACAGACGCAGGCCAGAGGCACAGGACACTGGGAGGCCCACCAGTGGAAATAAACAAACCCACCTGTGCGGACACTCTGAACACATGCCTCTGCTCCAGCACAGCCAATGGGGACAGGCGTAAGAGAGCGTGAGGGAAGACAGGGCACCAACGTCAACCTCGGTTTTCGGGGGGGAAGTGATAAATGCGTATTTAAATTCTGCATGCCTTCCACAAGGAGTTTAGGTACACCGGGTGACAGTAGGACGTTCTTTGACTGTTTTTATTTTGGGCTTGTTTTTGCCACATTGCACTGGCTGGTAAATGATGGAGAAAGAACAGAATACCCACACGACAGAAGAAGGAGAGGAGAAGAAAAATGAACAGTGGGTGAGTGTGTTTACCAGCGGCTGGCTTCAAATGAACACCTTGAGCTCTTGTGCCAAGAGAGCCCACGCTGTGCCCAGACTGTCAGAAGCTACTGCCTGCCACATGGTATCCTATCCAAACTGCCACCAACCTTTCAGCGACTACAACTCGCCGTAAGTTGTGAAACAATCTGACAATGCACGGCGACGCTTCACAACCGCAGCGCAATACAAGTGAGAACCACGAGGCAAAGGCTCTGTAGTTCACCCACAATAACCCTCTTACCCACACAGAGTTTATATGGGAGGTGAGTGAGGACGCTGTTGAAATCTCCCTCAGCGACCCCAACTCATCCTGAACAAACAGGTACATACTTAACTTGAAAAGTGAGTGAGAGTGAAAGATAGAGTACTGCTTGTATCCCGCAGGTCCCGGCAGACTCAAAATCAAGAGCCTGGTGTCGCCGAGCCCTGAGACTAGAAGAGAAATGGTCGCATCATTAGAGGAGATCTGAAGGTTGCCTATTATCTCACTGCTCCTCACAGGGCTCGCACTTCTATCCAAGTCTCATGAATGCAATTGACCTTTTTTTTCTGTAAAAGGGACTAAACACGGCGAACCACAGTTAATTTAGATCAACACAATACAGCGCGGTGTCCGGAGATATGAAAAGGGCATTCAAATCAATAGTCCGACAATAGCTTCTCAAAAGAATGTCCGCTCCCAATCTTCTCATTGTGATTACCCCAAGATTCCAAAATGGCTTATTTGACTTTTTTTATACATAGGGACACACACACATGCAAGCACACACACATGCACAAATGCATGCACACAAAAAACGCACACACGCAAACACACTTTTGGTCCTCTTTTCTTGTGAACATTGCCGTATGTCTGTGTACCATTGTGGTGGAACAATGGCCAGGACTAATCATTATTTAGCTGTGCCGAGCCCAGAAAGGTCAGCAGTCTGAAATGTCAGGCTTCAATAGAGCCAGATGCGCATCGCTCCGCTCAAGTGTCCAATTAAAGAGGGGGCTAGCGAGGTTCTGGGTGAAGCACACTTCAGACAGCAGGGCTAATGAGAGCTCCTGGACACTGGGACCCCACAGCACCGCTCTGCTTCCACACCGCTGTGAAACGGGCCCTGTGGACCACACAAGGGCTTCCACTCCACCAACCGGCCAAGCACCTGAGGAGGCCATCCACACCCCCCCGAACCAGGCTCTGCTTGATCTTATTGCCGTTACACCTTCCACAAGCACACGCGCGCGCATGACACACACACATGCACGTGGGGGAGAGAAAAACCCAGGGAAATTTGCCTTTAATCTCGAGTCGGAAGATGAGAGCGTCTTGTCTATGTGTGCAAATCAGCCTCACACATCTGAGAGCGCGGGTTGTCCCACGCGGCAGCTAAGCGACCCTGCCCCAGAGTGGGAGTGCTAGGAGAAGTGTGAACGGTGAGCAATGCTGTTTTCATCTGAAGCTTCCGACGGCAAGCCCACGGTGAATCATAAAGAGGGCGCACAGATCTAGCGTACACACGACGGCGCGTTAAACAACATCTGCATCAATAGCGGGCAGGGCGACGCGCGCAGTCCGTCCGCCGATCAGACAGACGTGAGACTCTGAGAAGAGTCAGAGCTCAACGAGGATCAGCACAAACGTCCCGGGCGTTACCGGCATACACCGCCTTTCACTTTGCCTTTTCAAAAGTTGTGAAGGTCAGCGATTGTCTTGCGTGGGTTCGGGTAACAGATGCCAAATAAAGCTGGGAAATTAGCCGGCTCCACGTGCTTCACATAAACATTATTTTAATCAAAGCATATTAGACCATCCAGATATTTTAAACATATGGGCACGGTATCCTTTCTGGCTTACCCATCTGTTTCTCTTCACCATCCCTGCCATTTGTACCACCACCCAGCTGCTTCCAGAAGACACTGCGTTCCCCTTCGCTAGCGGAGAATCTTTATAGCTCCGCTCCTACTGGGAGCCCCGCATCCAACACACTGCTGCGCGGGCTGGCGTCGCAGCCACGCTACGCTTTAGAGCACATTTTCCCCCAAAAAACATTGGCACACCGGCCCTAACGCCACATTACAACGTCCCCCAAGTACACCGTTGTGTTCTTGGCAATACCTTCAAGAACGGCTGGATGTTCCAAAGAATTAGCGCATTAATGCGCCATGAATGCCACAGGAATTGCGCCGGGCCGCAAGTGACCCTTTGGTGAACTCGGACTCTCGGGCTAACCGGCCTGATAGCGTAAGGATGCCAGTTTAGACCGCTGACGCCACACGCTGAGGAGGAGCGACGCTCCTCCAGTACCTGGAGCGGATCCAGCCGACCGCACACTGGGGAGGGATTGGGTGCAGTACTCACCGGGGTTGGTGATGGTCAGAAGGTCAAGGTGTCGCTGTTGCTGAAATAGAAAAGAAGACTGAAATCAGCATTAGGAGCTTAGGACTAAACGGTTCTTTACAGCTATTCCGTTCATCTGGTGGTGGCATATTTGCTTTGAATAGTGCAACATATTGTGTACTCAGGTATGTAAATAATCGATATAATTCATTGTAGATTCCGTCAAATAAAACTTTTGCAAATGAGTCCATGTGGATGGTTATCTTGTTGTCCTGATGGATACCCATAGAAATAATGGGGCATTGAAACAATGGGGTGTGTATCTCGGTCGCACGTTAGCCCGCATTAATTTATCTGTCCTTGCATGAGGCAACGATTGCTTTGATCCACTTCCCCCATTATTTTTTTCTCTCCGCTTGAGTCTCGGAGAACATGCCCAGCTTATTCGACTCGGCTAAAGACTTTGTGATGAAGTGCATTTGAGAGGCTGCCCAATTTTACACTTCATGTCTCCTGTTTAGAGTAGGGGCCAGAAGAAGCGCTACCTCACCCCTCTCTTTAACCTGCTGCCAAAGCCACGGGCTCCCAAGTGCTACATTAATCAACACCTTCTCCTTCTCGATCTGCGTATCCCTGAGACACCAGATCAGGCTCCGCAACATAACTGCGGGGTTTGGGGTGCTCTTCCTCTTACCTTAATGTATTCACACAGTGTGGTGTTTTTTATTCCCTCTCTCTCTCTCTCTCTCTCTCTCTCTCTCAAAGTTGATTGTGTGACTTCCCGGTAAGTGGCCGGGCTGTTGGGACACATTCAGTGGGGTCATGGGTCGTGGCTGATGAGTGTGCAATCAGAGCCTGGCGCTGACTTTGCCGGAATTCAATAGGATAAAAAAAAAAATGCATCTTCAGAATGCATCTGGAGTGTCCCTCTCCAATCCCAACAGGGATAGGTCCTCCATCTTCACTTATTTTTACCATAATTTACTTGAGGAGACACTGGACACACATCCCTGCTATGCTAAACATAGCTTCTTCCCCATTACGGCGAATCATGATTTTCTGTTGCAATCCATTAAAAAGTACTTTCCGTTGTTATCCCGCAAGCATAGCTGTTAGCGGATTTGTGAACAGTTATGTTGTATGTGCACAGACAAACAGACCAAACTGGTGTGAGGTGGCAATTGAACATGCTTAAAAGGCCGTGCTTTAAGCCATCCATCATTGTACACGGAAGCAGAGAGAGATTGGGGGAAAGTGCCGGGTGAAGCAGCTCACAGTCCCTGACTGAGCAGTAGAGGTCACTGTGACAGCATAAGAGCCACAAGCCCCAATGCACCACTTGTGGAGGCTGTTCACTCACCACAATATATACATGTGCAGCCACCTGCTGCTCCTTTAGAGCCAACTGCAAAATATCTGTCACATTGTACAAAAGAGAGAAAGGATTTCCTACTTGTATATTAAAGCACGAGCCAATCATTGCAGATCTACAACTGTACACTGAAAAAAAACCTAAATGCTCATTTAAAGCATTGTTAAATTACATACATGTTTTCCTTCCTTATAGATGACACATATTACGTAAACCTGCGCAGGTACAAATCAAGATTGCTTTATGCAGTTTATTTATGTTGTAGACTTTATCAGGAATTTGAGTGTTTTTGTCAGGCTGTGGTCTGCATTACTTCATACATTATCAACGACTGCCTCTTGGAAGCATTTAGATTTATTTTCTGTTGTGAAAGAACAATTTTTTCCGATTTCGTATACGAAAAGTGAGAACTTAATTATTCCGGCATGAGGTGCACCCTCTGGTGGCCATTTTAAATCCTGCGGGTTGGATTGCAAAGGCAGGCTTTTTTAAGGAGACAAGGCTGCACAGGCCAGTCCCCAGAACAGTGCTTGCCTAATTTTACTTGTCACAAGCAGCACATGAAAAAACAAAAAACTGGCACCCATCCGATGACATGCACAATTATCAAACCGAACACTGGCACTAGCTCATGTAAATACAGCATTCATATTTACTTTTTATTCCATCTCCAAGCCAAACTCCTGCCGTAGATGTTGTTTCTGCATGCGAGATCTCTCATAGGAAAAGAATAGGCAGGGTGCGAGATCAGAATCAGTGCTTTGTGTCACTGCAGTTGAACAGCAGAAAATGCATGAGCCACCATACTGCGGTCAGAGACTAAAAGGAAACCCAATGCACAAAAAACGCTCTCAAAAGACTTGAGTCAGCGAGCCTCCTGTCCAGTGGAGGTGACACACTGATATGAGTGAGTAAGTACAGCCTGGGGTAAGCACCTCTGTGCTGCCTTTGCATGTTTCATAACACATGTGTGGGTCCATGAAATGTACAAAGCACATTGATCACAAAGCAGAAGAGAGCTAAGAGGCTGCATTATCTTCACCCTTATACAAACACTCTGTAAAGAGACACATTCATTTTACTTCCTTTTTATATGGTCAGAAACTGATTAAACAATATACTAATATAATGCTAATATTATTCAATACATCAAATTACTGTAACACACACACACACACACGCAGGGGAGAAACACCAGATAAATCTGCCTTTAATCGCATACGCATGCACAAGCACACACACATGCACTCATGCACGCGTGCACGCACACATACATACATACGCACGCGCACACACACACACACACACACACACACACCACTGCAAACTTCTATCATAAAACAGAGGGCAGAGGTCTCAGTATGCACACAGGTGAATCTGGAAGATCAACAAACACCATCCCCAGGGAACATCCCTCATGGCGGTTTGATCTCAACCGCGTCTGAACAAAATGCCACCTGATCCACCTCGGCCATGCCCCCGCCTCTTCTCCACAGCAACAAGGGGCAAATATGTGCCACTGGCAGGGGTGGAAAGACTGAGTTGTAATACCATGTCTCAGCCTGCCCCAATCCTGCACCCTGACGCCGCTTATCCTGAGATAATTAATCTACTGTGAATTAGAGCATTACAGCGCGCTAACACCGCGCGCTTCACACCCTCATTGTCACTCCTTACATGGATAAGGTGCTTAGTATTTCCCAGAAAGAGAAAGAGAGAAAGAGGGACAGAGAAATCACATTAGGAAAGGCAATCCTGGGCAGAAAATAGGATTGCATTAATCTTTATTGAACATAGCCAAGAGCTATGAAATCACACCACCCCAAAAACCGCTGCTAGCCAGGGGCTGTGACCCTGAAGGTATCCAGTGTCCCATTGGTGTCAAAGGGCTCAACCATGACTAGAAATTCAGTGATAAGTGTGTATGAGTGTGTGTGTGTGCGCGTGTGTGTGTGTGTGCTAATGTGTGCGACTGTGCATGTGAATGCTCGTGTGAGGTGTGTGAATGTTTGTTTAAATAAGATACTGTGTATAAATATTTGTGTTTGAGTGGTATGCGTGTGATAAACTGAGGTTCAGGTATACAATGCTAATGTCTTCAGGAGCCATCTGAATCTCCGGGCAAGGGTAGAAACACCTAACCAGCTCTTACAGTCAATCCTAGGCCCTCATACCTAATAAACAAGCTGAAATCTATAAGCATATGTTTTTATAGATTTTTTTACATTAAATATGTCAAAATATGTTTGAAAGGATGAGAGAACACTGAGTTTGCTAATCCCAAAACATGTATTACCATCTTTACGCATCTTTAATCTTCTTACTTTAATTTTGCACCACACAGGACTCAAAAAGAAGATAACCAAACCTTCTCTATTCATTTTATCGGTTAGATTTCCCAGCTTTGCAATTGGGGTGAACTTTGCAGCAGGTAGTACCTTCTACAGCTGTAATTAACAATGCAGGACTATAGATAGAAAGATGGCTATAAAACATTCATCTACCCAGACGTCGCAAAAAAAAAGTATATATATTAACTAAACCACACTTTTAAGATAGAATTAATGCACATCTTCCCAGATGAATGCACAATCTATCCAAAACCAATTTGCACTATTTTCCCCTGAATTTACTGTTCATATTGGCAGAGGATTATCAGTATAAAAAAGAATAAGTGCATTCAAAATCCAACCACAATTTTGGGTCTCATTTCAAATTCATGCAGAGGTCAATATTAAAATTATTATTAACCTCAGTTATTTTTGCATATATCAGTTTGAAAATATCGGGCAAATAATATTAGCTATATTATTACAATTTGCCTGGTAATATCCGTAAGGTGAAATTAAATCGAAAGCAAGGAAACCAGCCGTATGCATGCATACACAGTGAGAATAAACCTTAAGTATTGTCATATGATTTCTGAGTAGAGGTCATTAATTATTGACCCTTCTGGACCCGTTCTCTAACGGTTCTGCTCCTGATGAGGTAAGGGAAATTATCGGAGAGCTATTTAAACCGTCTGCTTCCGTTTGTGCGGCGGGATTAATTGTCCTTGCTGGTGTCCCGAGGGACTTCCCCGTCTGATGCTGTCTGGTCCTGGGCGAGAGTCGAGGCGGGGGGGACTGGCGGGGGGCGAATCAACAATCTGACTCACATCTTCCACCCCCACCTCTGAGAGCACTACTACAGCATCCGCCCCTGAACCCTACCCCCCCCCCCCCCCACCCCCCCTCCAGTCTGACTCATCAGTGCCCCTCTCCTGCATTCTCCATGACCTATCTTACCATGGGAGGACACGCCCTTTTAAAATGGGCTAGGTATGCTTCTCCCTTTCTCCTTCTACTGTTGAAGTCAGCAGTGAGGTAATAGGTGTGTGTGTGTGTGTGTGTGTGTGTGTGTGTGTGTGTGTGTGTGTGTGTGTGTGTGTGTGTGTGTGTGTGTGTGTTTATGAGCGCTTTTGTGGGCCGGTTTCTTTGATGCCACATTTGTGAGTCCTATCTTTCTTATTATTTTGAAAGATAAAAGAAATACAGCCTCTCAAAATAACCTGCTAGTGGCCTCATGGTTCAGGTTTATATGAGTGCAGTACATTAAAATATATATTTTTAAAAAAGCAATTAACCACTGGTTGTGAAGGAGTTGGTCTTATTCCTGTGCTTCTAAAAGCAACTAACACCCAACTTGTAGTTGCTAAACTATTGTTTCATTTTTTAAAATTCTTTTCATTTTCTTGTTTTAAACATAAACATAAATGTACTTTGAATATTGAATTTATGTCAATTAACCAGTAATAATTTTTAATATGAATAACAACCCAATTTGTAATTAAATGCAGATTTTTCTGCACAGTCCAAAGAACTAAAACAAAAATCCACCTGAAAAAGCAGTTGCTTCATGATCAACTCACAAGGGAAAGTGTTTTAGACCAAATTGGCATTGGTAATGTGCAAATAGTTTTTATACAAATTTTATTTGTAATAAAGTGGATGATATTGGACATATGAAAAACGCAGGACACATTAGACATGGAATAGAAATGTATACATTAAATTAATACAGAAAACACACTTTTCAATCTTTACAGAATATTTTGACCAATTGGAAATCTGAATTTATGTACATTTATGCAATCATAACATCATTATTCACACTTAGGATAGTTTATCTATCCTTTAAAATGCATTACACCACTGAAACTAATTTTTATGAATCAATTCAAGTACTGAAAGTAAACACAGAGAGGTCTCGTAAAAAAAAGCCAGGACCAAGTAGGGGAGACTTTAGTTGCGTGACCAGAAGCCCTTGGTTAAAAATACAGCAAAACAAATAAAAGATTAATTCCTTCAGAGAGAGCCAGCTCCCCTCAGACTGAAAGCCTAACTCTCTGCCACCTGTGTTCTACCGAAACCCCACTCTCGCAGTCCACATTAGACCAGAGAAATCTAATAATGCACCCCCCTCCTCCCCAACAGACACCACTCTCCCATTCAGCAGTTAAAAGCCATGATTGAATTTCATCTTGATTTCATTAAATATTCATAAAGGCCAATTAGAAGGGCAGCTAAGCTGGCTGCGAGGACCCCTTTCCATCATTCTGTCACAGGCAGTCCATCAGAAGGCCCTGTTTGAAAGAGGACCCTGAAAGTCCATATGTCTGACCCTCCTGACTTCTGTCTTCCTTCTCTCTCAATGTGTTTCGTCTATCTCATAATCTGGGATTGAGACAGCTACACAACAGCAATAGCATCACCCTTTCTACGTCCCGTTTAAATCAAATCTAACACCCAAGACCTACAAGTTTACCAGTCAGAACAGTGTGTAAAGATGGTAAGATTTTGGAACAGTTTAGAATTTGAAAATGCTATATATGCTAACCATATAACCTGTTTACAGTAAGTAGCCATCTGATTTTTTTAAAAACGTCTTCGACGTAAAAAAAGCCAAGTTACTCACGCATAGCCTACAGAGCGCTGTCTATAAGTCCTTAATTACAACTTGCAAAAACTAGGCCTGATGTCAAAATGTGGCCAAGTTACAATACTGCCTATCGTAGCTCAGACTAAATAAACTAGCTCTATTCCAAAGCAATGCTATCCACACTTTCCTAAATTATTTAATGCAACTTGGCCCTGTGTTTCTTCATTTTAGCATGTGAAGAGATTGTGCCTCATGGAACAACTATTTATTTCAATGAATGTTTTTAACAGTTGATGAATAATTACACTCCAGAAAAGATATGGTTATACTTTGTTGGCAAGTTTACTTTAGAAAATGTTCAGGTTTTAAAATGTTGCTACAGATTCTTTTACGATTCACAAACAAACATTTATATCAAGACACATCATGTACAATAGAGAAAGAGGGATGAATAAATAAATGCAAATACAAATTAGTAATATTTTTACCTAGAAAATAGCGTACATATAGCATTTTTACAAATGTATCCAGACATGTTTGTGGGTCAGATGATGGCAAATAAGTAATAGTACCAAATCTCTTAACATAATAATAGTTATAATATTTGCGAACAGAATTTTGGATATCTATGCACTGTAGGAACACACAGGTTTTGATAGAAATCCAAATATTCCAAATAAATACATAATAATAATGATAATAATAATAATAATAATAATAATAATAATACATTTGATTAATTCTGTGCTTTTCATAGACCCAAAGCAGTGGATGCAGACAATTGTTCAAACATGCACTATAGTGTAGTAATTTTTCTGTTTAACTTTAATTAACTGAATCAGAGTATTTCCACTATAAATTATTCTCATTTTGCAGTTTGATGTGGCATATACAGTTTAATTGACCATATCCTCTTGAGATGGTAAGATGAAGAAACACAGGGCCAAGTTGCATTAAATAATTTAGGAAAGTGTGGATAGCATTGCTTTGGAATAGAGATAGTTTATTTAGTGTGCGCTACGATAGGCAATATTGTTAGTTGTAACTTGGCCACATTTTGATATCAATACTTTTAAAGGCAGGCCTAGTTTTTGAAAGTTGGAATTAAAGACATATAGACAGCGCTCTGTAGGCTATGCGTGAGTAACTTGGCTTTTCTTTTTTACGTCAAAAACGTTTTTTTAAAAATCAGATATCACTTATTTTTGGTAGCTAACTAATGATGAATAATGCATGAAGATAATGACATGGAGAGAGGATACGGAATACATGCGTTCCAAAGAAATGTATGCAGACATTCCCGTAACCATAATGCCCTGTACTGACAAGAATGAGAACAGTTATCCTATTACAGAGTGCCCACAATTACATTAAAAGAGTATGTAGATGAGTAGTATTTAATGTGTAATGAAACAGCACGACCTGAGCTATGGATCATGAAGAAGCATGTAAATTAATGAACCAAGTCTATATGGAGACATGCATGCACAATACGCTAGACGCAAACACATTCTAGCTGAAAGAAAGACATACTGCCTAAATATCCTAGTTAGTACAGCCTAAATAGTTTTTATAAATAAAATAAGGAAATACAGTTTTAAAATAGGCCTATTAGTATTCTATATAAATGCATTTAACTTTAGGCTATTCAACACAGCATAACTCCAAGCTTCCATGTCTGGGCTATGAGCTGCCAAATTCCTTTGCAGTTTTTTTTCCGGTAGTGTAGCCTATCGTTGGCTGCGGGAAATGTTTTGGTACCGGACCATGTAGCTAGGTTTAGTTTAGTTTCTGTAGTGCAATGGATGTATATATGGCATGTTGATTCGCTTTGTAGTAGCCTAGCTTGTACCTGTTTCCAGACTAACCGCTGACTGACGTTTCTTTCTCTGGCAAAACTAACGTTGGCTAACGTTGGCTAACATTAACATGCTTAATTGGACAACTCATATTTCCCAGAAATCTTAGCCAGAAACAAAACAATAGATACTACTAAGAAAGTAGCATACCAGAGATTCTAACCATGAAAGTGATATGTTCGGGGAATTGGCGGTTTATAAATGCGATCTTTATGCACTTTATAGTAGGCTATCATCAATTCTTAATGTATTATTGTAAATTATTAATTTTCCTAGTACTTAATTTTATGGTGACATTGTGTCATGTGTGAAAAGGATAAACTGAACAGAGCTGAAGTGAAGAAATGAATGAAGACATAATGTTGGCCGAGGCGACAAGAAATGTTGGCAAAAGCGAGCGTT
This sequence comes from Ilyophis sp. 1 JC-2022, assembly GCA_022702515.1. Lineage (NCBI taxonomy): Eukaryota > Metazoa > Chordata > Actinopteri > Anguilliformes > Synaphobranchidae > Ilyophis > Ilyophis sp. 1 JC-2022. The sequence continues at coordinate 109,041,584 of CM040403.1, forward strand.
GAGGTTCGGTTTCCACAGTGAGTCAGTCATGACCGCAAGAGCACAGCGTAGGCTCCACACAGACGATTTGTCTGCATTTGTGTGAGATGAAAACATGTAGCCAATGGCACAGTTATTTATTTTTTACATTAATGCAACAACGCGCTGTTAACCAGATGATATTCTGCATTAAAACCTTTGTCTTTGCTTGACAAATGGCTATGGGATACCTGTTCCCATAACATTAGCTATTGCATGCCGTGGTGTCAAGTGACTGAATTGTTTAACTAAGAGGCTGTTAATATTGTGAACACGTCTTTGCCTTTGCAATAAAAAAAACATTCTTGTATGAGAAAACCAGAACATGTGCACACTGTTTGAGTCCAAAATGAAATGACACTTTAGTAGGCTACCAGGCGGGGATCAAACCCCGGTTTCTCAAATACTAAGACTGGACGGTAACCAGTACACCAAAGGGCTTTAGTCATGTGATATAGGCTACAGGCCATTTGTCACAGCAAATGGGATATTTTTTTTCCCATACTGCGTAACGTTACTTGAAGTGGCGTCGTCTGACTTTCACCATTTCGCTGTAGTACAAGTGAAATACAAGTGAAACATTGAACAGTTAATATTGGAAACGTCTTCTGCCTCTGCAATAAAAATATGTTTGTTTGTTAATGTGAAAATAATAACAGTCTCATAAATTAAAAGTATTTAACAGTCGCACATTGTTTTTGTCGAAAATAAACTTCTGCCCTGCTGAGCTCGAACCCTCAATCCTCTGTGTGAGAGACAACAACTCTAACCATTAGGCCACAGTAGCTTCTTGGAAAACACCAAGCCATTAGTTACTGTATATTAACATTAAGAAACATTAGTTTGAAGTGTTTTTATTGGGCGATAAGCTTGGGAGAGTAGGTATGCGATGTTGTTATCGAACCACAGCATTTGCAGTTGGATAGTTATATAGTTATATGTTAAGTGAAGGACACATGACCTGCTGTGGTTACCAATGCTCTGAGCCAAAACACAATTTTACCATTCATAAGAAGCTTGCCCTGTATGTAGTGAGCTTATTTTTTATGGTAAAAAAAACCAACTGATAGACATTTGTGAAATTCATTAAATCTCTTCAGCGATTCTAACATACTGTTTCACATATTAGGAGACCAAACACCAAATGCTGAAAAATGGTTATTATGGGGCAGAACATCTACAGTGTGAAGCAAATAATTTTTGTTTTTATTTCCTTTTTGTCACTTCTGTTGACTACCATGCATCATGTTTGATAAATACAGCTTTTTAGGTAAGGCAGCACGGTTACAATTGCAGTAGCTTTAACACAGTATGCAAATGAACAAATATCATTCACCACTGGGTCTGTTGGTTTGTCAGTTTGAATACCATTGAGAGTTTAAAAGTTTGAATAAAACAGAAAACAACATGATTAGATAAATATGTCTGCAATGTTTTTGTAAAAGCTTGGCCCCAGTATAATCAATTTAGACCAAATATTACGTTGAAGTTCTAATTTTAGACTAGCACATTTTTAGTTGTAAAACATTATACCCCATCATAAATATTGGAGGCTGACTGGAAATTGCAATGAATCAATCAGACTTTACGTCCTTTTCTTTTGAAAATAAATAATTGGTAAAATATACAGTTTGCCTTAGCATTATATTAACATTGCAAAATACATTACTAAGAATTATGTACAGTTTTGTACATATTTTTAAGATATACGATGGACATATTGTTGTTTTAATAACATGACATGATTGTATCTATTTAATTAATTATTTAAACAACCTTATCTAACTGGTCGTTCACAAGCTGGCACGCCTATAAGTTTCATAATTATGATCATAATATGATCGTAACATTAAGTAATTTCCTTCTTAATTAACCTTAACGTATGGTACACTATCGTGATAGACCATGTATGTTTGTACACTGTCAATATGCAAAAATCATAATACAGCTAGAAAGCTATGATGGCAACTATATTATATTTATATGGAAAAATATTTATTTCAATCCATATTGCCAGACCAAATGTTGAACAATAAAATAATGCTTCCATCCATGTAAAACATGCATAAATGAACTTCAATTCCCATCCATGAATAAAATTTGACAGAGCAAAGAGAGGGACAGTTAGACTCCATTTACTGAAACCTTTCCTGGGCCAGCCATACAGCACTATCAGAAAAAGTAAATCAAATTCAACCCGCCATTTTTAACTGTATCGCTCAAGGGGCACGTCTTTCTATCACACTGACTGCATCTCAACCAGAACACTGACTTCCCCCAACGAGATTCATTCGAAAAACAGGTATGTATGGTGTCATTGCTGAAAAATGACACCCTGTTACCCCCCACCCCCACACCCTTCCTTTCAACACGACCCCCCACTGACCTGGAAGAGAATCAATGACACCACACTCAGTTCATGACAAATCAACGACCAGAGGGGACTGATAGCCTGGTCAATGCACCCCGACTCACCAATTATTCGCCTGTTGGAATTTAAGTGACCCTTTATCGATAAAGTGCACTACAAATGACCTGGTATTTACCAAACGACGGGATCAATGACACCCTACTTATACTATTTAGAATCACTACCTGCTCTTGTGTAATCCAGTGTAATAATCTGCCCCGTCTTCTGAGCCATGGACAGTCATCTACTAGCCCATTGCTTTGGCGCTACGTGTTGGAAAAAGATTAGGAAATGGCAACAATAAGAGCAAGTAGAGCAGAGCTTCTACTGAGGTTTGATGCTGATCACAGTGGACTTTCATGAGTTGCACAGGAGGTTTTAATTTTACTTATTTATTTACTGACCCTGGGTTTACTTCTTCGGGGTCCACTGTGTGTTGTACAAGTGCTGTTGGCGAGGGCTGGGAAACCGTGTGCGTTTGTGTGGCTCTGAGCGAGAAGTCTCTGCAGCAGGAGGGTTAAGGTTTGAGGAAAGAGCGCTCTCGATTTGATTTAATTACAAAGTGTGTGTGAGCGCGTGTGTGTGTGTGTGTGTGTTGTGACAGTCTGGTCCAGCGCTTGATTGTGACTCGTAGGAGACCAGCACACGGTGAGGAGTGGAGCGATTCGCTAATCAGAGGCAGCACATCACTAATCAATCACAGGTGATCTGCAGTTACCCGGCACAAGGCAGCACAATTACAGCACCCGCCACTCCTGGCTGATGGGAGGCACACTGGAGGCTTATTGAGGAGGACGGGTCTGGCAAATGTGACATTTATAAAAACACTGAGGGTCTCTGCAGGAAAGGAATCAGAGGGACACAACAGTGGAAGAGTCACTATCCTCTGGTGTAATGTGAGTGACACGCAGACAGACAGCCAAACACACTACACACGCACCCGCGCGCAGGCACACATACACACACACGCACACACACGCACGCACACACGTACACACACACACGCACACACACACACGCACGCACACACGTACACACACACACACCTCAGCAGTATTAGGTGTAAGCGAAGGCTCGTTTGACCTTCGATCTCAGTTTCTTTGGGAGCCGGTGTTGTGGCAGAAGTGGTTTAGTGACTGGGAAAAATTTGAAGCCACAAGGTTGCGGGCTTCAATTCCAAGTGGGCCACTGCTGTTGTCCCCTTGAGCCAAGTACTTAACTTGAATACCCAGCTGCATAAATGGATAAGTACTGGAATTTCTAACTATTCCCATTGCCTCAGAAAAGCTAATTCTGTAAATATGTATTCTTGAAAATAAATTCAACTTTGAAATAATCTTTTTCTTCACATGTTCCTACTCAGATCATAGTGTATTAAAATTGTGTTCTCATCTTGCTTTATCTTGGTACAATCAATGCCAGTATCTACATGAAATCATATAAACGAGAAATGACACTAAAGAGCACTGAAGTGACATTCCTAAAGAAACTTGTGTTAATGTCTCGGGCTCATTCGGGTACGGGAATGCATTTATTTAAGGTTATATCATGCATTTATTTAAGGTTATATCACGCACCACTCATTATTGCAACATACTGCTTGCTGTGGTAATTAGAAATGGCAATAATTAGTGTGCTAGCACTGTAGTATTGATGTTTACAATCCCATAAATCCTACACTTCGGATGGCTGCACAAAACACACCAATGGGGGAGAACTGGGGGTGGGGGGTCTGGCTTTTTAACCAATATATGGAACTGTAAAATTATGTAATTCTCCATTTCACTTCACAGTGGTTAAATACAATCTCACAGATATTGACATGCTGGCTAACCACATACAAAATTGTAGAGGAAAGAAAGTTTTAATCATAAGTAGATGACCAGAGATGTGATAAATTGGGCCACCAGCTTGTCACCACGTGACCTTCAGGTACTCAAACTTGTATTTCAATGGTTATCCTCCAGGGCTCCCCATAGGCACTCCAACAGCACAGTCAAGACTTAGTGACTAATCATACAATTGAGTTTCTAATTGAGACATTTATAAAAACAAATAGTTGATCTAAGATGGGAGAGTCAGAAAGGAAAGTGAACATAGATGGAAGTTTAAATGCTACGAAAAGCATCTTGGGAGTGAGCCAGTGGTCCTCACTTCTGGTCCTGGAGAGCCGCAGGGTCGACTGGCTTTTGTTGTCACTGAGCACTCGAGTAGCACAGCAATTGATCAGTTAAAGCAGTCAATTACACAACTGTAAGCTCAGGTAAGCTTGTTTCTTGGGTCTGATTTGCTGGCTGATCAACTAAAATCAGCAGACTCTGTGGCTCTCCAGGACCAGGATTGAGTATCACTGCAGTAAAAAGAATAATGCATCCATATAAAGCAGGAGTGTCCAATCTTATCTGAAAAGGCCCAGTGTGGTGCAGGGTTTTTCTTTTTAACCAATCAAGACACCTGATTGTACTTAAGGTCTTGATTGAAGGCCATGATTAGTTAATTGGTCGAATCATAGATACATTTTTTTATTCCATTTTTATGCAAGTTAAATGCTATATAACTGCTTTCATTTTTAATGTGGGCATTTCCCACGGCTTCTAACAAGCCCTAACATGCCCCTGTGCAACATTTTAAAATACTGCAGCATGTTCACGGTAGCAAGTAATCAAACTGAATTGTAAACATCGGTGTCAATCATCGTCTGTGCTTAATTAGTGGCAATTACTTTATTAACTTAGATTATTAAGGTGGTGTAAATGGGATAATTGTTTGGGAAGTGGCTTCACAAAAAGGCTATTGCGACCTCTAGCTGGCGGAGGACTGAAGCACCATGTGAGAAAACAAGGGGTGACAAACCGATGGCCCTAGTCATAAAACTTGTCAGTTGAATATCTCTCACCCACCTTATCTGACTTAGCTGCACTGATGGTGTACACAGAATCCAATCAAAACAGATACCCAAGGAACATGTCCTCTTCGATACAAAGACATGCTGAGAAATGTTTTGGCAACAACAAAGTGGTCCAGTGAAAAACACCAGCAGGTAGTAATACGATGGGGAACAGTAATTTTGTCAGAGTTTTTAAATGTATTATTTTAATATGTTTTTGCTTGATTATTTTAGATGCTTACAGTTTCTGGCAACCTGTTGGTTTTGCAATGGCAGGTGTAGGGGCATTTGTGGGTTTGCGGTTTAAAGCAAAAAAAACAAAAAAAAACAGAGCAGAGCTGTTATGTTTCCAGAGGTTGTACATATGAACATATTAAATGTATAGCGTTTATTCACAATTATAGACATTAATAACATCATGTCAGTACTTTGTTCCTCTTTAATAATTCCAAATCAGAAATAAGATGAAACTTTGTTTTTGAGAGACTACACGTACAACCTCTGACAAGCTCCTTTTGGAGTGCACTTTCTTGTTTTAAACCACAAACCAGGGAACGCCCCTCTACCAAGAACTTGTCTGGGCCAAATGAAAACATACTAAAATTGAAATAACATCAAAAACCTCCAGACAGTGAACTATCCCTTTACCTTGAAAATAACCAATGTGTGCACTATTGCCCATAGATTTTCACTAATGACCATTGTTGTTTGTGAGATGTAAGGTGGAGGACTGAACGAAAAGGACAAAGCATGCAATATTTACACAGCAGAAGTGTTAGAGGGATTATCGCTGCTCGTCTGGTTAGCTTCCACACTAACACTAATCAGTGAATGACACTTTTAATGCATGGAAGGCATTGCCAAGGCATTGTTATCAGCCCACAGTGCCCAAGACCTTTCAGAATATGGCACCATTCTCATTTTCTGTGACTGCCCTGTCCTGTTTGTCTGCAGTTCAGTGTTTATGGCTGTATGTGCAACTTCTGACAGCCAAATTTACAGAAGCGTTAGCAAAAAATAACACTATAACCTGTGAGCCTCACCAAAAATATGTAGAGCAGTGAGGGCATATTTATTTCAGTTTCATTAATAATTCTTAATTTTTATAGTTACATAAAATGCTAATTTTATTTCACAACCAATTATTGCTGAGGGTTAATCTGTTCAGCAATTTCTCTATAATTTCCCCATGTTCGCACTCTAAGTGCAATGCTAAATATTTCACATAGTTGTAAATTAGTACGCAACATGAGATCATGATGAAAAAGACCTGGCAGATATTACCTTCCTCTTGTTCTCATGGCTCGAAAACTCTATCATGCCTCAACTAAGCACTACACCACCTGACCATCCTCTCCTAATCTCTCCATCTCTCTGCATCTAACGGCCATAAAACGCTACCTGCTCATTCCAAGCCCATATGTTATACATGGAAATTCCTCCATCTTCTTTCACCTCAGGTCCTAATTAGTTAATTGGAGGCACAGACAGTCTAATTCTCTGCATTTCTACAGGCCTTTAATCAGACGCTAATTAAAAAGAAGCCATAAAACCTGCATGAGCCCCTTGGCCCTGGCACTGGCCATCTCTCCTTCATGTAGGCTAAAGCATGGAGAACATCACTGTGAAAGATGTTCTTCCAGTGGGCGGTGACAAATGCAACGCTAGAAAGCGGCAGTATTTCAATTAGACGAATGGAGTGAGAATGAGACGATAACCGTATGCAGGCCTTGGTAGAGCGGGCCCATTGTTGCCGCGTCTTGACAGGCGGGTTGTGCCCTCGTGATCTCAGCTCCTCCCTGTTACACCCCCACCCACCCCAACTTTACCCGACCCGCCATTCCATGCAAGAGCATCAGAATCTATGCACACTTTTCCTTCTCTCCCCAGATAAAATAAACAAGAACACAGTAATTTGACGCATCTGTAATCACCTTAGCCACATCCTCGGAGCTGCAGGCTTTAATTCTGCACGCTTTTAATTTGTTTTCACAGCGGTTTGAGCAAATTGAATTTGTTAATTAAAGCAGCAAAATGAAATGCTGAGCATTATTGACGAGACGCTAATTGAGTTAGTGTGGAAATTGGAAGGGGGGGTGGGACGGGGGCGGGGGGGTTCGGAGTATCAATAGCCAGGACAAATCATATTAGAGGGGAGTGTGAGAGCAGCGCATGCCAGGTTGTCCCGTCGAGGCAGCGCGCCTTTGCCGCGTCTCCTTAGGCCTCGCCAGCAGTCAGACGGGGGAGAGACACGCTCCTGTTTCTCTCACAATCCGCTCGCGGCATAAATCAGCTTAGTCCTTACAAAGGAGGCGCCGCAATAAAATCACGGCTTTAGTACGAGATGTAGAGGGAGCGGCGGAGTGATGGCGGAGACATATGTTTCTTGGCATAATGAAAAAAGAACATTGCTTTCCATGCTCTGTGTAAAACTGAACGGCAGACATATTCTGATGGGGTATTGACTGTATTAATGCTCCAGGATGTGTGGGGCCATAATGATAAAACAGCCTATTTCAGCTTTGGCTCTGGGTTTGCAGTGAACAGTGAAGACAGGACCCATGACCCTGAGGACTGTGGCGAGCGTGAAAGGCCAAAAATCTCATCATCCTTACCGGGAAATCTTCTTATTGACAACGCTAACTCTGCAGCTAGCGCAGGGTCATAAAGTCCAACGCAATATCGCCTCTCTTCACGTGACGAGTCACAAAAGCGGGCGGAAAAACTAATGGTTTCGCATAAAACGATCGGTTACTGTACACAGTCGATTTATAAGCACCAAATGAATTGCCTGAGCCTGTTTCGAACCACCCTCCAGTCACAGGAGCTTTCTGTTGATGAAGGGAATGTCTGAAGTTGTCGCAGGCTCGCGAGGCGAGGCAAGGCGAGCTGAGGGAAGTCAGGTGTGACAGTCAGAGTGCTGAGTGTGCTGAGAGTCCCACTGTGGCTTCACCCCCCCTCCTCTCCCCAGCCATGGCAGAGCAGAGCAGGGCATGACAGTGAGCAGTACTTAAATCACAGAGGTGATTATACAGCTAATTATAAGCAGTCCTGCTCTATTGATAGGGCCTCTGCAGCAACCTGTGCTTGACAATGCATGTATTCCCCCCTCTCTCTCTCTCCCCCCTCTCTAGTAAAAAAAGTAAAAAAAATAAAAAATAAAAAATAAAAAAGTAAAAACAGAATGAAATATAAAATGAAAAGAAGAACAAGTAAAAAAGATAGATCCGAGATTCGAAAGCTTTAGACTCACATGTCAATCAGATAAGAGATGAGTCTCTGATGTGATCTAGAATAAACATATTTGAGGAAATAAACACATTATCTTAATTAGAGCATTGATGTCATTTGCTGGAGGTAGGTGGTAAAAATGTGGATAGCAACCATTGGGTGTTTACTACTTAAAGGATTAATGCCATCACTTATTCTAATCTCCTTTTTGCCTTGTTTTAATGCCTGGCACTCTTCCTTTACATAAAGAAGTTTTGTGTTGTTTTTTATCTGCTTATTCCCCCCCTCCCCCACACAGTTCAAAAAGAACGAGCTGTAATTCCCGCAGTTCATTCCGACATAAATCCTGGAAGCTTTCCGTCATCCAGAGTGGAGAGGACAACACAAAGAAAAAGCTTCCTGCACAGAAAACACACAAACAATCAATAATTTTCAGGACAAAGTAATTATTCTGGACTTCCTGGAAGGGAGACTGAATAAATGAATGAACGAATGAACAAATGAACAAATGAATGAATGAATGAATGAATGAATGAATGAATGAATGAATGAATAAAAAATATTAAGTAAATAAATAAATAGTAAAAAAAATTAAAAGGTGCTGTTGAAAGGTCAGACCAAGCATCCCAATTTATAATCTTCCAATGTAAACAGTTGTCAAATTGTTTACTTACTATTTAGACCAATACATCACTATATACTTTATGTTTGTGTTTAAATTACAGTATATAATGTTTTTAAAATTATTTTATTATTTATTATCCTCTCTATTTGTTGCAGATGTATACAAGTCAATGCCCCCAAGTGCTGGTTGTACCAGGCTCTGTACAATTGATTTCAAAGCATATTCATTGCTAAACTAATTCAAACATTTTAAATGTATACATTTATGTTATTATTTTATATGTACACTGAGAGAGGTCAAGTATCTACTGTGTAAATAACAAAAATAAATGCTTAAATACACTGCCTAGCCAAAAATAAGTCGCCGTTGCACCCGTCATGCATAGTGCCCACTGTACAAGCCTCTGGAGGCAGTGTTATGATCTGGGGTTGCTCCAATTGGTCAGGTCTAGGCTCAGCAACATTATGCAGGAATAAAATTAAGTCAGCTGAGTACCTGAATGTACTGAATGACCAGGTTATCCCATTAATGGGCATATTCCAGGATGACAATGCCAAGATTCATCTGGCTCAAATTGTGAAAGTGGTTCAGGGAGCATGAGGAATCATTTTCGCACATGAATTGGCCACCAGAGTCCTGATCTTAACCCCATTGAAAGTATTTGGGATATAATTACACTCGCTGAATATACTTTTATTGTTTCTCTATTGCATTAATACACTGGTTCTCAAGTTTTGTCCCTCCTTTTTCATTAAACGTATTAATGCAGGTTTGACTCATTATCACACGCATTGTATTTGAATTCTTCATTATCTACCAAATGGTTAGTTTTAGTGGGCATGTGTCCACACATTCACCAATTAGGAGCCTATTGATTCATGTTGGTCTTTAATTTGATCAGTTGAATAATTTAGTTAACTCTTAATGAAATTGTTTGCAATACAGCACAATAAACACAATGTGCTATTTGGAGGCCCCCCTCCTCACCCCCCCCCCAACGACCACCTGTCAAACCATGTTTTAAATAACACAACAAAGGTTGCAACTGAAATGATCCTACTTACTTTAATATCACGGTTTCTCATTTAGATTTACAACCTTTAGCTTTCAACAATAATAATCATTGGACTATACTACAACAAATGCTGCATCAAGCACAATGCGCTCTTTCGCCACAAACACGCAGGCTATTAGCCCTATCTACGGTGCTAGCCTAGTCGCCCATGTCCCAATTATAGTAGCCTATTCACATTTATCTGAAATTGTAAACAACTTTAAACCCTAAAAATTCCAATGCAAGATTGCTACAGTGTCTGCGCTTGTGCATACAAAACCCGTTTACAACCATCTTGCCACAGTCAGACAATAACATGCATAAAATGTAGGCTGCCATTCCTACACACTACAAAAATGTTTGTTCTGTTTACAAAGTAGTTTTTTTTTGTTAACAAGGAGAAAACCCCCCTCAAATCGACCGCTGCGTATAACCTCTAGCCAACTCAACTTCAGCCGACTGAGACAGATTTTGCTCATTTCGCCTCTGCCAGGACAGGAAGCCACCTGTCAAATGTCAAACGATGTGCCACATCATTTGTCAGGAGTAGGCTAGTCTATCGTCATTTAGGCCTACACATTCAACGTGAAAAATTAAGCAAATACACACAGGTTGTCAGTTAGCTTTTTATTTTGTAGTATGTGTCTACTTAGCTGTCTAGCTAAATTCAGTACATTCAGGTAGCCTACTCAGCTGACTTCATTTTATTGCTGCATAACGTTGCTGAGCCTAGACCTGACCAATTGAAGCAACCCCAGATCATAACACTGCCTCCAGAGGCTTGTACAGTGGGCACTATGCGCTGACGGGTGCAACAGCAAGGCTGCATCTTGTGTAGACTGTTTACATATTTGTGCCCATATCTACATTTTATGTATTGTTGTTATTGTTGTTGCTGTTGTGTCCAGTTGAATTCTTCTGGTTAATGACACACATATTTTATAGTTGTCTTTTGTGGATGGTTGTTCATCGGTCCTAAGTGAATGCATTTTTTAAAATGGTATGATGTTCTGTTGAGTTTTTATTACACAATACTTTTTCTGACCTTTTTGAATGTTGCCCCTGACAAATACCCCATATTACAAAAAAAGACTAAAACTAACACTGAAACTAATAAAAACTAAACTAAAACTAAGCATTTTCAAAAAATAAAGGTAACCCTTTACATTAAAGGGATATTTCACCTTAGTGTGACAGAAGTCATTTTGTGGAGCCTACCCCATTATATTTGCATAGCGTGAATACGAGCAACGTCAGATGCCCCTGCTGACCGTTAACGGCATCTCCGGTAGTCCCAGTTGTCAGCCTCCCCATTCACTCCCATTCATTTTCGGGACCTCACCAAAATTAATCGTTTTAAAGTACAAACTAACTACGGCAGATAATACATACATAAAAGAGAACACGACGGTGAAAAGGTACGTGTTTGTTTTGATATTTAATGTATTTTCAATGTTTTATTACCTTTTAAAAGAAAAAGAAGATCCGGCAAAAACCGACTATTTTAACTCAGTGAAGAATCCTTGCGTATGATAATATTAATTCCGTCAATTAATAACGTCAATTCACCAACTGTGGTAGGCTACCGTTAGTTGTAAGATTACGTCATCATAAAACTAAAAATCAAACTACGGCTTGTTGTATTTCTACGCAGTAGCATGTCCGAAAATAGTTCCACTCTTACAGCTAATTTAAACGTGACAACATCGTATAAGCTCAAAACTTATAAATTACGATTTAACTACACAGGTATAGGTGCAACTTAATGTAAAGTGTTACCAAAATAAAAACTAAACTAAACTAGCAAATCCGCTTTAAAAACGAATTTGAAAACAAAAAGTCAAAACGAAATAAAAATAAAAACTAATGAAAAATGCGAAACTATAATAACCTTGCTACTGACAGTCCAAAACAAGAGGGATATGCCTATCTGAAGTGAAGCTAGCTCACTAAATAATTACAGTATCTAATCACCTGATGTAAGAAATTTGAGGGAAGAAACTTTCGCTAGCTATGCTAGCTACCTATATCTTCTGCCTTTACCCAAAAAGAATGTGAACATGTTAATGTACAAGGACCCATACTCCTACAGGTAGTTCACTTTGGCGGTTAATGTTGAAGTTTGACTAGTATTATATTAACATATCTATTTTCCTGAATGTGAAATTCTCACTTCTTTTAAATTAGCCGGCAAATTAGTCACATGTATGTGCACATGGCCTATGCTCCAGGTGGGAGTCAATACTGATAATAGTGAAACACAGGCACTGTATAGGTGCAGGATTTTGGTTTACGACATGTCTGTCGCCTTAGTGCCACATCCTTATTAGCTGTTTGGTAGTTTGGGAAGGAAATGGTGATTTCAGTGTTGGTAGCAGGACATTTGGGGTGAGCTTGACCTAAATTATGAAGGACATACTGCCTTGGGCGATATTTTTTTAATAAATTGAAAATAAAGTCATGACTGTCTGTGTCTCTTTCTTTCTTGGTCTCTGGACATAGCTGCTTGCAGCTATAATCTATACCAGGGGTCCTCAATCTTATCCAGAAAGGGCCGGTGTGGGTGCAGGCTTTTGTTCCAACCAAGCAATTACACACCTGATTCTACTAATCAACCACAAGAGACTTTGCTAAAGACCTTGATGAGTAGAATCAGGTGTGTTACTGCTTAGTTGGAACAAAAGCCTGCACCCACACCGGCCCTAACTGGATAAGATTGAGGACCCCTGATCTATACTGCTTGAAGCTATAATCTATAATTGATTTTATTTTTGGGTTGTCTGGAAATGATAGCAAATGCTTACAGCAAATCCAAAATGCCCTGTGCCATCAAACTGTAATAAGGTATCATCTTTAAAAGTACACAGTCTTATCTACAGTCTTGCGCAATCAGCATTATTGACCAACCAATGATATCCCAGGACTGACACCCATATAATAAAGACCTAAAAGCACACAATGGAAAATAATACCAGAAACATAATAGGCAAGAGGAATAAATACAATATGGTGGTAGTGCACATTAAAGGAACACATATGTTGGTAGTGAGGACTGTAACTGGCCCTCTGGACTGTATATTATACCATTAGGAGCCATTTGAAGCCATTACAACATTTATCTTAAGAAGTGTGAGAACTTCAGAAGTTGAGTTGAAAGTGGGGAACAAGAGGGACTCAGAGTGGCAGAAGAGAGGTAGGGAAAAGATTGTACTGTTGTCTTGTTGTAGCTGTACTTTGTGTGTTGACTGTTGTAGTTTTGAGCATGCTTTCAATCAGAGCACATAGACAGTTAACAAAAGCGCCAGAAGCCACAAAGCATTAATATAATGTGAAATGATCTTAATCTGGCAACCAGATTAAGAGAATTTCACGTTATATTAAAATATGCATTGCCATTATGTTGCCCACTCTCAGGAGAGAGGGTTCCTCTGTGTCTCTGTAGAGGAACGCTATCTTAGTTCTTTGGGTTGTCGGGCAAAAAGGTTCAATCTGGGAGCTTTCACACGTTTAACACTGACCACCATGGAGCGTTCAATAAAGAACTAAAAAGGGTTTTCCTATGGAGACAAGCCAAAAAAAAACTTTTCCTGAGAGTGTATACATGCCCGTCGAAAGCGAATATCACAAACTTGTGTGAAATTTTCTGGAAACTGGCCTCCTCCTTACATACGCATATATCATGAATTAATTTTGGACTAAGAATCTGAAAAACATTGTTAATGATGTATAATGTACTTATTAATGCATTATTAAAAATTTACAAGAAGACAATATTCTAAACTGTAACCCTAATTTGTTATGTTTTCATTCATTAATTTTTAAGAAAAAGTACAAGCTATATTAGCGAGATTTTCTTGAATGCATAGTGATTTTCAGCTGAATTGATCAAAGGGTCCTTATTTTTGAAGAGTAACCCCTACAGGGCAGATGGTTACTACTTCTGCCTCTGGTTGTTTACTCTGATCAGAGATCGCTGCATGCTGTCGACTCAATTTGTGTTTATCTCACTTTTTGCACCAATGCCAATGGAAACAATGCCGTTGCACAGCTTGCCAACTCAGCCCACAGCTTGCAAATGAGTAGGCCAGCACCAGAAATGCTACCAGGCTGAGATGACATAGGTCAGTGTTACAAAAAAAGATAATAGAAACCACTTGGAACCTGACCTAAGTAGGCCAGCCTAGTCCCGCATTCATTAAGAATTATTGTTAGCAATGCTTTTATGGTTTACTGGTAATTCATAGCCGCATAGAGTATAACAAGCATGTTAGTGATGTCTGTCAGATCATCACAGCTGGCTTGCAATCTAGAGCTTGCTTTCATGAGAATACAACTTGATAAGCATACAAATATAAGGAGCCTGTTAGACAGCTAGCTAGCTTTGCTAGGAAGAGGAGCAACAATTTAATGAAAGGATGGAGAAACATTCGCTTTGCTGCTGCTTCTAATGTGGATAAATAAGGGAATCTGGATAGGGCAAGAAAGAGAAGGACATAATCACTGAAAAGGCTTGATATCTTTTGAATGGTAAGCACTAAAATAATTAAATAATCAAATGCAGAATGACTAAGATGGTTCCATGTTTGGCGCATTAAGATTGGGAGATTGGATTTGAATTAATTTCACTCCGAAAAGCAAAGTGTTTTATGATGTCATTGTATATAAAACTCATAAAACCACATTTGTGTTCACAAAAAGTGTAATTATATGCACTTTTTTCAAAAAGTGCAAACTGAAGTTCCATATTTATAACAGTGAATAAAGGCAAACAGCAATTACACACGAGTCGCATTTTAATTCCTAGGGCAAAAAGTGTGGTGTTTTGCAAAGTGTTGATTGTCCTCACACCTTCAAGACTGTCTCCCTTCAGTTTCTCTCTCATACATGGCGCTTACTGAAACGTCTTTCTTTTGGGCGCGTACGGCAAAGGGGAGGTTCAGAATCAAGCGAGGTAATAACACATTTCACTTCACGCAGTGAATCGTCCCCTCGCTTCTCTTCTGAGTGTTTTCATTAAGGACGGCAGTCCGCAAGGCTTTCTGCAGGAATATAATTGTTTGGGCTTAATGAGCTGGGAAAAAAATGGAGAAAGGAACCTGAGACTATTAGGCAGAGAAAAGTTTTAAAGCAACAAGGTAAACATCCTTCCGTCAAAACATGCAGGAGTTTTTTTTCCCCAGAGAAATAATTACCTGGTCTAATTGGGCAGAGCAGAGAGAGAATGGGTCATGCTGCTCTTTAACGCCGAGGCTGTAATTGAGGATTTAGGTCAACACCGCCACCCTCTTGCTCCCATTAGTTTAATTGTTAATTTCTTAATGTGGATGCAAATCAATCTGTCTTTCAACCACCCATACCCTTCACAACTAACCAGCGCTTCAATGTGAAGTCTTTTTATTCCAGGAGCTGTAGTAAGCAGTCTTTCTTCAGTAACTTTTTGTCAGGTAAATTTTTCTCTCTTTCTGATGTAAAACCTTTGGAATTGTAAAGGATACAAGTCAAGCAAAGGTTGTAAATATAAAGAGGAATTGAATTCAGAATTCTTCATATCGGAGGTAAACAAAGACGGCAAAAAAAAAAAACAGTGAAAAAAGGAACGGCTCTGGTTGTCTTCTTTGTCATGAATTGACATGAGTTTAAAGCTGAACGTGTGTATGCACGCATGCGTGTCTGTCTGTCTCTACGCTGGCAGTAGCTGAATGTGTGTATGCACACATGCGTGTCTGTCTCTGTGCTGGCAGTAGCTGAATGTGTGTATGCACACATGCGTGTCTGTGTCTGTCTCTGTGCTGGCAGTAGCTGAATGTGTGTATGCACGCATGCGTGTCTGTCTCTGTTTCTGTGCTGGCAGTAGCTGAATGTGTGTATGCACGCGTGTCTGTCTCTGTCTCTACGCTGGCAGTAGCTGAATGTGTGTATGCACACATGCGTGTCTGTCTCTGTCTCTATGCTGGCAGTAGCTGAATGTGTGTATGCATGCGTGTCTGTATCTGTCTCTACGCTGGCAGTAGCTGAATGTGTGTATGCACACATGCGTGTCTGTCTCTGTGCTGGCAGTAGCTGAATGTGTGTATGCACACATGCGTGTCTGTCTCTGTCTCTGTGCTGGCAGTAGCTGAATGTGTGTATGCACACATGCGTGTCTGTCTCTGTCTCTACGCTGGCAGTAGCTGAATGTGTGTATGCATGCATGTCTGTCTCTGTCTCTACGCTGGCAGTAGCTGAATGTGTGTATGCACACATGCGTGTCTGTCTCTGTCTCTGTGCTGGCAGTAGCTGAATGTGTGTATGCACATATGCGTGTCTGTCTCTGTGCTGGCAGTAGCTGAATGTGTGTATGCACACATGCATGTCTGTCTCTGCGCTGGCAGTAGCTGAATGTGTGTATGCACGCATGCGTGTCTGTCTCTGTGCTGGCAGTAGCTGAATGTGTGTATGCACACATGCGTGTCTGTCTCTACGCTGGCAGTAGCTGAATGTGTGTATGCACACATGCGTGTCTGTCTCTGTGCTGGCAGTAGCTGAATGTGTGTATGCACACATGCGTGTCTGTCTCTGTCTCTGTGCTGGCAGTAGCTGAATGTGTGTATGCATGAGTGTCTGTCTCTGTCTCTACGCTGGCAGTAGCTGAATGTGTGTATGCATGCAGTAGCTGAATGTGTGTATGCACGCATGCGTGTCTGTCTCTGTCTCTGTGCTGGCAGTAGCTGAATGTGTGTATGCATGAGTGTCTGTCTCTGTCTCTACGCTGGCAGTAGCTGAATGTGTGTATGCATGCGTGTCTGTCTCTACGCTGGCAGTAGCTGAATGTGTGTATGCACACATGCGTGTCTGTCTCTGTCTCTGTGCTGGCAGTAGCTGAATGTGTGTATGCACGCATGCGTGTCTGTCTCTGTGCTGGCAGTAGCTGAATGTGTGTATGCACACATGCATGTCTGTCTCTGCGCTGGCAGTAGCTGAATGTGTGTATGCACGCATGCGTGTCTGTCTCTGTGCTGGCAGTAGCTGAATGTGTGTATGCACACATGCGTGTCTGTCTCTACGCTGGCAGTAGCTGAATGTGTGTATGCACACATGCGTGTCTGTCTCTGTGCTGGCAGTAGCTGAATGTGTGTATGCACACATGCGTGTCTGTCTCTGTCTCTGTGCTGGCAGTAGCTGAATGTGTGTATGCACGCATGCGTGTCTGTCTCTGTTTCTGTGCTGGCAGTAGCTGAATGTGTGTATGCACGCGTGTCTGTCTCTGTCTCTACGCTGGCAGTAGCTGAATGTGTGTATGCACACATGCGTGTCTGTCTCTGTGCTGGCAGTAGCTGAATGTGTGTATGCACACATGCGTGTCTGTCTCTGTCTCTGTGCTGGCAGTAGCTGAATGTGTGTATGCATGCGTGTCTGTCTCTGTCTCTACGCTGGCAGTAGCTGAATGTGTGTATGCATGCGTGTCTGTCTCTGTCTCTACGCTGGCAGTAGCTGAATGTGTGTATGCACGCATGCGTGTCTGTCTCTGTCTCTATGCTGGCAGTAGCTGAATGTGTGTATGCACACATGCGTGTCTGTCTCTGTGCTGGCAGTAGCTGAATGTGTGTATGCACACATGCGTGTCTGTCTCTGTGCTGGCAGTAGCTGAATGTGTGTATGCACACATGCGTGTCTGTCTCTGTCTCTGTGCTGGCAGTAGCTGAATGTGTGTATGCATGAGTGTCTGTCTCTGTCTCTACGCTGGCAGTAGCTGAATGTGTGTATGCATGCGTGTCTGTCTCTACGCTGGCAGTAGCTGAATGTGTGTATGCACACATGCGTGTCTGTCTCTGTCTCTGTGCTGGCAGTAGCTGAATGTGTGTATGCACGCATGCGTGTCTGTCTCTGTGCTGGCAGTAGCTGAATGTGTGTATGCACACATGCGTGTCTGTCTCTGCGCTGGCAGTAGCTGAATGTGTGTATGCACGCATGCGTGTCTGTCTCTGTGCTGGCAGTAGCTGAATGTGTGTATGCACACATGCGTGTCTGTCTCTACGCTGGCAGTAGCTGAATGTGTGTATGCACACATGCGTGTCTGTCTCTGTCTCTGTGCTGGCAGTAGCTGAATGTGTGTATGCATGCGTGTCTGTCTCTGTCTCTACGCTGGCAGTAGCTGAATGTGTGTATGCACACATGCGTGTCTGTCTCTGTGCTGGCAGTAGCTGAATGTGTGTATGCACATATGCGTGTCTGTCTCTGTCTCTGTGCTGGCAGTAGCTGAATGTGTGTATGCATGAGTGTCTGTCTCTGTCTCTACGCTGGCAGTAGCTGAATGTGTGTATGCATGCGTGTCTGTCTCTACGCTGGCAGTAGCTGAATGTGTGTATGCACACATGCGTGTCTGTCTCTGTCTCTGTGCTGGCAGTAGCTGAATGTGTGTATGCACGCATGCGTGTCTGTCTCTGTGCTGGCAGTAGCTGAATGTGTGTATGCACACATGCATGTCTGTCTCTGCGCTGGCAGTAGCTGAATGTGTGTATGCACGCATGCGTGTCTGTCTCTGTGCTGGCAGTAGCTGAATGTGTGTATGCACACATGCGTGTCTGTCTCTACGCTGGCAGTAGCTGAATGTGTGTATGCACACATGCGTGTCTGTCTCTGTGCTGGCAGTAGCTGAATGTGTGTATGCATGAGTGTCTGTCTCTGTCTCTACGCTGGCAGTAGCTGAATGTGTGTATGCATGCGTGTCTGTCTCTACGCTGGCAGTAGCTGAATGTGTGTATGCACACATGCGTGTCTGTCTCTGTCTCTGTGCTGGCAGTAGCTGAATGTGTGTATGCACGCATGCGTGTCTGTCTCTGTTTCTGTGCTGGCAGTAGCTGAATGTGTGTATGCACGCGTGTCTGTCTCTGTCTCTACGCTGGCAGTAGCTGAATGTGTGTATGCACACATGCGTGTCTGTCTCTGTGCTGGCAGTAGCTGAATGTGTGTATGCATGCGTGTCTGTCTCTACGCTGGCAGTAGCTGAATGTGTGTATGCACACATGCGTGTCTGTCTCTGTCTCTGTGCTGGCAGTAGCTGAATGTGTGTATGCACGCATGCGTGTCTGTCTCTGTGCTGGCAGTAGCTGAATGTGTGTATGCACACATGCGTGTCTGTCTCTGCGCTGGCAGTAGCTGAATGTGTGTATGCACGCATGCGTGTCTGTCTCTGTGCTGGCAGTAGCTGAATGTGTGTATGCACACATGCGTGTCTGTCTCTACGCTGGCAGTAGCTGAATGTGTGTATGCACACATGCGTGTCTGTCTCTATCTCTGTGCTGGCAGTAGCTGAATGTGTGTATGCACGCATGCGTGTCTGTCTGTCTCTGTGCTGGCAGCAGCTGAATGTGTGTATGCACACATGCGTGTCTGTCTCTGTCTCTACGCTGGCAGTAGCTGAATGTGTGTATGCACGCATGCGTGTCTGTCTCTGTGCTGACAGTGGAGAGTTTTCCCACTAAATTAAATTACAAGACACTTTGACTTGGAGGCAGAAGAAGGGCAGGCAGGTGCTATCAGCCAGAAGAGATAGAATTGATTATGAACAGCTCAGAAAATGAGAAAGAAAAAGCGAGGCTCATAAATGAACAAACTAAAACAAGCTGTCTGCAAAACATCTAACTTTTTCTTCTTTCGCCTTGAAATGACTACCTTAAACGGGAACGATAATTTTAATTAAAACTCAGGGCTATCTAATCTCGGTCTGTAGTGCACACTGACTAATCCTCCTTCCATCAAAATTTGCTGGGTACTTTGTCAGTTATCTAATTGTGCCTCTGTTATCTATAAAACTATCTAGTTACATTTGCCAGCTACTTAAAACATTCATTAGAGAATGAAACGTCGTGATGACAGTGCTTTGATTTCACATACAGATGGTGCCTTAATCAGCACCTACAGTGCTTTACGTTTCTCTCAGAAGGCATGAAGCCATTTTACAGCTGGTATGTATGAGGACAAAGAGGAATAGCGATCGCAGGCAGACACCCTCACTGGGAACCAAGCGGGCGACAATGGTAGTTGTAATAAGATTCAGCTTTTTCTTTAAACAAATGCACATGGTGTCCGTATTGGATTGCAATTCATTTTTGTGCTTTTAAAAAAAAAAGATTTTTTTTTTGTATGTATAAAAAATGATTTTTTCCCCCCACTTTATTCAGACAGGGAAAGCAGGGCGCTGCTAGTGCACAAAAAGAAAATACAAAGAAATCGATCAAGTCTGTGCCTGTCTGTGGCCACAAAAAAGTCAAAAGATGGCACAGACAATTACGTTTTACATGATTTATTAGTTTTGCAAAGAAAACTATCTACATCATATATTAAATGAGTCCTTGCTGCTGACACATGCTGGTGTAAATTACTGAGAGATGGCATCAGAAAATGGGCGCAAATTACATGTTGAAAGCATACCAGGAAATACCATGACTATGGCTGTAAAAAACCACACTGAATGTAGCATGTAACAGTGAGGGAACATTATTGCCAATCATCATTAATTGGCAATTGACTAATTGTGAATTTCATACTAGTTTCATACTTTAAGATGAAGCCAAAGATTCTAAATGTTTTAGCATATATGTTTAAGGTGAAGCTCAACACAGAAAACCACTGAGTGTAGTTGATTGTTTAAGAATGTAGTATGTAAAAAATATATAGGCAACATGATCACTGGCTGACACTAGCAATACAATAAAGTACAATACAGTAGCCACTGTAGTCAAACACTGATCATTCAATAGGTAAGCAAACGTTTAACCAGCTTGTTAGAGTCAGTCATGTTTAATAATATTCTGTATAACAACCATGAATGTTTTTACAGAACATACTCATATATAAGTACTCACTTACGGTAAATTACTAATCTGCTTCAACCTAATGATGTGACAATACTGAGCAAATAGGCTAGTTCTTGCACTGGAACAAATGACCCCTACAAAAACCCCTGTTTCAACATGTTGACAGCAGCACCAATATTGAATATGTCCAGATACCTGGACACCTAAAACTATCAATGGGAATGTGAGGTTTCATGAATCACATGGAGCTACAATGAGCTGTCAATCACTCATTTGCTATCCACAGCAAAACATGAGCCACTGACATCATGTAGCAGCTCCACCCATTTTTGGTATCATAAAACTTCACTCTCACATCACTACATAAAACAACCTCATAACCACTCAGCTTTTCACAGGTAAACCTCTGACGCCATACATCAGGGGTCGGCAACTCCAGGCCTCGCGGGCCGGTGTGTATGCATGTTTTTACTGCCACCAGTTACCACGGCTCAATCAGCTAATTAGTCATACACAACACAACGACACACTCGTAAATTACAGAATGATAGAACGCTACAATACACGCATACCGGCACAAGAACATTCCACAAACCTGCATACACACCGGCCCGCGAGGCCTGGAGTTGCCGACCCCTGCCATACATAAATCAACTGTGACGACCTCAGTAAAAAAAAAATGTTCAACTCGGAAACAAAGATAGCCAACATTACATAACAAAGTTCTGCCGGTACCAAATGACTATGACAACAGATAATACATGGGGGCATTCTTATTACTGTATGTTTCATCAAACAGCTGCACAAGCAGTATCCTTCAAGTACAATCATAAATTACATTTTCATTGTTAACTGAAGAGGAGTTTGCAGCTGGTTTCCGAGCAGCTAAACGTAAGACGGGGGTGTTCAATTCTGTGGCATCTGAGCCCAGTCATTTATTTTCTACCCAAGCGGGCAACTACTTTATTCAAACATTACAGCCATTATTTAACCAATAAAACCACTCCCCCCAGCTGAGGAAAACAGGAAAACGGTGGGACCACTGCATAGGACCATAACCTCCTGTGGAGGGAGCATGTGTGTTCAAGCACAGGCCACTGCTTACAGCTTGTGGTGAAAAGTAGACTGCTCCCCAAGCTTAACGCAGCATTGATATATTATTAATATGGACGTTTTTACAAATGGATCTCAATATCTATTTTTAATTGAGCATATTTTTCTAAAAATATCTAATTTTCAAATATAAATACAAAAGATACACGCGTGCTACAGTTATGCAGACGCACAGCGCCGCGGTAATTAGACTCGATTTCCATTTCTACCTGTTTACCTGTCATTCGGATGCAAAGCCTCCTCATGGGAGGGAGGTGTTCAGAATTAGTAAGACATGTTTGAAAGGGGAGCGATGCTCTGAATGTATTGAATCAGTTCAAAAGCGCTTGCAGCTCTGACTGCCATATCAGACTATAAGCATTAGAAAACGGATCAGCGCCATGGAGTCAGTAACCTGCATTAAGTGATACTGTGCATTCCGTTTTCAAAGAAATCCTCCATGAAAAAAGTACAAATAGCCTGCAGAGGGGTTCAAACGTTTGTTGCAAAAACTCGTTGCCAGGTTTGAAATACGCTTCAAAGCAGAATTTTGCAGAATACCTTCTTTAATGCGCATGTGGTGTCATAAATGTCAATAAAAATGTTTACTTATTGTATTTGAATGTGAGATATATTTCTCTTTTATGTAACAAATACATTTTTTTCTTATTAATAACTAAACTGTGCATAAACACCCATGTAAAAACAGGATTGTGGGAAGGAGGCAGAGGAGACAAAGGCAGCTATTGATCACTCAGTGAAAGAGAAACGGCCATTGGAAAGCCAGAGCAGGGTCTTTGTAACTCTGAAATGCAAGTTTGAAGTCATAGCGTGGCAGCTTGACGGCTTCACAATGGGCAGCGATGGGATGCTATATCTGACATCCACACCATCAGAAAAAAGGTTATTTCCTTTTCAAGTGCTCCCTCCGCCCTTCTCTCCCCCACAGCCTCCGCCTCTGCACCTTCCTAAAATCAATGGGGAGAAGTCATTGTACATCTGAAGGTAAGACACTGAATAGAGATCAGATTCCTCTTATGACAGGGTGCTTTTTGTGTATGTGGATGAGTGTGTTTTATTTCTTCTCGAGGCTCATCGGGAGCAGCAGGGAAAATGTGAAGATTGATCTCTTACAGAGGTCTTTATGGGACAAAAGTTTAATGTCTTCAATTCATAACAGAAATAATAGGTGACAGCAAGCAAAAATCCACCAGTCTCTACAGTGTTTCCATAGAAACCAGGGAAGGATTGGGAAGTGCTGTCACCATTACTCATCCACAAATCCCTAATATTTAAACACATCTTTCTGGAGTGGCATAAACTTTATTACGTATGACAGGTCTAAACTTCAAACGCAGCCTGGCATGAAGCTGACACGAGTAATTTATCTTAGCATAATCCAATTATATGGGAATGGGGCTTAATGTACTTATCTTTTATTATTACATTCTAAAGAGATCATTAAGTGTCTGCTCACAGCCCATTGAGGGGGGGCTGTGGCAGAATGGCACTCCCCTTTGACCAGGCTCTCTCCTTTCCCTATGCCCCCCAAAAACACACAGACAAACATCTGCTCAAACCTATAATTCTTAACTGGATGTTTCAAACAACTGTAAATAAATAAATAAATAAATAAATAAATATACAAATGTCATATTGTGTATCTGTAAGGTTTCATTAAATTAATCACATTTAAAGTATTCATTAGTTTTTATGAGGTCAAAACATATTCAAAGGAAACGTGTGCACTATTAGTGCACTATTTATGGTATCGGCCATTTTATAGAGTGTCCAAATTCAAAATGTCAAATTTGACACCCTAAACAGTGCACTCAATATCCCCCACAATGCACCACAAAATGTAGGGAACAAACGATGTACACTACATTACCGGAGACCTTTTTTTTTGTCAAGATGGCGACGGCTGAGGCTGTGCTGTTCTACAAATGTTCATATAAATGCAAGTTTCATCTTGTATGTTAAATCAGTTTAATCGGCTTTATAACCAAAATATACATAAACGTGGTAGATTAAATATATTACAAAGTGTTAACTATATTTTTTTATTTAACAATTATTACTATGTTTAATGAAAAATGCAACGTAATTAGCTAGCTAGCTACCTAGTTACCTAACTTACCTATCTACCTACAACGAGACAACAAAACCTTTGTTCAAAATTTTAAAAAAAATTATTGCAGGCTTTCTCACCAAGCCGGTGACCGCTGTCACGCAAGCGTCGCACGTTGCCAAGTAACCTACTCAGAAACGGTAGTGTCCGAAATCGTCTCCTCCTTTCATCAGTCAAACCCTATTTATTGCTCTATGTAGATTCCCTAAGTAGTGTATAGGGAGGGAGTGAATGAGTGAGCGATTTTGGACACAGCCACTGTAAACGAAACGCAGTATGTCTGAGAGCGTCACGTGCGCAAGCGTCAACACAAGCAAACATTTTAGGAATAACAATGTTACCGAACAAACAGATACATCCATAGATCAATGAGACTGTCCATCAACTGCATTGAATCGTAAGTGCCGTTGGTATTTGTTCCTCCTCGAGCCGAAGACATTCCTTTATATTAAACGCAACACCCGCTTCGTACGGGCCTTCGCTTGGTCTCCGTTTACGGAAGTTTGTCATCCTGTGCCATATTTAATGGTTTCCGCCACTCCGCGTGACGCTCGCCGCCGCAGTCCATGCGTGAATTGTGACAGTGATTTCTTCCTGGACGATTGCCCTCGTGAAGAAAAGCAGTACGTTGGACCGAGACCTCTTTCATCACGGACCCAACCGTCACTGTCACACAAAGCAGACCAGAGCTGTCTGTACCCCGTCACTTTAATTGGGATCATTGAAGCCCCTATTGAAATGAATAACGCTCGGCAATTCGCTTCCAAAAATAACTCTTTGTTCTTTGGTCTTGTATTTTCTTTTCCTCCTCTTTTACGCCATTTGTAGTCACAGCGTCATTTGCATACGGTGGCTCCTGCCTATCTGTCACTCTCATCCCAGATAAATAACAAGCAGAAGTGTCTCGCTAACTCATTAAAAATAAGTGGAATTCCATACAAAGTAGTAAGTAATTAGATTGAAAGATTATGCTTTTTTTTTTTTAAAGAAATGATTACAGATGAAAATGCAGGAGAAATCTTAAATGTTCAAAGTATAGATGGTGGTGAAAAATAAGTAGCCTAAGTTAAAAAGATATAACCATATAAATATAGACTATTTGAAGTCAATTGTACTTCTTTATTGATATTAACTGTACATTTCAGTAAATAACTGTGATATAGGAACTCCATCAAAGACAGCCAACCATAAAGGTAGCTATAGGTGGATTTCAGCTGTCAGGAGAAGCACCACAGTAAATCTAAAAATAAAAAAAGAAGTCAATAAGAATATAAAAGCTAGTAAATGAAATGATTTGGATCCCCACCTGCACACACAGCGAGGTCAAGCCACTACCTTGAGAGGTGTGTAAACGCTCTCCCTGCCCGTCGCAAGCCAGTCCCCCGAAACCCAACCCCCAATCCCCCCTCCGCCTCCACATTGAGCCCCCGGACCCTCCTGCCGGCTCCGCTCCCGCTCTAATGAAAAGCAGGCCCAAATCCCTTTCAATTTTCCCAGCCTGGCCGTGTGCCGTTAAAGGCAATCGACTCGGTGAATAGAGGCACTATATCACAATATGCAGGTGCAGGCGTGCCGGGGTGGAGAGACATTGTGCCTTCGGAGAGCAGAGCTGGCATCCATCTCTTAGGCAGCAGCTCGTTTACGGGAGAGAGGCAGACGCTTGCAGGAGTTGGGGGGGGGGGGGGGGGGGGCGCCGGGAGAGGGGGGGGTGAGGAAAGAAAAGAATAGAACGGGAGGAAAAATGAGAGACCTTCACATCCTTCAATTTTCTTCTCTAGGATGAAGGGAAAAAATGTATTTTGTGCAACAGGGGGAGTGAAAAGAGTCTGGAATGGACAAGAGTATCTGCGCTGGGCGGATGAAAAAGGCTCTGTGGGCGTGAGAATCAGAGCAGGATGAGTGGAGGTGTTTGCTATCAGTCGGCTCCAGTCCTTACATGTGTCAAGGAGAGGTGCTGAAGCAGTGGAGTTGAGCTGGTGTGTGTGGCAAAAGGAGGGGGGGGGGTTACTTTCCAGGGTGGAGGGCAGTGTGTAAGACATCAAGACCCAGCGACACAGTATTACAGCAAACTTGCACTGAAATGTCCAAACCCCAGTGGGTTCACTTTACTGGGGTTTAAACAGATTTTTAAATTTAGCCATTAGCATTACCTTTGTTCTCACCACTAATCGTGTGGAAACTGACACCAGCCATGCAGTGATTTCATCCAAAATAGCATACCAGTTCTGTAAGTTGAAACTTGTTCTCAGGAAATATGTGGTGGGACGCTACCCATGGTGATAGACATAGTGGGCAACCTCAAACCCCATTCACTCTGTCACAGCGAAACAAGGTCCAATCAATGTGCCTCTCAATTGACTCTTCCAGGAGAGTGCACCTACGGAAGTGAACTCCTGACTTCACGGCTCGGATGGCACTTGTTTACAGCGCAGCAGGACAACTACTAGTCCTCCTCATTGACCCAATCTCCTCATTCTCAGATTCAATTTCAGAGCAATGAATCTGCTCCTCCCCTATCTGCCCCAACACCCCGTGCACAGGTAGGGCACGGTGATGAACTCACTCTCGCTCCTGTGCTGCTCTTCCTAAACTCAATTACGGGACAAAGGGCAGTGCGCTGCCTAACCTCTGATTGTAAGCCTTAAGGGTTTACCTCCTCCCCATACCTATGTTTGGTGCTTGTACTACAGGTCAGGGAAGTGATTCCTGTTCCTCAGGATGTGATCTTTAACTATTAGTCTCCAGCTGATCAGGGAGAAAAAATGGATGGTATTGATCTTTAAAGTACAAAAAAGCTGGAGAAGTTACCCCCTGAGAGCAGCGGATTGGACATCGGCGGTTTGTTTACTGTTGACTATGTCTTGCATTGCCCTGTAATGTTGATCATGTCCCCACCAACAGTTGAACCTGGCAGGACACGTATTCGGAGTTGCCTACGCATTTCAGAAGGTAGCAAGAGTTAAGAATAAGCTTGAGAGTTAAGAAGCTTTCAGTATATGAATAACAATTTACAGCGGTGCCGAATCTTATGGAAATGTGTAGATACCATTGGGATACAATTTGCAAACAATGCATATGCGATGATTTATTAAAACAATGCATATGTGATGATTTATTAAAACAATGCATATGTGATGATTTATTAAAACAATGCATATGTGATGATTTATTAAAACAATGCATATGTGATGATTTATTAAAACAATGCATATGTGATGATTTATTAAAACAATGCATATGCGATGATTTATTAAAACAATGCATATGCGATGATTTATTAAAACAATGCATATGTGATGATTTATTAAAACAATGCATATGTGATGATTTATTAAAACAATGCATATGTTATGACTTTGTTGGAATTTAGTCTGAGACAGTAACCTGCATGTATTATATTATTAAATTGGGAGAAAATTTATAATCAAACAAGGTACGAGAAAACAAGGCTCCTGATGGTTACAAACAGACATTTTTATGCATGCACTCCTTGATGTTTACTCCATTCAGCTGGACCATCCAGAGCACACCGTCCTCACCCGACATGGACGAGGGAGGCCTCTGTTCCCCCACGCCTAAAATGTTTCTCACTCAATTTACAATAAATTAACAATCCCTGAAAGTGAATCTTAAGCCTGACTGAATTTGGAGGCAGAGTAACTCACTTGTCATTCATCTTCATCCCTCCCGAAATGAAATGCTCTACGCCTTTTTCCTTCCTTCGTCCCCTTTCTTTCCAGGGCCTTAAATTTAGCGGCAAGCGTAGAAAGCAATTACGCTGTCAGGAAAATGTATTTTGACTTATTAAACAACTCGTTTTTTTTTTTTGCTCACCCAGCCCTCCCGAGAGCAGGTGCCTGACACTGAAATGAAACACAGACTTCTACACGCTAGTGTACCGTACATCCATGTTGCCATTTCGGAAAAGCGTAGGTCTGTAAATATTCAGACAGCTTTACAGGCCTCTGCAGCTGGGATTAGATTTCTCAGAGAGAAAGCGTGACGGCTGACTGCAGCTGCCTCTGTTTGAGAACGCGTCTCTCTTTCTTTGTCACTCCATAACTTGCTCTTCAACAACCTCCTCTTGACTCTCTCATGACCCTGTCAGCAATCCCTTGCCCTTTGCGGTCTGTTCCAGAGCATGTACCTGGTGGTGTCAGCCTTTACAGAGCCTCATAGAGCTCACGGGCCTGCTTTTGCAGGCATGTTCACTTTTCGAGAGTGACCGTAGTAGTGTATGTAGAGGATGGGGCAAAGTGCTGTATTGGCAGGAAATGCAGCACTTACAACGTGCACATCAATACAATGGCAGCTTTGAGGCCATGCTGTGGAGATATTTTCCAGTCAATAAGCCTGCCACAGATGGCCTTTCTCACCTGAAGCCTTTGAATACAAAGCAGATCCACTCCAAAGAAACACTCAACCAATTCCCCAAACACTAAAAATGATGTCTGACTAAAGGGATAAACATGTTATATTATCACAAAAGAAAGTATTAGTGCCAAACTAATGAAGCCTACACTTCATAATGTCTTCATAATGTAAGTCTCAACATTCTGTAGCCTTTTAGTGGCACAGCAGCTTCTGAAACCGGGATTGTCAGGATTTATCAGGATTGTCTAAGTAAAACTAGGCAGACTTGAGAGTGTATACAAGAGGTTAAAGTATGGCATTTCTGTGTCCTGGACACTGGATTTCACTACATTGTAACCATGGCAGCACAGTGTATCCATGCCGTATTAGAACCAATCAAGTTCAAAAAATATAAAGTACACATGATGATTTTACTGATGATGATGTATTCCATGATGGTCCAGGTGCAAAATTTATGCATAAATATTTAGACGTATCATACATTCTCCTTATTATTCCTCGCACAGCCCTGCCAATATCACCTCAAAATTCTCATCACACCATGGCTGTGTAGGATAACCAGCTGAGTATATTCCACCCAAAGATATCATTACCTCGTCACACGGCAAAGACCCTATTCCATCAAAGCCTCATTGCCTTACACCGCATTTGCCAGATGATCACTTTGTCTTTGATATAGAGGTCTCCGTGTGCAGTAAAGCACCTTGGCTGTAGCCTGGAGGTCTCATTGGTCTAGATAAAACAGCAGCTCAATAACACTGGGTCAAATCAGGCTCTTTATCTTCAAACGTACTGTCAAATAAATCCCTTTCTCTTTGGTTCGGGGGAAAGACATGACTACCTTTGTGCTACGCGTGAGGGTAAGACCCAACCTTATTGCCCATCTGCATCTTTTTTGTTGAAGAATCTGATACGTTAGATTTTTCCTTGCTCCTCACAGAACAAGCTGCGGCCTTTACCTTCTGGGACACAGCAGGAAGCGTAGATGATTGCGATTTTCAGCATTTTGTAAGACCTGGTGGTGACTGCACACCGCATGCCATCTACTGTGCTAGTTTCCCTGGAATTACAAAAAATATATATATATGAATGAGATAAAGAGGCCGGCCTTTCAGCCATATACCAGAATATACTGTACATGAATATTTAAAATACCAGGACAGAAAAAGAAAAACATAATGCTTTGTTACAAGAGGCCACCCTCGCTGCTGTTAAGGCACCAGAACGAATGAACCACATACAATTATCCATCCTTGTTTAACACACTAGACAAGGTAGAGACAAGCCCAATACCTCCGCTCTGATCTCTACCATCAGCAACTCACCACCAGTCTCAGTTTGACCTTCTCTCTTCACGGAAGGTAGAACTGCTATTGATTAAATCTTGGCACGCGGTGTACAAACACAGCGATAAGCCCAGCAGACAGCCGCAGTGCCAGCTCCATCGGCCAGCGGCCGCTCATCATTTATTCCCACTAAAAGGCACTAGGACAAGGTCCCCTACAGGCTGTCTGCAGGAGACCCTCTGACCATTAGGGCCGCAAAAAATAACCTTCCTTGCTCAGCACATCGGCTGCTCCTTCCTGACCTCCTCGTTCAGGGACGTTGTTTTCGTTTTCCGCTCGGCTTTATACCGCGCAAGCTTTCTGTCTCCAATGCGGCTGCTCTGGCTGTAAGAATGCTGCACGCCTCTCTACGAGGTAATTATTCCAGCAGTTCCATCACTACAGGGATGATCTGCTCCGTGGACTTTTTAAATCTCCCAAATTCTATTCCACCTTAATCTTTCTCACATCAGGTGCTCAATTCCTACTTACTAAGTGCTCAGCACATGCTAGAACTAGAACTATAAAATTGTCTTAAAAGACACTTTATGATCCTGTAAGGTATTCAATGGTTATCCAGTGGAAAAAGTTACAAAAATATTAGTAGTGATATAATCTCCCCCACACATTTTCATATAAATTAACCCTGTTTTTCTAATATAATAGTATATAAAAATTCTTAAGATTAAATCAATTTCCAACCGACATCATACCTTTTAACTTTTAATGGTAAAGACAATGTACACAAATGAACCTGTGTGAAATGCAGTCATAGTACTGACAACTGCCTAAAAGATACAAGAGACACAGGGCCGTGCACCGACTTTATGGGGGGGGGGGGGGGGGCTTATGCTCAAAATAAAAAGGGCTAAAAAGGCTGAAAAAGCTAAATAATAGGTAAAGATAAAATAATAAACCACTGCAGCCAGAAGGGCACTTTCGCTGTTTCAGGGCAGGGGGGCTTATGTCAGCATATGTTGGTGTCCATCTGTGCACATGCCAGAAGAGACATCAAAGAGGAAAAGACCCTTTGGTATCTCCTCTCCCAACTTTAGGTCCTGCCACACATAGCCGTCCGATGTGGACAGAACAGTAATGTGAGCAGCATGTACGCTATGCGTGCTCAAGCACAGTGTAGATGTGAATGCAGTTCGCCAGGTGAATCTTCTGAGCAGCGCAATCACTTGATGCTCTACGGCGCTGTTAAGAATGAAAAATCAAACCTGAAATGTCAGTAGCCCCATGGGTACATCAAAATAGATATAATCTAAATAATGCATTCAGAAACGTACCACAAAATAGCACATTTCTGTGCAGATGGGGACCTTATAATAGAAGAATGGTCACACTGCTTTACCCCTGGGTGCCGTTTGTTCATATTGAAAGTCCTATAAAATGCATCCATCAGAACTGACAGAGGAAAACTCAGAGAGAAAACACAGAGGAACTCCTACTAAATATACACTTCAGCATAATGGGTGGCAGACCTTATCCACTGAATCCCATTAAAATAAACCACAAAAAATAAATAAAATGCAAATAACATTCAACGACTGATGGCCCCTGGATTAATGTTCATAACACAACAACCTAAGCAAAATGCTTGGACATAGGTTTTACTCAAGATCTTACCATTCATTTTAGTGAAGACAGAATGTGAAAGCACTTGTTCTCACGATTGGAGATGCCTCACTCTACTGTCCCTTATGGGTTAGAGATGTGATAACGCCTCCATGACACAAGGGAACTTTTCTCCTTTAAACTTGTACAAAGCTTAGTGGAGCAGAGCTGTTTAGTATGCATTCCTTGTTGTTTCAGGGAAAGCTCAGTCATTTCTGAAAAAATAACAAACAAGGCATTTTGCCATGATTTACTGTCAGCACTGATGAGGAAGTTTACAATCGCTTTAGTTGCCAGAAATCTTTTAATTCTACTGCGTAGCTACATGCTCCTTTCCTCATTTGGAGTCTAAATGATACATTTCGTAAAATCTCTTAAAAAGCATGAAGGTAGGTCAGGACTTAATGGGTGGGAGATGCGTAATGTTAAAAAGCTCACTGCGTAAACTGATTTCTGATTACTTTTTCAGATCAATTTCTGATGCCTTTCATTTTTTCCGCCCTGTTTCTGCCCAAAAAAGAAAGATTGTGTTGTGTTGAGTTAACAATCACTGCAAGTACAAAAGAAGTGTGAAAAGTGCTTGTGGCGCAGTTCTTGTACTGACTCCCGCAGATCGGCTTTGTTGACTCATGTACCGTACGCGAAACCGGTCCGACACACTCTTGGTGCAGTCAGTACGGATAAAAAGTGAGTAAGTGTGAGAAACTACAGCGGGTGGTAAAAATGTTCGAGCTTGAACCAAAGCAGTCAATCAGTCAAAGCTTTCATTCCCATTTCCACAGACTTAAATCACCCTGGAGAGAGAGAAAGAGATGGAGAGAGAGAGCCCCTTCGTACTGCTGGTTTGTTGTTTTTTTTATTTATTATTTCTTAAAAACCCTCAGGGATTCTAACAAACGGAGAGAAGGGAAACATCAGTGAGCGATCCTTCCAGGGACAAACCCGAAACTGAATAAACTCTTTACAGAATCAGAGCTGGAGGCCGGCAGACCGTCACCAGAGGAAAAGTGTCAGACCGGCAGCGCGGGACGCGACCGGCGATGCATCAGAAGCTCCGCCCAGGCCGCAGCTCGGGAGGAAAACCCTTGATAAAAAAACACGCTGACTGGGACTCCTGCACTGCTGCTGATGGAATAGCCTCGCTTCCTACATCACAGAGCACAGAGAAGTCTTTCATCCCCTCTCCCTAACCAGCAGGCACCTGGGTACGCACCGTTCCACACTGACACCAAACAGAGAGTTCAGCCACACGCGTGTGCAATAGATGGGAATTGTGGTAGGGCTTGTTTGTTTATTCGTCCGGCGTATGAACCATCCGATGCCTTTTTTTCACTGCCGCTCCCCACTGCAGGTATCGGTGTGATAAAAAAATATAAAAAAACAGAACATAGGAAGGAGAAACGGCGAGAGACAGACTGTGAGAAAGATGCAAGGAGGAGGTAAGGTGAAAGGCAATATGCAGTTTAAGCATTTGTTATTATCCCAGTAGTGCAATTATAAAAGACCTCCCCCATTACAGGCACAGCTACGCTCCCTCTTTGAGTTCTGCGGAGACAAGGCATCACAATTAAGGCAGATTTTCCAGTGTTGCTGTTTATAGAAGGCAGTGTGCGAGCGCTACTGAAGCGCTAGCCCCAGAGGCCCGATTCTGTTAGTCTGCCTGTCGCTCAGTCTGTCGCTCCAGTCAATCTGTTGACTCCACACCTCCTGAAGCTCTGGCGCTGTTTATTGCACTGATGCATGTCTGCGCTCTCCATTGTTAGAGCCTTTGTGAACCTACCAACACTGTAGCTCAGTAAATACAGAGACAAGGCCTGAAACAGGTGAGCCACTGTGTGGCCTTCTTTGTGAAAGACTTTTTCACCTATTTAAACCAATATTTATACTAGATTTCAGAGCCGCTATCTGTCAGCTAACCGACCTGAGCCCACGAGTTACAAAGATGGTAAACATGTACTTTACTTTGAAGTTTTAACATCCATAATTTTTCGCCGGCTTTCTTTTTAACAGGCCACGGATATTTAAATGTGACTGCTGCGCACCTGTTTTAAATTATGAGTCTGGAAAGGCGTGAAGTAAGAAAGCAGTCATTTTGTTTCGCCGAATCGGGCGAGTTTCACCAACGCTGGTCCCGCAAAACCGCGCGCAGACATTAATGCAGTACCGCAGTCCCTGTTATTAGCGGAATAAAAAGGAGACTGTGGCCCTGTCGTTTAAAACGTAATTAAATTAAATAATTATATTGAGAGGGAGCAGGCAGAACGTGCCTGGGCTGAGAGAGCGCTGATATGCGCCTCTGTAAAAGTGTGTCATGTCTCATTCTGGGGCCAGAGGGACTAAACCCTTTTACAGCGGCACACGCTAAAGGTCCCCCCCATCCCTCACTCATTGCAGGCTGTAACGACTGTCAAACGCCCAAGAACACAGGAAATAAAAAGACAAATAAGGCCATAAAACGCTTCTCTGACCCTGCATACTAATTTGCGCTCTGCGTGCCATCTTCTACGGTTTTATCTCGTTGCACGTCGCGGGATATCCCACAATGCCGCGCGCCGGGGCTCTACGGTTCACACAGCTCCGTCGCAGGGTTGCCGGGCTGTGCAGCGCGCATGTAATGAGGAAGCACAATGGAAGCGGTATGGAAAGTCATTTCTACATGTCACCATATATGCATGTTTTCTCAGAAGCCGTTAGCTGCGAAATATATTTTTAATTATTTTGCCCAGATATAATTTTCTCCTTCAAAAGGTATTCCATGAAACATCTTCTTTTTGAATTTGCACCCAGCTCCTTATCAATAAATGCACTTTCATCATTGCTCCTTGCAGCCAGCTCTCCTTGACAAATGTTGGGTGAAAAAAAAAGAACACGTAATCTTTCGAGCATTTCTAATGAGTTTTTCTTCTACAATTATTTGATAAGAGCGGAAACAGTACTGCGGGCGCTGTGCTCGATTCCAACACCTGCCCCGGCGAGGTGGCCGTTCTCCTGATTACGGGCTTCGGCGTTCTCCCTCCGAGGAAGAACAGCGACACACCGTCACTCCAGGAGCCTCCGTGCGGCGGCGCGAGGCAGGTGTCGGCCCTCCTTCGCGCACGCTTTTAAAATCCGCGCGACCTTGTTTATTCCCTTTCGAGCGAGAAAAGGGAAACAGAGGAAGAGCGGGAAGCGTTTGAGCGTCGGGGAGGGAGCTGGCGGAGACATGTAGAGCCGCGCTCGGTGTCGGGAAAGGTAATTGCGGAGGAGGGAAAACAGACACTCACCACGCTGAGGCCCAGCTGCTCCCTCTGCAGGTAGTCCAGGTTCTTGCGCTCCAGGTTGTCCAGGTAGTGCTGCAGGCGGGAGTAGGTGTAGGGGTAGCAGTAGGCAAACTGGTACACGTCGTCCTCGCGGTCGAAGCAGAAGGCGAAGGACATCACGTAGTTCCTGCGGTGGTCGGGACAGCGGTAGTAGTACACGTTTTTGGCCGGAAGTCTTTGCCTACAAGACGCATAAAAACAATCAAGTCACTGGGGTGGTACTTCCCAACAACGTTAGGATAACATTACGGAAACGTCAACTGTTATACCACAGTATGAACAAAATGTTGCACATCCATGTGTATGTGTACGTGTGCGTGTCTGTCAGCACATTGAATTTTATATTAGATATACGCCTTTGACCCTGTGTTGGAGATCTGCAGTACTTGGTGGTTCTACTGCTGGCGATAACATCAATGCTGTTTGCTGACGTCTGACTACAAATGCATCAATAGAAGTGAGAGGTCATGGGATCCAGCAGAACTGCTGATAGTCGCAGTGACAAGGTGCAGGCAGGAGTGATGCGGGCACAATCAATGGCAGCTCATGTGTGCTCTCACATGACCATGAAGTAGGCCTCTCTCCCTGTGTGTCTTTCTTTCTTTGAAAATAATACATAACACTGACAATAAAAATGACAAACACGCAACACACACACACACACACACACACACACACACACACACACGCACACGCACACGCACGCACGCGCACACACGCGCACACACGTGCACACACACACACACACACGCACACACACACATTTATATATAAGGAGAGAAAATGTTGTGGTAAACAATGTCTTTCATGAAAGCAAATTGTCCAAAATGGCTGTGAAGTCTATTCGGCGGCCCTTTGGAATCTGCATGCTGCCAATGGAAGAGAGAGGAGGAGCGCACACAGTTTGTCATGTGAAAAGAGGCAGCGGAGCTGAAAGAGGTGCGACAGAAGTGTGAATAAGAAGAAAGGGAGAGAGAGAGAGAGAGAGAGAGAGAGAGAGAGAGAGAGAGAGAGAGAGAGAGAGAGAGAGAGAGAGAGACGGAAGCGAGAGAGGGGACGGCATGGCCGTGTCAAGAGTGACTGTCCAAAAACGAAGAAGAAAAAAAACCAGGGAGGAGAGGCAGATGAGGAACAGGGGCCACAGACAGAGAAAAAAGGAGCGAAGGAGGAAGGGAGGGGATGGAAGATAAGGGAAGGATGAGAAAGACGAGGAAGATCAGAGGCTGCGATGGCAGGCGGTTTGCGTCTCTCCTGTAGGAGCGCGATCAGTTGGAGATTGTCTCAGGGCCTGATAGCAGCCATCCCTAGCTAGGCCGATAAGCAAGAAGCAGCGGGTCGTTTCAAACAAACCTGGCCATCACTGACCCCCCCATACCTCTGTCATATTCCCTCATTTCTCTTCTTTCAAACCCTGGAAGGGGAATGGGCACACACACTCACTCACTCACTCACACACACACACTCACTCACACACACACACACACACACACACACGCATACATACACATACACGCATACACACACACGCACATACTCACATATCCACACACACCCACATACACACACACACACACACGCACACAAGCGCGCTTAAGCTAGAAGCGAAACACAACATTTAAATGAAACAAAATGACTCCAGCTTTGTAAGGGAAAAGGGGAAGAAGGGGGAGGAGGGATGATTATTCCCCTGGTAAAGGAGAAAGCGTTCCTATCTCTGTGCAAGTGTGCGTGTCTCAGCAGAATACTAATGCCCCGGCTGGCGCACGGCTGGCTGCAGGAGGGAGAGCGCGCTGGTGAGCCACGCCAGGCTGCCAGAGCCCCTCCGCTATAGAGCAGGCTCTTATCCTGGATCTGCAGAACCTGACGGCTCACCGCCCGGGTGGGTAGCTCTCCCATCTCAGCGCACTGCCTCCTGCGGGGCATTAAGATGCTAATGAGCTAACAACGCTCGCTCTTTCACGGTCCTTCTCCACAGCCTACTGCGGGCCCACAAATGCCACCGCACACAGGTGGAGGGGAGAGGGGGAGGGGGGGGGGTTGTGAAGTAATAAGAATTTTAATTTTCAAAATAATTAATTTGCCTCTAGTTTATCAAATGTCCATGTGGCAGTGCGAGCCGCATGTCTGACGTCGGAAAACACTACCTGTGTATTGATTTGTAAGAAATGGTATGTTCTTTGGCTTGCAAACATAACCATCATTTTTTATTTATCTTTAAAATAACTGGGATTTTCTCTCTGTAAGCCGGGCGAAAAAGCTTTTGAGAATTTACACAACAAAAGAACAATCAATACAAACCAGCCTCTATAACTTTAATAAAGCCTTCCCCTGTCCACAAACGCTTCTGTAAATACAGAAAATTATATTCTGCCATTTTGATTTAGAACAAAATCAAACTGTATGCACTGCAAATACACATTCACAACACAACCTCTTAGGTTTTCCTAACACACACAAATGCACACGCGCATACATGCATGCATACACACACACATACACACACATGCGCACACGCACACACACAAACACTCACACATGCACATGCACACACATGCATAGGCGCACACACACACACACACACACACACACACACACACACACACACACACAGACAGACTTCATGTGAGGAAGCCCCAGGTGGTTTTGCTTGCTGTGGTATTTGACCTGAGTGGTGCAGTGTGGAGTTCAGGACCTCTGGCTGTTACCAAGAGGCCCAAGAAGCACAAAACAGAAGGCCGCATTACCAAGTCACAAACCTTGCAGCTCAGGGTTAATGAAATAAAATGACACCTTATTTCTATATTTATTTATCTGTTTGGCATTATCCTGCCCGCAAAGCTCGGCTCTGTACCGTTTGACCTTGTTGGCTACTGAGCGAGTCTCCACTATTGATTTTAATTACCCGACAGGAATTTACTGCTCTCCATCCCAACACTGCTTTACTGTTATTGGCCAAAGAAAATAGCTTTGTGTCTTCCTCTGGAGAGCAGGAACGAGGAGGCTGCTGTCCCTCTGTTTTATATCTCTGCAGTAGCTTCTCCCGAACGGCTGCTGGCAATTTGTTTTATCTAAATGATGCCGCCTCATGCCTCTCGTACTTCAGGATGTGGTACAGTGCCCCCATTCCCAAACAGATTTATCGCGGCATGTGTCTGAAAAGCCGCCCCTGGACGATAATGTGCGCACACGTGGTTTTACGATTCGGCTCCACTGCGCACACTGCACACACTGCCCCAACCCGCCCTCCCCCCCCGCCCCCACATGGGAGGCACACGGCTCTGCTCAACATGCGCTCCTCAGAAATAATTCCGTAGTAAACAAGGATACTCTTCACAGCTCAAGGTCACCCTGTCGATAGTGGATTGTGAAAAGTGTTAATAAAACTTCTGCGCTGAAACAAGCGACGGACACATAGACGCCACCGCTATCTCCCTGGGCTCGAATGGCGTATGATGACTGCGACTGCTCCATGCGACGGTGCAGTCGATGCGTTTGCGCAGGGCGCGGGCGGCACAGAGAGAGAGCTCTGGCTGCACAAAGAGCCCTCTGCTGTGATGTCACCGCGGCTCGGCGCTCCGCGGCTCTGTTAACGGATACCAGAGGTTTGATTTTGATGTTGTCTGTTCCCCTCAACAGCCTCAGAAGCGAGGGATAAAATTGGTAGCTTTCAAACGAGGGACAACTTGTCTATATTCTCAGATCAATCAAGCGTAGAGGTCAACGCAGTCACAGTCTTCTCTTCCTCTCAGAGCCAGGGCTGTCAAGCGCTAAGCGCTGTGAAGGTTAAACGTTTTAGAATATGTGCGTAAACCTGTCAAGCGACAGAATTCGTCACAAGTCAGTTCAACTCATGACAAATAGAAGCATAGTTTCGGAGAAAATACGTTTTATTGAAATAATATACTGGAATTCAAAGAGCCAGTAGCTATCCTGAATTGCACGAGAAAGCCCAATTTGAAACAATGTTTGTGCGTATTAAACTGTTTCATCGCACTTCAAATTTGATATGCTTTTTAAACAACAACATTTCTGACAAAGACTGAGAATGATAAGTGAAAAAGTCTTCCTTCCATTCTCATGTTTTAAGATTTTTTCCTTATTTGGATACAGATCCAAACATTACGGCATGAGATGACACAGTTCCTAAGATACAGAGGGCTTGATTTACTAAGACCTTTAGCTTGTGCAAAACATTTTAGCACATGCAAAACCAATAACATGACCAATGATTGTCATGGTATATGTTTTGCACCAATCATTGGTTGTGTTATTAGTTTTGTGTGTGCTAAAGGCTTTTGCAAATGCTAAAGATCTTAGTAAATCAGGCCCATAGTCTTTTTGCCAGCCATATACGATGGTGCATTGGGATATGGTGCATCAGTTCAGCTTGCCGAATTACGATAATTCCCACAATGTGGATTGTGGGCATGTGGCCTTAAACTGCTTATAGCCGTCATGCATTGTTAGCAGGACTAGGGCTTCCCTGCTGAAAGAAATCCCAAAACCCACTTTCTAAAAAGATAGTAAACAGTTTAGTCAGAAGGATCAAATCATTCATTTTTCTTTTTTTTCCATGGCTTTTTAGCAAACACAAAGGCGATAAAAGGCATCAAACCTATGTCAGTTTTTTTTCCCGCCTCACTCATAAAACTTTCCAGCTTTGTTTGCTGTTTTGCCCCTGAGTGAATGACTTTATTGTCTCATAATATCTGTTATCTGCTCTCTGTAGATATTGCACTTAAGAGGCTTGACACATCGTGTACACCCAAAGGGGGAAATAAAAAAAATAAAAAAAATTGCACTGAAAAAATATATATATTAAAAGATGAGTCAGCTATGCATTTGTAGCACTTTAAAAAGATGAATTAAAGGTGTGCACATTTAGGCTTTGTCTAAGTATTTTATTCAGACCTGAGCAGAACAAAAATCCTTATGAATCTGAAATGAATCCGTTTATGAACCGATGCCACGGAACGTGTCAGTGAAGTGGATGAGGGTCTCTGTTACTTTTGCTCCGTTGTCTACACATGGGGGCCAAAGACTCAGTTCTCTTCATAAATGCTCTGGGACACGGCTGTATTAGAGCTAAGTGCCTCGTGAACACCAGCATACAGTCTCCCAGACCTTAAATCATTGGATCATTAGACCTGAAATCATAAACTCAAAGCCCCAGAGTAATTGGAGGAAATGCACAGGGTTATATATTCCAATCTAGCACTTTTATGACTCCTGCTTGCATGCAGAAATGGAAACTCAAAGAATCCGAGTCGGGTCCAAGACCACTGGGGGGAAATCCGCTGATAGTGACGGGGCATACATATTGCTACATCTGTCCCTCTCACAATTTGTAAAACGTTTATTACCCTTTTGTTTTTGTTCCGCTTTCGCCGTGACTTCCCATTGCGTACCCCGCAATGTGTGCTTTATGAGTATTCCTTCATGAAAGAAATGAATCAAAAAATATAAAAAAGGGAGAGGAGGTCCACTGGGACACTATGTTAAGAGAAAGGGCTCCATCAGCAGGCAGTGTGTCAGAGCACTGTGTGATACCCTGGGTAGTGTGTTAGAGCACTGTGTGATACCCTGGGCAGTGTGTCAGAGCACTGTGTGATACCCTGCTTGCTTCACACACATAATTAAAGACATGAGTGCTGTAGCTTACTTACATTCCTGTTTAAAGAAGGCAGAAAATAATTCAGCAGACTCCCACTTAGGGACACATAGGGTTATGACGTCCACTAATGGTAGATTGAGTAGAGACCGCGGTCGTGTGATTGCGGCCGTATTTACGCGTCTGCCTCTCTTTCCGCCTGTAGGTCTGACTGTAGGTTGGATAAGTGAGAGTCACGCACGGCTCTGGGCAACAGAAGTTGAGTTTACCGGCATTGGCACGCGGGAATATTTTTGATGTCAAGCTTTCAACGTTAGGCTTTTAAAAGCAACCGCTCTCAGTTTACTCCAGAAAGAATGGCCCTTTCTTTTCAAACAGGCATTAACGAAGACAACTGTTAAGGTTGGTGGAGGTATGCTCTCGACTGAGTGGTGCTCTAGTTTAGTATGCAGCTGGAGGCATCTACTCAACTTCAGTGTTCATTTTATGGCGTCATTAAATATATCAAAATAAGTAATCAAAATACAAGTGGTTTGTGCATGCCATTAGAATTACTCCAGTAGGCTACAAGGCGATAAATTGCAGCACTCCTGTCAGGTCTCTGAAGCACAGGATAAGATTTATTCCTGTCTGAAGTGATGGTATGGAAAGAGCTGGTGATGTAAAGTGGGTTCACACAGGGAGGTCAATGGTAAAGCACAGAGACTTGTCATGACTGTTTATGAGTTAGTGAACTGCGGTTCTGTAGGTGGCTCCGCACTATACCCATATCCTCTACCCATATAATCTGTGAGAGAAGATCCCACCTGAATTTATTTCTTCTGTTGAATAGACAGATATACGCCGGGCCTGCTCGCCATCACGGCGCAATGCGGAAATGCGGGCATTGGCATATTTCTGATTAATGTAAATCGGGGCCATTGCAGAAAAAAGCCATTTTCCCATTTTCAGTGGATTTGTGAAACTGTATTCTAGTAATGACAGATGACAATGAGGATTTATACTACTCGATTACTTTTACTATTTTGTTTTTGCCCCACATTTCCTGAAGAGAATACGATACGAGATTACGGTAATGACATTCTCCCATCTCCCAGACACTTTCACCCTGCATTTTTTTTTTTTGCATTCCTTCTCTATGATTGGTTTTTACAAACAGCAACAACGATTTAAAAAATATATTTACGGTAATGATAATTGGTACTGGTCATCGGAAGGAGATCACTATCGCCAAATTAGGTTTTATGCTACACTCTGATATGAATAAGCAAATCCCTGTGTGTCAGTCTTGGCACTGTTTTTAGTTTTTTTTTGATAATGTGGCTGCACACTGATTGGACAGCAGATGGTCAGATGGTCACACCATCCTCTTAGATTTTGGAAGGGCACAGTAATGTCCAGCCTCTTTCCACCACTGTCAGCTGCTTTATTACGACAAATGTTCACACCCTTGTCCCCTCCCTCACGTATGTGTGTTATACAACAGGTCATTTCAGCTAGATGTGTTAACATAATGCAAGTAGCCCTATTGTGTTTTTTTTTTTAATCTGAAATTGGGTAACTGCAATAATGTGGGTCATTCAGTATAATTTACTTTCCCATGAATGCCATGTACATGTATGTACATATATGCCTGTATTGTATGAGTGTGTGGCTGTATATGAATGTATTCACCTGTAGTGTATGTGCGTGTGTGTATGTAAACACTTCAAATACATTAAATTTAAATTAATTCAAAATAAATCGAATAATTTCAAAATTTTCAAATGCCTTTTATTTAAAAAAAATGCTTTTATGAAAAAGTATTGGAAAACAATTAAAAATGGTTGGAATACTTTTTTTATATATGTATTTGCCCGGGGTCATGATATAAATGTGTTAGTCTGTACTGTGATTGTGCATACCTGGCTCAGTGCTGACAGAGGCACCGCCCACTGTCCCTCCTCGCCGTGACACCATGCTGAGGCGACCACAGGTCCCACTGTGCTGGGGGCCAAGGTGCAATTAGCCAGGAGCAGATGATCATCCCGTTCCAGCCGGCGTGGCGCCGCCCCCCCCCCGATGGAGCAGGGGGCAGGGGTGCATGGGCGCTGACAGAATGATGTCAGATCTGTGCACGAGGGTGAGAGGCTCTGTGTGTGTCTGCGTGTGTGTGTGTGTCTACGTGTGTGTGTGTGTGCGTCTGTATGCGCACACGCACAAAAGGTGGGGCGGGTTCACAAACACACACACGTGTAAACACAGCATCGGCTCCCTGTGCCCCTACATCATCACGGCCTGCCCAGCATGCAGGGCCTCCTTCCACAGCTCTGCCACAGTTTAGAGAAGTAACAAAGCTACAGGGCTCTCTGACACACAGCTGCCACTGCCAACCCCTGCAGAAAGTGCAACGTGCTCGTCCACAGACCCATTCTCTACCTTCAGTCTGTCGACACCTCCGTTTTAAATTCAATGATAATAGGCTCTGCCTAACCAGGCACGCAGAAGTGGCTCCAACGCTTTTGTTTGACGACAATTAACATTACATGCGCTGATATCCCTGAATCACTTCTGGATGTTCTGAGCTAATCACCCCTCGAAGGCTTTGATTTTAAACAAAAGCAGTAAACAAACTTCCCAAATCACCGAGTGAGAGAGAAATTGAAATGGAGCGATTGAGGGGGCTGTTGAATAGAGAGGATTTCCTCGGCGCAGGTGCAAGTCGATCCAATATGGTTTCCCAGAATCCCCGGGGAAGGCTGACTTCATCAGCAAGGTGGGTGGAGCGGACCCATGGAGACAGCCTGGCGCCAGTCTGGCTAACAACGCACCCCCCCCCCCCTCCCTTTCCACCCCCAATCAGCCG
Source organism: Ilyophis sp. 1 JC-2022 (assembly GCA_022702515.1). Taxonomy (NCBI): domain Eukaryota; kingdom Metazoa; phylum Chordata; class Actinopteri; order Anguilliformes; family Synaphobranchidae; genus Ilyophis; species Ilyophis sp. 1 JC-2022. The sequence continues at coordinate 109,084,902 of CM040403.1, forward strand.
CTGAGAACCCGGCCACACCTCTGTCAGAGTGCAGTGCCTCTCCCTTAATTGCACAAATTGCAGTTGTGTCAGCTCAACGCAGCATGGGGCAGCACTGTTGAGTTGGGCAAGAGGGATACCGGACTTTGCAGGGCAGACGCCCAAGCTTGGGAAGCCTACTGTCAAACTCACTAAAAACATTTACAGTGAGAGTAAGAGTGTATAAAAGCTGAAAAAGACTGTAGCCTTTTACTTTCTGCTTTACTTTTGACATCTCTGAATAAACTTGTAGCCATCCTTCTGTAGGCTTTGCAAGCAGACAGGAAGAGAGAATTACCCCATGACACAAATAAATACAAACTGTGACATCAATGAATGTAGTGCCACCAAAAGGCACTTGCAATACAGAAGACTTTAAAAGTGTTACAACGTTAAAAGTTGTAACTGCTGGGTAAAATTGTAGTTCTCATGTAATTAATAAAAAAATAAATAACCGTTGTGAAAGAACCATAAGAACCTGAAGTATCTGGGCTCTGCAGGTGAATACACTGATTAATTTACTGCTTTGATATTTTCACTCTCCAATCAGACCAGCTCTTACCTTTTCCAAGTACAATGAACTGCAAGGGCCTGATTTACTAAGACCTTTAGCATGTGCAAAACCTTTTAGTACATGCAAAACCAATAACATGACCAATGATTGGTCATGGCGTTTGTGTTGCACCATTTATTGGTCATGTTATTTCCTGGGACACAAACCACCATGTTAGGTTTTACTATCGTCTGATTCAGACAGATTTACAGTAGATATCCAGGCTCACACACAGCTGACCATGGCCATGATAACAAGCTTCATGGACAGCGTCAAACTAATATTTTTATATTGACTATAGCTCCAACTTGCAGATGTTACTATAGGCTACGGCACATAGATGAAAAGTCAATTCTTGGTTACAAAATTTTAAAAACATTGACGATCTCCCATTATCTCATCGGCAGGTGCACCAGAATGAAGTCATCACCCACCAATGGGAATGAGCTGCTCATATCTGGGAGATTAAGTAAGTCCCAAATTACATCATCGCCCACTTTCTGAATAGTGCTAGAGTTTATGGTTCAATAATCATAGAGTGACTGGAAGCAAAGCAGCTGTTTTTTTTTTCTTAATTCTTGATTTTAGCTGTAATGTGCAATCTATGTCAAGGCAAACAGTGTTAGAGTGTTACATTTATGCTATTTTAAAAGCGCTACATTTATGCTATTTTATTATTTATTTATTCTGGACATCTGCACACAACAAAACTCACACTGTACATGCTGCCGCTACTGTATAATAAAGTGCTTCTTCATCTTGTGTTTTACACTTAGTTTGCGCCGACATCTCTAAAAAGAAAAACCAAGGGAAAGTGCACGTCCACCTGACTTTCCAAGCAAAGCAGCTCTCCCCAACGGCTCATAGGAGCGGGTGGGGGTGAGCGCAGGCACCCAGCTGCTAATAAGACGACAGATTTATCGTAAGGTTAAGTGCGTGGCAGGGCAAGCGAGGGCAGGAGTGAGGCAGCAGCCTTAGTGCGTACTGGTGTGGGACGCTGCGTTTAAACACCTGCCGTTCCAGCCAATCACAGGGAGAGAGTCTAAGGCTGATAACTACAGGTTGGGAGTCCTGGGCCACTCTCAGCACTTTACTGCAGGACTGAACTCCATCTAACATAAGCTCACCGCAGATAAGCATCACCATGGCTCAGTGGATTTAAATGGCAGGTTGCTCGCCAACAAAGAGGAGCATGCTGTCATTTTCTGTGTTGGTGTACAGACCATAAAAGAGATATCCCCATAGAGTACATACATCTCAATACCTGCTTTGCAAATGTCACTGTAGCCCTGAGTGCATACCCCCCAAAAGATGCACAAAATGTCACTTCAGAAATCCCAAAGTAAAGACACATTGTGCAGAAGCAACACTCTCACCACCCTAGAAACATCACACATTAAGAGAACATGCTGTAGCCCCAGGCCCCAGGCATGCACCCCACTTCTAATCTCATTATTTCTCCATACATTGTAGTGAGGGGTTTAACCCTGTATGACCAGCGTACCTCAGTGCTGCAGTTCATTTTCTCTCCTTTACATAAATTAATACCTAAACTACGTCTTACTGTTTGTTTGGCACGACATGTACTTGAATTACACTGCGGCTAACCTCTCTGTGCATGACTGGTAATTTGTATTGTTCTAATACGGCGTCGGTTAGAGGCTGCAGGTACTGTTACGGGCTTCCAGGCCTGAATGGGTGTAATTGTATAGGGAGGTGGATAATGACTCTTGTACTCTTGACTCTAGGCGTGATTGCAGTCTTAGAAAATGACGTGGTGTTTGGCTGCTCTATGCGAATCGCTTTGTGTCTATGAGGGCATGGTAGGTGAGATACTCTCTGCTCTCTCGTTCACACTCCCACCCGGTTCTGTAAACCATCTGTCCCTCGGGGGGGGGGCTTACGCCTGGCACAGTCGGCCGGCCCGTCTGACCACATCCCCCTGGCACTGACGGCAGCTGTGTGTTTCTCCTCTACCCCGCTTGGTGCCCATAGACAGACTGGTGGCTCCAGGTGCCAGGGGGGTAGCTGGGCACTCGGGCTCCCAGACAGCAGATGCTGCCAATTAACTTCCCCGCCACACGCCCTACAGAGTGGGGGGGGGGCAGGGAGGGGGGGGGGGAGTCGGCACAGCACTTACGAGGTTGACTGGAGTCATCACAGGCCGCTTACCGCCATCCCGACGCTATTCGCCGCTTTGTCCCAGGGTAACAGATGTCGCCATGGGGCCTCACAGAGAACATCTCAATTAGACAAGTAGAGAACAGCCCAGCCCAGCCCTCTATCCAGGCCCCGGCCCCCTTCAACAACAGTAAAGTCATTAATCTAAGTTATGTTCGCTTTCATACTATACAGCCTACTGTAAGAGCCCAGCATTCATACAGGCTACATACATGTCATACAGGCTACACTTAGAACTGCGTCAAAAACCAGTGGCAAATGTGAGAAATAAAACAAAATCGTAAGATTGGAATTCTGCTTGAATAAAAGTATTTGTAGAAATTATTTCCAAAGCCCAAAAGACAGATAATATCAGATGAAGAAAGTTGGAAAGAGCAGATCAATGATTTAGAAGGAGGAGGTAATCTTGGTGGTTGAGGGCTCGCAGCCGTCTTCTACGAGTGTGCTCGAGAAGACGAGCTCGTAATGACAGTGACGTGCGGAGGAGCTGTACATCACAGAGGGGCTTGAAAGGCAATCCTTCAGGAGAGACAGACCTTTTTAATGTGTTTTGTGTGACTGACAGCCCTGGTCCAAAATGGAAGAATGGTGTGAAAACAGGGGGCAGCTGCTACCCTCCACGGCCCTGTCCACCAGACACCCCGCTGACCTCTCCCGTGCAGTCACCGGGTGAGGGGAAGGATGTGATTGGCGTGATACAGTTGTAAAACCCATGAAAGGCGGAGATGCGGCTAACAACTGAGACTAATTTTTTTCAAATCGTATCCGCAGCATTAATGTCTAGCTGGCAACGCAACTATGATAACATTCAGAATCCATAATGCATGGGGGGTAACAGCTATAGAACTGTGTCGCTTCCAATCAATTGTACCATCTGCAGGATGGGGACGCTGGGTTCCGATGATTCTGGGAGCCCGGGGGGGGGAGGGGGTATTAATGAGCCCCAGGGCACCTAGGGGGCCAGTTCCTCCAGGAAAGAAGAATTAGTGATGGAGGGTGATTCTGACATAAGGGGAACAGACAGCACAGTGTGCACATGTGAATGCAAAGTTGTGAAGTTACATTTTAACTAGAGGGGCACAGATACCCTGGGCAAGTGCATGACAATTACTAAAGGGATAGTTCCCCTTCTGATGTTTAACATTATTTCAGTTTTAGTGTTTGTTTTCCGATTGGGTCTGACAAATTTCACATGAGATCAAGGATATTTTAGGTACAGAAGTTTCTTGAGAACGGCTGGCTTCACAATGGCAGGTATAGGGCATTCAGGGGTTTCAGTCAGATCACTTTTCCTTTTGCTGTAAACGTATTTGTATGCCTACCTTATAATGAAATGTATTCATCCATTCCGTTATTTCAACAATTCTGAAATAATATTGTATATCATAAGAAACTGGTAGAAAATAATTTTTGTGCTGCCCTCTAACGATTTTCTTTCTGCTCCCCACTCTGCCCCCGCCCCAATTGTGATGTCAGAGTACCTCTTTGGAGGTACCTCTACTTCATATGGATAATTGTTGCCGCCCACAACAGAAATAGCCGGCACCTGATTGGTTTGACGCACAACGGTTGTTTGGTTTAGGCTCCACGTTTTTAAACCGGAACAACGTGGCGTCCAGTTCATGAACGCTCTTATTCCACCTAAACAGTCCACTAAAATATTTTAGGTGAAAAATAGGCCATGCAGTTGCTGAATCCTCATTCATATTTGATCTGCGTCTAGTTTGACAGTTTGATCGAGTTATACAAAATCATTTGTGCATTGTACATTCATTTATGCAATTGATGATGAACACACCTCCTCCACCCCCAACCCTCTCCCTCACTCACTCTACTAAGTATTTTTCAAAATTGTGTAGTAGGCAGAGACAGGCTGAGACAGTGGTGCACTTACTCTTTAAAGTAACTCAAAAGCAGCTTGTACAGTGAAGTTAAGGTTGTATGTGTATATATGAAATTCATGTCACTTTCACTAACTACCTTTAGACAACCCAGATCTATTGAAAATGTGGCTAGTTTTCCTCGAAGGGGCTATCAGCACGCCGGCTCACCTTCCCTTCAACCTTTCAGCCTCTATCTATTGTAGATCCTCATCTATTAATTCAGGCTTCAATAAATTATGTTTGGCATCATAGGCATCATCTCTCTTCTGTTTCATAGTTGGACATAATTATAGCTTCAATATTCTATTTGCTGGCAGCTCATCAGAAATGTCAGCAAACACCTAAAATAAGGGAAAAGGCCTTATCATAGGAATGTGCTGCGGGCTGCTGTCTCAGATAGCAACATAAATAAACTTTACAACAACATCAAAAGGGCTTTTATTCGTGACTCAGTCCTTACCTCAGGCTACAATCTATAGTCCTTGGTTTGAACCAAGCCTGGCCAAAAGAAAAAGTCGCCGTTGCACCCGTCATGCATAGTGCCCACTGTACAAACCTCTGGAGGCAGTGTTATGATCTGGGGTTGCTTCAATTGGTCAGGTCTAAGCTCAGCAATGTTATGCAGCAATAAAATGAAGTCAGCTGAGTACCTGAATGTACTGAATGACCCTGCCGGGAGTTTTGTCCCATCTTTATTTTCGTACCTTCCCCGCAGATTAGTCTCCGCATTTATTAGTGGTTATTTCCTTCACAGGAATAACTTTTTGATTCCTTCTCAGTCGCGTCTGGTCTTCCGCCCCGACTCCGCCCTCACAGAGGGCAGAAGCCAGTATGAAAAGACCAGTGACTCCACAGGGAGTCGAAGAGGTGCTAGTTCGCCAGGGAGCTTCTATCACAGCTCATGAGGAAGGCGTTCGTGTTCTTCAGGTCAGCCCTACACACACAACAAGGTCAGTTGATGGATCAGTTACGTCACCAAGAAGAGTGTCTACGGGACTTAGCTGACAGTCTCTGCACGCTGACCATTTCAGTCACTGGCCCAGTTGCACAAGCACCCAGTAACCCTGATCCCGTGCCACTCACTCTCAGGAGTCCCGGGTGTCTTTTATTTTGTCGCTTTTGGCGGACAGTGCTCTCGCTTAAGCGAGACCGAACCACTGATTTGGTCTAATGCCCCAGTTATACGCGACTCCTTATGGAGAAGATGAAGTTAGTTTTCGATTATGAAATTTCAGATCAAGAGTCGGCTGTTAAACTAACTCGTCTTCGCTAGGGTACAGGCAGCTTTCAGTATTACATTTTGGGTGCTGGCTGGGGGAAACAGGGTGGCCCGACGGACTACTTAAGGCATAGGTGTCAAACTCAAGGCCCGCGGGCCAGATGTGGCCCGCCATGTCATTTTATGTGGCCCGCGAGAACTTAATTATCTGACGCGTAAAAAAAAAAAAAAAAATAATAATAATTATCTGACGCGTGTATCTACGTGGCTGGTTAACCGGGATTTACTTTTACGATATAACAGACAAACGCAGACGCGGACGCAAACCCGCGCTACATACGTTAACTAAACCGTTAAATAAAGTTTGTATTAAAAAAATGGTGATTGCACCCCCCCCCCCCCGTCAACAATTACAATCGAGGTCCGCGAAAAATCTTGATTGCACCCCCCCCCGTCAACAATTACAATCGAGGTCCGAGAAAAATCTTGATTGCACCCCCCCCCCTCAACAATTACAATCGAGGTCCGCGAAAATCAACCGGCCCTTTGAGGGCAACTATAATGCTGATGTGGCCCGGGGTGAAAATGAGTTTGACACCCCTGACTTAAGGCGTTATTTCTTAACGCATTGTCTGACTCTGTTAAAGATGCCCTGTCTGTGCTCGAGCCGCCTGACACAGTCAGATCTCTAGTTACTATGGCCATTCGGGTTGACAACCATGTCAGAGAGCGTGAGAGGGAATGCAGAGTTCGTCCTGTTCGTTCCTCCTCCTCTCCATCAGTAGAACCTTCAGCCCACACTTCCACCTCCTCCTTTTTTAGTCGGGAGGATCCCATGCAGGTGGACGGGGCTTCTTGGGGTACTAAATCACGGGAGAACTGGTGCCGGTACTGCAGACGCAGGGGGCATACCAAAAACCAGTGTCCTAAACTGGAGGGAAACGGGGGGTCTCGTTAGGGGAACCGGGGTTCCTAATGAGACAAGACACTCTCTCGCACTCTTTTGCCAGTCTGACTGCTCTGGAATAGGCGGTTTGTTAATATCAACAAGTTTATCGATTCCGGAGCAGTTGGATGTTTCATTAACGGAAAATGGGCCAGGGAGTTAAAAATCCCCCTACGCAATCTCACTCGTCCTCTTTTTGTCACGGCCCTCGATAGTCGCCCGTGGGGTTCTGGGACTATAAAGTCCACAGGTTCTATAACTATGTTCACTTTTTACCAGGGTCACTCCAAGAAAATATATATTTTTTTGATCAATTCCCCTGCTTACCCACTCGTCCTGGGACGTTCATGGTTGGCTCTTCACGAGCCTCACATTAACTGGGGCGGTGACAAGAGGGTTATTCGTCAGTGGGGTCCCCAGTGTAAATCACATTGCCACTCTCCCATTAACACCTATTCGGGTCAGTCTTGCGACTGTCCCGCTTTCTGCTCCGACAGTGATAGAGAGGAGGGAGAGATTTCTCCGGTCCAGATCGAACCGGAGGCTCAATCTGAGAATAAAGAGGAGAGCTTGGCGTGGGATTCCTTTGCAGATGGTAATTCTACCTGGGAGGAAGACTCTTTTGAGTCCCTTTTTGGCTAATGGCTTTATTAGGCCCTCCACCTCACTGGCTGGCAGGTGAGTTTTGTCCAAAAAAAAGATGGAGGCCTGAGGCCCTGTATTGACTATCGGGGGTTAAATAACATCACTGTCAAGAACAGGTACCCTCTCCATTTGAGCACCTGCAGGGGGCGTCAATTTTTACAAAACTCGATCTTCGCAACGCTTACAACCTAGTGCATGTGTGCAAGGGCTGAGGCAGCGTTAGCTGAGCTAAAAAGGAGATTCAGCTCCGAACCCATCCTGGTCACTCCCAATCCCTCCCTCCCCTTTGTGGTAGAGGTTGATGCATCAGAGCTGGGAGTAGGTGCCATTCTGTCCCAGCACTCGCCTCTCGATCACAAAATGCACCCATGCGCATATTGCTCTCATGCTTTAACACCCGCCGAGAGGAATTATGATGTAGGGGATCGGGAACTGCTCGCGCTCAAATTGGCATTGGAGGTGTGGCATCATTGGTTGGAAGAGGCAGAGCACCCCTTTACGGTCTGGACTGACCATGAGAACTTACAGTATATCCAACAGGCCAAGACGCGGAACTCTCGACAGGCTCGCTGGGCATTATTCTTTGTTCGGTTTAGATTTATTTTAACTTATCGACCGGAATCTAAAAATGTTAAGCCAGACGCTCTGTCACGTATGTACGACCACACTGACAGAGAACCGTGCCCTGAGCCCATCGTGCCAGTCACCCAGATTGTAGCTCCTGTCATGTGAGAGATCGAGGCAGATGTACAGAGGGCCTTGCGCTCGGATCCAGGTCCTGGTGGGGGTCCGTCCCACCGTCTGTTTGTTCTGTCCCAGATGAGATCTCGAGTTCTCCAGTGGGGTCACTCTTCTCAGTTGGCGGCCCACCCTGGTGTTCACTGAACTAGGTACTTTTTGTCCCGATGCTTCTGGTGGCTGAAAATGGAAAGTGATGTGCGGGACTTTGTTGCCGTCTGCCCTATTTGCGTCCGTAGCAAAAGTTCACGACTTCCACCTTCGGGACTTCTGCATCTTCTGTCCACTCCCAGTCATCCTTGGAGTCACATAGCCTTCAACTTCATTACCAGGTTGCCGGTATCCCAGGGTAATTCAGCTATTTTAGTGGTCGTAGATTGGTTTTCGAAGGCGGCACACTTTATTGCACTGCCTAAACTACCATCAGCACTGGAAACCGCCCAGCTGATGGTGGACAACGTTTTTAAGATACACGGCATTCCCCAGGATGTGATTTTTGATCGCGGCCCTCAATTCGCAGCCAAATTTTGGCGCTCCTTTTGTACCCTGCTTGGGGCATCTGTCAGTTTGTCTTCAGGTTTTCACCCAGAGACCTATAGACAGACAGAGCATACCAATCAGACGTTGGAGAGTACCCTTCGGTGCTTAGCCGCCTCCAATCCTACATCGCCATCTTACTTGGGCGGAATATGCCCATAACACTCTACGTAATGCCTCCACAGGGCTCTCTCTGTTCGAGGCTCAGCTGGGGTATCTACCTCCTCTATTTCCCGAGTTGGAGAAGAAAGAGGAGGTGCCTTCCGCAGGGGCATTCATGCGGAGATGCTGCTCCATCTGGAGGCATGTGCGCGCTTCTCTCCTGCGCGCCACCGCAAAATGAAAAGTTGCGGCCGACAGACGCCGTCACCTGGCCCCCTCTTACTGGGTGGGGCAACGAGTGTGGCTCTCAACACAAGATCTACTTTTATGGGTGGAATGCGCTCTATGCGCTTCCATGTCCCTCGGTTGAAACCGGTGTTGGTAAGCTGTCCGCCTGACAAACCGCTACCTCCCCCCCGGCTCTTTGAGGGAGGCCCGGTTTATACCGTTCGGAGCATTCTGGCCGAGAGACGTGTAGGTAGGGGTTGCCAGTTTTTAATAGACTGGGAGGGCTATGGGCCTGAGAAGCGCTGCTGGGTCCCCTCCAGAAACATCTTGGACCTCACGCTTATTAGGGACTTCTGCAGTAACAAAGCTGAGGGATCGTCTGAGGTCATCCCTTAGAGGGGGGGTCCTGTCATGGTTTTTGGCAGCCCTGCTTTATTTCTGCGGTTGTTTAGTCACTCCATCGGATTTTCCGCCCTCCGTTCCGGTGATTTCTTTTCGCACTACAATTATCTCTCGCACCTGTGTTTAATTTCCTTCCGCTTTATATAGTTCAGAGTTTCCGTCTTCCGGTGCTTCTGTCTTGTCAATTGTTTTTGACTTGAAGCCAGTAAAGGTATAGGATTTGGCAACTACTTCTCTTTAATATCATTCAAGATATGCGGGACTTGCCTTAGTTGCTCTCGAGCCTTTAGTTTCATAGGTTTATCTCGTTAGCACTTGGTTTCCCCGTATTGGGTTTTTACGGTTCTCTCTGAGACAGTTCCTTTGTTCCTATTTGTTTTAGTTGCTTCTTGTTTCCGCTCTCTCTAGTTGAGAGTGAGAGGTAACTAATTCCTTTCCAGTTTGCCTTTGTTTTCACTCGCGTTTCAAGTTTATTCACCCGCTTATCTAGGGTTGATTTTCTTTGGCGTTGCTGGGACTTTTGTCCCATCTTTATTTTCGTACCTTCCCCGTGGACTAGACTGCATGTATTAGTGGTTATTTCCTTAACAGGAATAAATAACTTTTTGATTCCTTCTCAGTTGCGTCTGGTCTTCCACCCCGACTCCACCCTCACACCTAAGAAATATTAGAGTGTGCGACTTTTTTTTTGGCCAGGCAGTGTATGTATAAAAGTATAACTGGGACTACACAGTGGTGGGGCATATTCGGCCTTGTCCTGCCAGGAACAGGCCGGGTTTAAGTCCGAGAGGGTTCCTTGGGTTACTTCTCACTTCACCCACAGGGAACCAGTTGTCCTTAATGACAGATATGCCTCTACTCTGAGTATCTCTTGCTCTCTACTGGAGAAGTAGTGTGGCCCGTAGGGTGTAAAATAGTAATTGGCTCATAGGGAAGTGCATCAGAGGAATGCAAATGCTTAAACCACACTTGTGCAGGTGTTACATAATTGACTTGAGAGGAACTGGTGATTCTAAAGGGAAAAATGGTTTAACAGATGGGAATATATAAACAAAATGGGTGGCTTCACTTTCTCTTCTGAAATAGGGGCAACTTGTCATGATATTAAATATTTAAGCAATAATAATATGAATAATAATAATAATTAGTATTATTCATTATTGTGCAGAACTGCTGCGGGTCCAGTGACCACAAAATGTCCAGTGAACAGCAAATTATTAAGTTATGAAATTCTGAATTCTGAATTATGTTCATACATATTCCAGCACTAAAGGAATTGATACGCACACACACACACACGCACATGCACGCACGCACACTATATCATGACAGCTTGTAGATGAAACACTTGCTTTTCTCCTGCTTTTTCTATTTCACTTATTCGCTTGAGCACTATCTGCACATGAGTTGATAAATTATTTTTGATAGACTTCAGCTTCTTATTTTTGTAGTGTGCAGACAGACAGCATCTTGTTTTATTATAAAAAAGTGGTCAAGGGTTAAAAAATAAATAAGAGTTTCCGAATGTTTTTGAAAAGCCTATCTGCCTCTGCCAGTGTAAACAGTGCTGACTGCACATCTCAGCTGGTGGACTGTGGAAAAAATAAAGCAGTGGTTGGCTGCACATGTTTGGAAAAGACTTGCATGCTAATAAGTGCTTTCACAGACTGCTGGCAGACGTTGCAGAGATGAGACAGTATTAGTTATGATTTTTCCTTCCAAACTTCAGAAAATTTTGAGACTCACAGGTCAAGTATCACCTGGGTTAGTCACATCTCTGTGCTTCTTAGGTATTAATGACTTTATTAAAAATGCTTGTTCCATGTTGTAATGCATCTCGTTGATATTGGAAATAATATATAAATAGTGTATAATCGATATATTCCTTAACAGAAAAGCCATCCATGCTGGGTGACCTCCCTGTCTTCACAAATAAAATAAAGGCTCTGACCGCATCTTGTGTTATTGGGTTATTGACATATTCTTTCTGCTTAGGGGACAAAACAGGAAGCCCTATGCCAGAGCAAACTGATTCTAATATAGGTTTTCATAGCACTGTAGAAACATTTTGTTGATGCCCTTAGATGATGCAATCAAATTATCCCTTTTATGGCAGGAATAACATTCTTCTTTAGCTGTCTAGCCAGAAGTCTACCCATTTTTCACCACTCTCATAAAATCTAAACAGTGCACATTCTACGTTTTATGAAATACTTAAAAGTAACTGCAACTTCAGCTGGCAAACCTTTGTGAATGTACTATCTGTAATGTTGTGTCAATTCCCTTTTCCCAATGGTTTTTTGTCTGTGCTCTCCTTTTTTTATTTTTAGAAGTGTGAGCTATGCATTCCCTCTAATATATTTCTTGGAAGCTTCTCAAACAATAGCCAGCCTCTCTGTTGTACAATATTAATTTAAAAAAATGTTGTTAAGTCCTCTAACAGGGATGCACTGAACACATAATGCTGTTTCCCTCCCCCTTTTCTCTGTTTCTCTATGTAAGTCCAAACTTAACTCAACCCAAGCGTGGGCTATCACTGCAATTGCTCCAATTTTACAGCCAATAGCAGATTTGATAGAGGAATTGGAAATTAAATAAAATTCTTGATTCTTGAATATCTATTGTCACTCTGTAAGAATACTGTATATTCGGTAACACTTCATTTGAAGGGTCCTTCATAAGAGCTATATAACTTCTTTATATGCACTACATAGCACATTCATAAGCACTACATAGCACATTCATAAGCACTACATAAACATTCATTCATTCAAGTACTTATGTCAATGAGCGCAAACAGGCATATGGTGTGTTATGTCAACATTAATGCAGCAAGTGAAATTACATACCTGGCATAATAATCTCATGTCATTGCACTTGGTAAGTCATGGTCATGTCACTTATGTTTATGCAAACAACTACAAAAAATCCCTCAGCTAATGTTAGCTAGCTTATTTTAGCTGGTGGAAGACAGTCCCCAAAACCCAATGTTCCAGCCATTGTTGCCCCCACACCACTAGTCAGCAGACTGCTGTTCGTGAATTAATTTTTCAGCTTCCGTAGTCAGGGCCAATCTGTCTTCTCCTTCCATGTGAAATGCACAGTGTAGTATAATGGTTAAGGAACTGGCCTTGTAACCGAAAGATTGTAGGTTCGATTCCCAGGTAGGACACTGCCATTGTACCTTTGAGCAAGGTACTTAACCTTAAGTATAAATCCAGCTGTATAAATGGATAATATGTAAACAATGCTAAAAAAAGAAAAGTTGTGTAAGTCGCTCTGTATTATATTACATTACATTAAGTAATGTGTGCTCCCAGAGTTTCTACACTGAGTTGAACTGATTTCTCTTCATTACATGCTCTTTGGACATATCATCGAAAAAAGGAGAGACTATAACCCTCCAACTACATTCCTTTCTTCTCCTTAGCCGCTGCAAGGGTCTTTTTCCCTGCTGTGAAGTAAATAAATTGTATCAGGACAATCCGTGGGGGCTGATCATCTCCTGGCCATGGGGCTAAAGAATGACGGCTCCTTTCAATCTTGTATTCATCACCCTCAAGGCCCAGACCCTCAGAGAATCCTCTGCACATATTTGATCATGATGCCACCCGCTTGTTCCCCTTTTTTGCTTCTTTTAGCCCAATCAATCTGACTGCATTTTGCCTGCTCAAATTTTCCAAGCCCTCGATGCAGTCCCAGAGTGCCTCCAATCGTTTAACATGAGTGTTGTCATAACATGAGAGCCTGACAGTGACTAAATAGTTGGCAGTGTCATCCATCTTAGAGATGCGGCCATCGGCTTCACTGAGTTTCTCCTGTATAACACTCACTGCATACTTCAGCTCAGTTGGAGTTGCCTTGATAGTCGACACATTGCTTGAAACTCCATGGGTGGATTCCAATCTCTTATTTTATCCGTCCTCTTCTCCTCGGTCCTCGTCTGACCCGGAAATCGATCGAGGTTCTCTAGCTTAAAGGACATTCCAAAATGCTAAATGCTCCTCGGAGGAGCAAAGAGTGGGGAACGAGGAGGCTCCCGGAGAATACTTCAGTGAGCAAGCACACGTGTAGCCTTTGTGGAAGCCTTTTCTCTGAATGTGTGACATGTTTAAATTATCTACTACTATCCACATCTGCCACGTCGCTGGCACACCCCTACACAAATGCAATTTTACAGTTCCTTTCCATTTATTATAAAGTGCATAAGCATAACGACACTCATTCTTTATAACTAACAAAATAAACGTTTACTCATGAAAAAATAAGTTAAAAAGCATTATATTTAATCACGTAAGCATAATATGACGCCGACGCTTGATTGAGCAAGGACGTTCCATTTGCCTAATGCATGTTGCCTCAATTCCTCCATCCTCGTATCCTTGCAGAATGCAAGAATAGTGAAAATAAGCGATATTGCAGAATTAGTCTATTCTGACTGCCTGCCCCAATGCTCAATGTTGTTCTAGTCAGCTGTGTCTGCACTCGGGTGAATTTAGATGTGGTCATGGTGAGGCTCTTACTACATTTTGCTCAAATAGTCTCTGATAAACTTAATCTGGAACTATTTATGACCTATTTAATACAACATTAAATACGGTTAGTAAAGTTTTCGCTGTCAGATTTATAGATTTATTGCTGAGTTTCTAGAGCTGAGTTTAGCGCTGCCATTTCCTCTTGAAACTTTAATAAAATTCCTTATTTCACTTGAACAAGTTTGAATTTAAGAAATATGAATTTATACATATGTCTCTTGGAATAAATCTTTATTTAATTGGCTTACTGGCAGACATGTTAGCAACTTGCAGGGCCGTCTGGGATATGGGAAGCCCTGTGCGATATCAGCAGAGCGAGCCCTTTATCATGATGTACTACATACACACGCGTAATGCACGCGCGTCACTGGGAAGAGATACCCCAGGACACCATCCGCCGTCTCATCAGGAGCATGCCCAGACGTTGTCAGGCACGTGGGGGCCATACACACTACTGAGCCACATTAAGAGTTCTGATGAAATTCACACAAGTTGGATCAGCCTGTGATCTCAATTTTTCACTTTGATTTTCGGTGTGATTTTGAATCCAGCCCTCAATGGGTTAATGATTTTGGTTTCCATTGACCGTTCTTACGTCATTTTGTTCTCGACGAATTACACAATGTAATCAATAAAGATTTTCAACTTGAATATTTCGTTCAACGAGATCCATGATGTGTGATTTATGTGTTCCCTTAATTTATTTGAGCAGTGTATATAGCTAGCTAGCAAGCTATAGTTTAATTTGCTCAATTTATAATGATAATAACTATAGCCAATTCATTAATTAATTAAACATACTGCCCGGAGGGAATTTATCTTGCACAACATGAAACATAAGAAAGTGACACAAATCTAGCAGCGGGCCTGTGTCACAGAAATACTGTTTCAGATTGCAGGACCAAGTCAGGGCTGTGTTTGGCCATGTCTGCCCCACGACTCTGCTGGTGGCACAGAGCTACAGTAAAGAGTTAAAAATATTTTCAATGAAAGATAAGATTAAAAGATAGAAAAAGTCATACGTGCTTTTATGCTCATCATTAACAACACCTCATTTGAATAATGACTAAGACTTTAACGTCATATAAATGGATAAATGGAACTTTAAAATCTCTTGAAAAAAGAAATAAATATATAAATCTTTGCATGCCTGCAGCTGGAAGTGTTGAGTAACTGATGGGATGTCTACTGGCATAAAGAGAAAAAAGTGATTTTAGCTTTGATCTTATCCTGCTTGGCTACTTCTTTTGATTAAAAGAACTTCTGTAAGTCATTCTTTAGAACTCATCTACAATTGTACCTGAACGTGATCGGCTTCAGATATATCATGTGCAACTGATTAAAATAGCTGCAGTTGGACAATCACTGGGTTACAGTGTAAAAAGCGCCCTGTTGGAAAGAGTCTCCCTATGCCTTTAAATTTCATTAATTCAAACCTGAAATCCAATGGTGGCTGCTTGATGTTTACTGTTATTTTAATTTCTCAACAGGAGATTAAAAACGCAGGTCTTGGGGCCACTTTGTCACTCACTCCTCATCCCTGCGAGAGCAGAGTGACAGATGACTTGTCGCTGAGTAAAGCGAGAATTTTTACTGCAGATTGGAAAGAAAAAAAGAAAGAAAGAAAGAAATTGCTCCATTATGCGACAAAGGTAAATCATTCAACGTGATGGAGCCCCTGCAATGTAATTTCCACATATAGCATTTTCATATGCAAATGAGCTTCTTCCTCCCTTTCTCAGGGCGTGTATGCATGTATGTAGGCCCGAGCCGTGTTGACTGAATCCCTCAGCAGGGAATCACACACACATCCACATGCATAGTCACTTTGACAAGTACGCATAGTAAGATGGAATATTATAATATCAGATAATTGTAGTCAACAAATAATATACAGTCTCCATATTGCTTGCTGATAGATTCATACCATTAAACAGGAAGGATTTGGGTTTTGTTAGACTGGACATTCTAATATAGACCTAAAGCGTAATGTTAAGGTAGGGCTTAGGTTTGGCAAAAAGGGTTTGGAGTTGAACATAATCAGTAAAAATTATCACAAATTTGTGGTTTTTGCAAAAAAAGAAAAATATATAGCAGGATGTGACTAATTAAGGCAAGAACTATTTTTACATTACAAATTCTCCAATATCAAAGCCATATACTAAAATAGGTTTGTCCACTTTTGCAACATAATCAAAGCAGACTTAGATTTTTATTTAACCCCTTCGTGCACAAATTGTCACCTATTTAGGGAGTGTTCTACTTTATAAGTCAAGGTGTGAGCATCAACTTGGAAAATGGCGTAAAAAGAAGCAGGACAGTTTTACCATTTACAAAACTAACTTAGATTATTTTATTTTCATAATTTAGGTCAAATAAAGTGCCACTAATGCAAAAAAAATCATGGCAATAATGCGAAACAAAGTTGGTTTTCTTTAGCAATGAGATACTGAGAGCTACAAATGTATAACAGATAAAACTATAAATTTCCTGGATCATACACTCCTTGGCCACAAGAGTACAAAATCTGGGTGATATGCAGAACTACAAAAGATCCATGTCGCAAAGTGTAAACAGTGTACCCTGTTGTGCCTTAGTGTCTCCAGATCTATCCAAAATGGCTAAATTGTGCACTGCTGTATATCATAAAATTATAATATATTACTAGCATATATTACATATAACAATAAATCAACTGTTTTGACTCATCAAACTGACTTTTGCATCCTTTTCAAATGGGAATATATTTTCATCAGAATTGGGGAATAGACATCTATAGGTCCAAAAACCTATCCAAAACCTTTCATAAAATGTCCCTTATAATGGTTTAAGATGAAAACATTGATATTACACTGGTACACACACCTATGTAGCCTAATCATTCACTCTAGTTTTTTTTTCCAAAATGTTGTGATTCATAATCAAAAATTTTACATTCATCTAGCAAATATTAGTACACAGTAAATTGGAATGAGCATTTACCATGCCCTACGTGACAGGTACAGCCCAGGGAGATACAACATATAGACTATGTTGTAGACTACAACATAGTCTATATTATGTTCTAGCTTCACAGCAAATCAAATATAAAACATGACTGAGCCACCTATGAACGCTTATACTACAGTATGTCAAATGCACTCAAAATGTGAAAATAGCAATATCAAACATATGGCACAAGACTGTGGTAGAGTGGAAAAACCAACATACATAATTTAAATATTAAAAGCAGAATTACATATCGAGGAGGAAAATTATGTTTGTTGGCATATACTCCAATAGAATCAATATTATGGTATCATCTTCGGACCCACACCCAAAATCTATGTAAGCAAGAGAAGGACTTTCTCTAGCCACGCTGACCAGTTGGCAAAATTAATAAAATCTTGCGAAAATAGCAGGAAAACAACAATTACGCCTAGACGAGCCAATGTACAAATAACACAAAAAATGCTGTTACGCCCAGCTGTAACTTATTGTTCAAAGCATCCAATAAGACATTGCAAACACGGTGGCAAAGGTTATAATGTCCTCTATTGGATAAAAGAGTCGTCAATCAAACCAAAATAAACTGGAATACATAACAGCTGCACAAACAGCTAATGGGGTTTTCCGCGTCGGGTTTTCAGAAGGTGTACTAACTATAAAGTGGTGTGTATTTCTCAAACGTATTGTCCAAGACAATAAGTGACCACCGAATCTCGAAAGGGACATATGCGGACTCTATGCGTAAAACCAATTGTAGAATTGTATATTCATATTTAGTAGCAGATATTGATAGAAGAATTTTAATGGCTGTAATGCAATACGTTCAGGCTATTGTTGGCTTTATCTTGTTGTTATGACAGAATACAAATTTTTGGTGGTGAAAAAATATTCTTATGACTTCACAGATGGACAGTATTGTCCACTGTGTCACGCATGGGTCAGTATAGTTGCAGGTGAGACTGGGTGGGGGGTTGTTTTTAAATGGACTAGCTACGTGACCATAGTGGCAGGTAGAAACTCCGTATTCGGTGTAGTTTTCAAAAATCATATACTAATAAAGCTAGAACATGGAGTTCGCTTTTTTTCCACTTTGGTTGCAGGAGCAATGTGTCTCAGTTGAGCAAACTCAGTAGGAATGGCAGTTTAAAAGTGGAAATCCACTAAGAAGTCTGCGGGAGAACATGGAGTTCGCTTTTTTTTCACTTGGTTGCAGGAGGAGCATGTGTCTCAAGTTGAGCAGCATCTCATGGGGGTGGGGTGGAAAGAAGTCTAGCTGAAGGGTAAACTTTGCCTCAGCAGTAAAACATGGTCAGCCATGGCTCTCGGCATTCATGGCTTGTCCTGGCCCTTAATGTAGTGATGAACTCTATTGTGTGCAGTTGAATCCTGACTGCACAAGTGCCAACTGTGGGCAGAAATACTGCAGATATGCACAAAATTAGCCAATTGGACAAAATTGGCTATGCACAAAACTGGCAGTACTAAAGGACGATAGATTTCAGTTGGCAGGGTATCCACAGCGTCACGCAAAAGTGCCTCCTCTGGGCTACAAGACGCCTGCTGCACTAGTTGCTTTAGCTATGTGGGCGATGGCTCAGCAGCTCAGCTGGTGAATCACAGAGTGGTTCAGAGGCTATGCCAGCTAGACTGTGGAGGATGTAACTACGACGGGACTGCTGCAATTGGCCGTTCCAAACTATAACATAGAGCAGGGGTTCTCAAACTTTTTATTTATGCGGACCACTTTTTATTATCAAGGATTTTCGCGGACCTCGATTGTATTTCAGTTGGCGGGGGGGTGCAATCACCTGTGTCACATCTGTCAAAATCGTATGTACCGCGGATGTGCGTCCACGTCTGCGCGTGTCTATGTTATATCGCGTGTTGTGCGTCGGCCGCGGGAGCGTGTGTGTGTCACAGCGTGGTGAAATCAGATTTAGCTATTGCAGCTAGATAGTGAGTAAACACATTCACGTTCATTCATTCTTTTTTCTGCGGACCACCTGCAGTACCCTCATGGACCACCAGTGGTCCGCGGACCACAGTTTGAGAACCGCTGACATAGAGCACACTGGGGAATAAAATGTGTTTTAAAAAAAAAGTATTATTAGATTACATTAATGTGGGACAGGTGTTTGAACTGGAGTGGAAGTCAGAAATAATCAGAATATTTTAATTTTCAGTAAAGTGAAAATTGTTCAAACTAAATTTATTCTGGAACAAGATGCTGATTGAATGATTAATGACTTGATTTGCAATGGTAGTCTAAATATCATTCAATTATTATTCAAGATGCATGTCAAATTAATAATAATAAATAAATAAATCATGTCAAGCAGCACAATAAGCATAATTGAGGGTATGATTTCTCATGCTTTTCTGAAAAGTGCGGTTGAGAGAAAAACACATATTGGTGAATTATTCAACAGGAGTCACATGTTTAGTGAGTGGCATGCTAGTAAACCTCTCAATATATTCCATCTTTGTTTACATTCCATTTTTCTAATGCCTACAGCTGTAGTACTGCCACAGCTACATACAGTACTGTGAAATGTATGGGAGCCATTGTTTCAATGGGGCTGAACAAATAATGCGTGTGAGTATTGCTGCCTTATAAACCAAGGAACAAATAGAAATTATTGTGCAATTCATCCAATTGTGACTCACCATGCCAAAAAGTCATTTAAATAACCTGGGCCACTACACCTATGTGGCTATGTCAAGGAACTGAACACATTTTTGTGAAGAAACGTGTCACTTTAAAAAAAACATGGCTAGTTGAAATGTGTTACGCCACAAAGCATTATTGATAATAATTATGGATATTCAATCTCTGCAAGCAGCCTGTATGATATTTATGTGCACTAAAGCAGAATAATAACTATCAATCAATTGTAAGATATACTGCATAGTGCAACAGAAGACTTGCTGTTGCAAACAGCAACACAGAGATGGGATTGTGAGAAATCAAGCAAGTACAATTGCAAAATATCCAATGATGTAATATAGGAGGTAAATAACTCCTCTGGCACGTGCATCAGGAACCTATGAGTGCTATCGTTCTATTGTTTTAGAACTGGCTCATCAAATCCCAGAAAGACAGAAAAATTAGAACTAGCTGGTAATATTGATGCTGTCATCCATTGTTTTAAGTAGTAGCTTTATCCTATAGGGGGTTATGTTGAGCTGGAATCAAAGCAGGCAAGCACTATTCTATTGTACAGACAAATATGTGACAATTTGCCAGTGAACCTAGACAGCATGCCTTTGGAGTGTAGTTAGAAACCAGAGTATATAGAGAGTACCCAAGGAGACATGGGGAAAACATTTACTAGCACAAAATCAATAATATCACATTTAATGTAACATAATATATCAAAATATTAACATTGTGGGCCAGATTCAGAGTTCAGATAAGCACGCGCAAATGGGACTTACTCCCGAAATTCCGCGTAGCTTAAGCTATTTGTGATTCAGACATTTGACTTATCCGCTGTTTTAAGTGTCTCTCCAGTATATATGCGGCATTATGCGTGCAGGGTGGAAACTTTATGAAAAAGAGGCGTGTCTTGCAAGATACGTATTCAGAGTTCTCACTTAACCATTTTTTTAAGCGCAACTTTGTTCGGAAAAAAAGGTGGCTTATGTCTCGCGCCACCAATAGATAATTATATTACATTATATTATTAGATATTACAGCATCTTTCCCATAAATTGATATTACAATGAGTGCATGTTATTTGAACATAATATTGCTCATATTTTCCTTAGCTAACTTGCAATCATCAAAGAGCTGTCATAAAAAAATAATGTAAAAGTAGGCTATGATTGACCCTCTGGTATATAATACAGGACCAATATTAGATGGATTAATTGATAGACAGTGTCTGGATCATATTCGCTTTGACAGAGAAACGATTTTGTAGCCTACTTATGTGAGCACAGCAAGTAGTCAGTTGAAGATGTTGCATATAGGCTATTGTGTTCACCTTAGGCTACATGACTTTATTAGGTAAATCAATTAGATTTTTAAATCTTTTTTTTTTCAGGAAATCCAACAATTTATTTGTTTACTTAATAATATTCTGTGCAACCACTGTCCAGTGATTATTTATTTTGATTGTGTGATGGGTATATCCCGGTCGTCAATAGGAGCTATCAATGCGACGGATTAATACGTATGCCTTCCGCATCACGCAAAAGCAATTACGATGCACAAAGGTAGGATTTTACAAAGCCAAATGCGGTTATTAAAGACAATGTCACTGACATGTTGAAAATGTATACCCCCACACACATTTTTTTAGTAGAAAGCTGGCAACCCAGGGGGCAGGAACAAGAAACATGTCATTAGAATATCATGCTGAGAAACGCACCCACGTAGCGCAGGTTAGAATACAGCGTATCTCATCCCACGTTAAGTCCGTGCTGGAGAGGCACTTAAGCGCATGACTTAAGTTGGCCATCTCTGAATCCGGCCCAAAGTTAGCAGTGTGGCAGTTTAGTGCACATGTGACCGCTCATAATTCTAAATGTTTTATGACATAATGACATGGTTTAAATGACATAAACCAATGCAACTGTATTCATTTACAATACATCTCCTGTATCAGAAGAGAGTGGAATTCTGAGCCCAGGACTATTGACATTATCCAACTCTTTTCTAATGAATATGTGGTGTCACCATTACACCTGTAGAGAGAAGTGCAATGATCATTTTCAATAAATATTCTGCATTGTTTTTCTAAAGCAGTTTTTCTATTCTCTTTTCAAAGACATTAAGCAATATTTCAATTGAACTTAATTTTTAAATGTAAGCCTCTGTATGCAGATTGTATGCTTGGCACTTCTAGCTCTTGCTGTGTTACGAGTATTTGTTTTAAGCCATAAAGTAAATAGTGTTTGCAAGAACATAGAAAAATTAACTATTCATGATACTGTTGCTTTTACCTGAAAATGACCGCTCTGATCTGCCGGATGCAATCCATGTTTTTTGCATTATTATATCATTATAAATCATTATAAAACTCACCCCATCATAATAACATATGTGAAGTGTTTTACTGTCATTCCCTTAGACCAAACCCACCCATCAGTCCACGCCATCTTACAATGACACCTGGAGGTCACTTACTCTCGTCAATCAACCATTAAACATGTCTATATGCAGCCATTATCTCCAGCATTATTAACCAACGCTCACACGGCCATGACATAAAAAAAATCTATATTAAAGACTTGCATGATTTGATTTAATTAGGGAAATGCTGCGGGAGCAAGGAAAACAATGTGACCTTTTTATGGATGGGCATGTACTGGTAAATATATTCAAATTAGAATGACTGTGAACGTGTGTAATGACATCCATCAGTGATGTAGAACGTAGAACACCATTTCAAATGTATAAAGGCAAGCAATAGGAAATTACAACAAAAGCCAAAATTATACATTCAGTGCCCATTTCCTACTCTGTGTGTATGTTTCACTGTGATAC
The DNA here is from genome assembly GCA_022702515.1 of Ilyophis sp. 1 JC-2022. Classification (NCBI taxonomy): domain Eukaryota; kingdom Metazoa; phylum Chordata; class Actinopteri; order Anguilliformes; family Synaphobranchidae; genus Ilyophis; species Ilyophis sp. 1 JC-2022. The sequence goes on from CM040403.1 coordinate 109,107,371, forward strand.
TGTAATATTATCCAAGACATGAAAATGAAATGTAATCAAAGAAAAGTATATAGAATATGTATTTACAAAACATTAACTGACATTTAATTGTATTGTACAGTGCTAAGTGACGTGCACATCTTTCTGCCCTGAATAAGCAGGATATCTGCCTTTTGGCTGGACGAGAGATTTAAAATAATGTGTGTCGCCACCCTTTCTCACACATTGTACGTCCCCTCTGACATTTTTACTTCTTGTCACCCATCTTTCATTTCCTTTTACGAACAAAAAACAGGACCCCCCACAATGAATAATTCACGAAACACATCAATGTTTTATGAAGTAACGTGGTTATTATTTTGAAGGTGGGAGAGGATTAATGAAAATATAACTTATTTATTTTTCCCGCGGAGGTGGAGTGGGATTTACTGAGCGATCAGAGAGCCGGACTGCAGATTACTGTTGCCACAAGGGCATCCCTTCTGCCCACACTTTACTACCACACAAATCTTTTAACACACTGCTAAACTGTAATAGGGTTGACTCTGGTTAATAAAAACAACACCGGGTCAAGGCTGAGAGAAGTTCAGCTGACCAGGTAAAAATATGTGTGTCAGTGTGTGTGTGTGTGTGTGTGTGTGTGTGTGTGTGTGTGTGTGTGTGTATACACATTTCTAATGTTCCTTTTGATAAAACAGTCCAAGAAGGGCTTGGCCAGGCTCTGTGAATTCCCACAACTCACTGCCGTATACGTTCCAGTTCCAGTCCTACGTTGCCTTTCTGGAAATAAGGGGTTAATCCAATTGCGATTGGCAGGGTGGCCAGAGTCCAAAAAGCCCAACTGAGCATGGCCAGATCATTAGCAATCAGGCTCACTCACATCTGCCTCTCCATTAAACACCCTCGTCCAATCATGTGCTTGTGCAGCACCTGGGCTTCAGAGCGGGCGGACAGCAGTGCCTCCAGGACAGCAGGTGTCCCAGTCACACGCAGCCAGAATCACATAGAGAGACGCAATAACCCGCACCTGAGCTCCAGAACTGGACAATGGACCCAGCTGAGTCCAGTCCAGGATGAATTAGCAGTCCAGGACTGCAGCGCAGTGATTATGACTGAATGCTCTCCTGCTTGTATTCTCACTGTGAAATTGCAGGAGAATTTCACCGCGGTCATTTTTCATTGTCTACTTATGACGTTCAGTATGTGCTCAGTGACTTTCATTTAACCCCCACCACCAGCACCCCGCCTCACCCCCCCCCCCCAACATAAATCTGTGTTTCTGTTGAAGTCACAAAGGGGAGGTCATTCAGTTGAATAGGTCTATCCTCCACAGGCACTGATCCACATAATGTCCGCACTGTAACAAAATGCATTACTGCTGCAGCGAGGTAGTCTTCAGGACTGGCTTCATAATTTTGGGTGTTTGCAAATACAAGATTGCATTGCTTGTGCATGCAAACTTTGAACAGCTATTCTGACTCAACGGCTAAAGCAGGTGCTGGGGACAGCCATATCTGAAGACAACTTCTTGTCTTTCTCCTCTGCCTCTTCGTCTTGGTGCCGCGGCGACCAGCCGGGTTTTTAATCTTCATGCTATGGCTGTCAGTGTTCTTCCTGCGGAGGCAGAACATGGCTCCTTGTGCGGGACCTGGAGATTGATGCGCCTCAGCGCTGCAGCGTGATTGAAACACCTCCTCTCCCCATAAAGCTGTCAGTGGTCTGATGGAGCTGCAGGCCTGTTTTATGCATTACACCTGTCACCCTTCTTCTTCACACTGACACGCAATGAAATAGGAAAATCAGGATATTTGTTTCCTTGGCCTTGAGACCATGCAGTCAAATCATGGAGTGCCACTGAATCACTGTTAGCAACCCTGGGCACCCCGGTTACCAGTAAAAACGCTGGCATGCACTGCTGAGGATCGCTCAGGGTTGAGACCCATCAGCCTCCCCGGCTGCTGATTAGCCGACAGAGCGCTGGAACGTATCCATCTCGGCCCACTCCCCGCCGCGACGCTGGGACTCCGGCAGGACTTTGACTGCGGCGCATTACAGCCGGACTGGCGCGAGCTCCTTGTGTATTAACATTGTGCTCCCCGGGGACGAGCTGCCGCTTCAGCCCACACTCCTGCCGCTGAGCCCCGAGGGCAGGAGGCAGGAGGCAGGCTTTTATTCCCCAGTTACTCACTGCCGACAGGCCCAGACCAGCCGTCTGCAACCTGGGAGGCCCCCCCCCCCCATCCCCGAACCCCTTTGTTCCACTCCATTTTATTTCAGATTTGAAGTGACCTTTATAGCTCCAGGTACCAAACTTATGATTTATGTAACCAAACAAAAAGCAGTGCTGGGAATTTTAATCAGCGTTACCACGCGAGTTTTTCTTTTCTGCTGTTTTTTTTCCCTTATTCTTTTCTTTCGACGATACGCTGTCTGAATTGTTGTGAAAATCCAAAGAAAGAACAGAGGCAGGAAAGAGACGAATCAAGAAAAAGCTAGCTTCTCTCCAAGAGACATAAAGGCTAACTGCACAGCAAATGTACAGTGAGAATTAGCTGACATATTGCAGAGCAAACAGCCCATTTTCACTGCCATCATCATGTGACAATCCCTCTGCCTAAATACACTGCAAAAACCAAATCTTAACAAGCATTTTAATCCTATATTTAGACTTTAGGATCTTATTTCTGTTACTTTTTTGCTAAATAAGACAAACTATCTGCCAGTGGGGTGAGATAGTTTTTACTCATTTCAAGATTTGCCAGTGGCGTAAGATAATTTCACTTGTCAAGCAAAAAGTAACTTAAAGAAAGCTAATATTTTTCACTTAAAACAAAATGTTTAAGTCTCATTACATTGCAGTGTATTCATGAGTGAGAAATAGCCGCTTGATTTCTCTACCCAAGATTTATTCAATACCCAATAAAGAATAAACATTTTCGGAGTGCCCATACGATTCTCCATAGCATGTATATGTACCTCTCCTGAACCTTTTAAGCCATAAACATTTTATTGAAATGCTAATATTTATTAGATTACTTTCTTCTGTGTGTCTACAACCCTTGCCACGCACTGTAAACCTGGTAATGTCTATCCGTTATCACACTGCTAGAGATATTTTGTAAGGAGTGAAATAAAAGTCCAGTGGCTCCCGAGTGGCATGTCCACCTAGCGCTCTCATGCATGGTGGAAGAGCAGTCATAAATTAAAGGGACACCTCAGTAACACAAGCTGATGCTTCCTCGCATAAAGCTTTACTGCACATCCGTGGTTTATTTTGTTACCTCACGTCTTGTTGGGCCTGTTAATTCTTCTATTTAAAATATACCTGTAGGTAAAATGACCAGCTAAGATGGCCCCAAACGGCTTGTTCTCATCAGCATGTTCTTATGTTCTTACAGAGGCTCCAGGAAATTTGGATGGAAAATTCACCAAGAAAAAAAGGGTATTTTGCACACAATTTTTTTTTTTTTAAACTAAAAAAGGTGTAGAATAATAAATATGTTGGTGAAAGCAGTACTGCTGACTGAACAGCCACTTGCAGCCTGAATTTGTCAAATGGTTCCATTTCAGCCGGGTTCATTACTTCAGTTTATAAGCCTTCCCCTCCCACATATATTTAAGTGAGTTTAAACTAAATTGTTAGAGAGCACACATGACCTTTGTAACCCTGTAAAATAGAAAATGTGGCAACAATTTCTTCCAGCAGTCTTTTAATCATGTCGAGCATATGTTAGCTTCAGCATCTAAACCCTCCTACAAAGTCAAAGTCACGTAGCCAATACAATTGATATTGATTGTGAAAATTGAATTAGCAATGTATTCTGTTTTTGCTATATCTGAAAGGTGGGACCGTTATTAAACATAATGTGAACAGTGTGGTGCACATATAATGAAAATAGTATGTCATTTGTTGGAAAATGCACTGAATGGCATTATCATTTTAAACACGGTACTGGTGGTGTTCCCTGTATGTTTACGGCTATAGTTACAAGCGCGTTTCCCCATGAAAGCTAGAAGCTGGGTTTAGGAGGCACTGTGACTGAGGCCTGATTTAACTTCTTGTGACACCTTTGTGCAAAAATAGCATAGAGATAACCAAAATATTACCCTCTCTGGCTCGTGTGTTAAAACCAGGCAAGACAAATGACATTCATTCCAGGACGACGCATTTAATCAAAGAGTGTGATAATTAATGCTACACTCCATTGCCCAAACAAATATCTTTGTCAAGGTGCTTGTTGCTGTGCAAGTCCTTCTCCTGTTCTCAAAGACACGATAACAAGCCATCTTAATTGCCTCCATCCCATAGATTCCACCAGCAATGGGCACAGATTCATCCAATCCCTCCCTTCCAACAAGTACATAAAATATTTTATCACGCTGGCGCTCCGCTAACTTTAATAAACTGAACGACCTTGCTGGATTGCACAAGGGATAAATTAGATTTCTCTTCCCCACCGGCAGGAACAACTTCCACATAGTGGTCCTTATCTGGGCTCTACTTAATTACGTGCTTTAATTTTAACATTTTTAAAATGACCCCTCACCATGAGGAGACAGGCTGTTTTAATTAAACAAATGAATATAGCACTTATCCAACAGGATCAAAGCTCTCATTTGTCATGGTAATAGTTAAGAATGCTGATAATGTTATCTGGAGACACATACCTAATTTTACCACACAGAAGTAAAATCCATCCTATCTATTTGATCTGTCTGTTGTATGTGTAGCGTATGTGTAGCGTATGCGTGTATATATGCCGTATATATGTAAGTATGTTTGTATACTTTGCACTGGCAACCTTGGGGTTTCGAAGAGACTCTCCTTCCTCTTAGAATCCCTGTCACTGCTGCTGTTTCATCAGAATGAATCACTTTTAAAAAGGTGTCAAAAAGCCGCTGTTATTTCAGAAGCCTTATATCTGTGGTTAGTTCTGTCTGAATAAACCTCCGCCTACCCACCTCCTGCTCATGTCATATTATTTAACACTTATAATGAGGCTGCATACCTTACAGCTTATACCTACAATGAACAAACAAACTTCACTGAATCTAGCATGATGGTCACTGAGGTAAACGTCTGTAGACTACATCACGCGTTGGAGTTATATTTCCCCATATATATATATATATATGGGGAAATATAACTCCAACGCACTGTATATACGATAGGCTCATACTGTGGCTTGTAGTACGAGCATACTCAGCATAGCTATGAACTGCGAATTTAATAAAATTTTATTTGTATAGCGCTTTTTACAGAGAACTGTCACAAAAACGCTGCACAATTGGTTAGGCTACATGCTGTGTTACGCTATTTTTCTGCAGAACACAGTCTATGACTTTAATGGCCTTAAATATGGTCAACATTTTTCTTTTTATTCTTGATTCATAAACATCTAATTGTCTTATGATAACAATATATGATGTAATGTATGATATACTATGTAATTCAGATTAGTCATAATGGGTCCAATTTTGAGGCTCTTCAGTGCGTTGTGTGCTAAAACAGGCAGTGTGGCATGGAATATGAAATGGAATGCTCTGCGTCTACACATACAGTAGACTAAGAGAATTCCATTCCTTATTCCATGTCACATTTCTGCCACACTGCCTGTTTTACACACAGCACACTAAAGTAAGAGCCTCAAAATTGTGTCCGTTGTGTCAATTTAGAGGAAGATAAAACCCAGGGTTTGCATAATGCATTTTTGTTTGGTGGTTTCCTTAGATAATTTGTCTACTGAATATCCTTAACTTTTGTTAGTGAGCTCAGAGAAGGGTCTTGATGACAAAAGAGGTGATAGCCTATTTATTTGTCATTGTTAATGTCATCCTGTACATTAGCTTATCGGTAGCCTATAGCCTATTAATTTATGTTCAGTCTTAGTAGACTAGTAATGCATATTGGTTTTTTTGGGTTGTTTTTTCGCACATGAAATAATAAAAAAACATAAATAACCCCAAAAATGTTTCCTGCGCGCAAAACCAGGAGATATGGTGGCCACCCCCAGACAACCCTTGAACCCCCCCTTGGCCATCCTAGAACCGTCCCTGGCCCTGGGAACCTTGTTAGGGTACATGGCATCATGAACTCCATAAAATACCAGAAGATTTAAAATCTGACTCTGGCTGCCTCTGCCAGAAAACTAAAACTGGGTCATCGTTGGATCTTCCAGCAGGACAATGATCCAAAACATACACCCAAATCAACACAAAAATGGTTAACTGAACACAAAATCAAGCTACTGCCATGGCCATCTCAGTCCCCTGACCTAAACCCCATTGAAAACCTGTGGGCTGAGCTGAAGAAGAGAGTGCACAAGAGAAGACCTAGGACTCTGGATGATCTGGAGAGATTCTGTAAAGAGGAATGGTCTCAGATTCCTTGCTTTGTATTCTCCAACCGTATTAGATGTTATGGGAGAAGACTCAGTGCTGTTTTATTGGCACAGAGAGGTTGTACAAATTATAAAATGCAGGGGTGCCAATAATTGTGGCACACATGGTTTTGTTAAAAATAATTATTTGTTGATGAGGGATTTTATTTTCTCAGAAAAAAATTACTTCAATTAAAGGTCGGATTTTTCTAATTATTTCAGTGTGAGATTAAGCTAAATCACCAAAAGGTGAATTTTTTATAACCCTTTTTACTTCTTTAGGGGTGCCAATAATTGTGGAGGGTACTGTATATATATATATATATATGGACCCTGCTTATGCATATGTCAGAATGATGCCTGGCTTTTTCTGGAGTACCTTCATTCCTGCATTATGTCCACCTCTACAGTAATAAAACACCTGCTGCCCATCTTGTATTGTAATGGCCACAATGCATACGGCCTACAGCTCTTATTTCTGTAAAGCAGCGTATGTTCTGGCCAGTGACATACACCCCACCCATGCTTCATGCAATATGTCCCTGTTTGGGTCTCTGCAATATTAAAACACAGATGATCACAGCTGTGCACTCTGCTAATGGCCTATTGTTGTGTAAGTAAGCAGGAACAGCTGAGGCCATCAAACACGAGGACAAGGCAGCGAGGACACACACACACACACACACACACACACACACACACACACACACACACACACAATCCGCACAGGTACAGCGGCCGTGCGCGGAATTCCAAATCCGCATGCAGCTCGCCCGCTCAAAGCAATTTGCTGAGGCTTTTCTATCTAAACTGATATTTTGTTTGCCTTTGCACGGAGCGGAGGCAAGGAAGCTGCACATCGGAATCTTGCCAATGAATATTTTCACACACACATCTCACCGTCTCTCCTTTTCCTGGGGATAAATTTTGAGGGAGGTAAGTGTAAAAAACCCTGAAAGTAATTTACACATCTCTGCTTGTTTACATACCTTATATAACATATTACCAAACATCAAGGGTTCCTAGGAGCTGTCTGGAGAAAGTGTTGTGAGTGACATTAGCGCAGCAGGAAAAGAAAGAAAGGCCTATTACAGTACAGCCGATTACTGCTGCTCGCTAATGTGCATTAGCTGTGGCGACAACTGAAGGAAGGTTAAAGTGATTCCACAGAATCAGTAGGATCTGAGAGGCATTTATTTCAGGTACTTTTGATCTGCGATCTGCCCATTGCTTCAAACAGAGCAGCTCTTAATGGCTCGCCCCTCGCCATGTGTCACGCCACAGGGCATCCCACCGCTGGATTACACACCCAAACACCGACTGCCAGCACGCGCACCGGCCCACCATTCCTGCCTCAATTATCTGCACCAGGAGACTCTCTAAAACCATGTGCTGATGCTATGTACTGAAGGATTTAAGTGTCACTTATACAACCTACTGTGTACCGCTGTTATACAACGCTAATCTCAATCTTCGCCACGTGAAAACTGACATTGAGAGGCTGGTGACAAAGTTATGTGGTTGCAACGAATGTCATCTATTACTGTTTTCTTCTCTTTAGCCCCTTCCCAAGCACCACCTTTTTTGAGTATAAGCCTGAAAATAAAATGGTTACTGTTCTTGAACCCGTTTGACTACAGGCATACAGTTTGTTTTCCAACAGTCAGAATTACTCTAAGTAGTACTGAAACAAAATAACAGAAGCTCAAACACAGTGGATTTTTTGTTTTTGCTGGGATAAGGATACCAACTTTACCATGATTTGTGTCGTCTGGGGATTGCCAGAACACATAGAATGTACGTCATCGTCATCGTTTTGATTTGATTGAGCCAGTTTTGTGTTGTGATACAAAATAAGGAACCGCTGTCGCTATAACTTTGGGATCGTAAAAATAGTTTATAGAGATAGAATTGTGAGCTTTAACAATTTCAAAAGGTATATTGTGTGACTAGATTGATAGAAATTTTCACCGTAATAAAAACCACAATGAATACAAATACAATAAACTAAGCCAATTCCGGTCCAGGGTTAATGTGGTGAAAATAAAATAAGGAACGGCTAACAGCTACGAAAGATAATTTAAATACAGTCTAGATTTTTGCTTTCATACTCAGTGGGAGTCACATACTGTATGTGCAATTTGAAGTGCCTGGTTGACAGGGCTCACTGGATGTGGCATGCAATGAACTGGATTGATGTGCTGGCAATTCCATTTTCCAGCTATCCAAATGGAATTCTGAGGCCCCTGAACTGTGTGCGCAGCCCCTGAGGAGAGAATGGCCAAGGGCAACAGTGAATGTGGAGTTTCTTACCTCCGCAATGCCTGAAGGCTACACTCTGAGCATAAACCGTTGCCTGTCCTGGCTGAGCTGTGAAAACCTCAGAGAGTGACGCATCCCAGAGACATGGCTGAAATAGAGCCATCTGTAGCGCTGACAAGTCGAGACAAATGAGACCCAGTTAAAGTTAAACAGCTCGTTCACAGCCCTAACCCAAAAGAAAGTTCTTCCTCAGACAGGGCCACGAGCTGTCAGACAGGCTTGTGGAGAACTCGGTGCCCTCGGGCTATGACATCACACATCTTTCCATGCAGTCAGCCAGGGGGCTACACCCCAACAGTGATCATCAGCAGACAAGCGCATCTCATTTTTGAGCTGCCGAAAGAGCGGGAGGGAAAAGGGTAAAGAGACACTCATTCAGAGAGATGTTACTTCAAAGCACCGAGCATGCAGGCCACTGAAAACCTAGCGAGAAATACATGAACTCACTTCTCAATTCCTGCCAGGTGAGAGTGAAAAAGAGGTAAAGAGAGGTAAAGAAAGAGTTCTTCTATGGGGTACACAAGACTAACAGCCATAATAGGAAGGGGGGGACAAGCAACTACAGCAGAGTTTTACTTATTGACTATTCATCCAAATTACGAAAGGGAACACTTTCTTCAGTCATAATTATAACAAAATTGTTTTTGTTATAATCAAGACTAAATGACTAAAAAACTGAAACTGTTTAATTCGAATTGCAGACTGTGCTCAACCATAACTGTGACGATGGATATGCCAAAGAAGGTCCTTGATTGATGGAAAGAAAGAAGAAAAGTTTTGAGGTCTGTTAACCTTCCAAGTCATGCACCTGTGAAAGAAATTAAACAAAGTGAAAAGCACGGATTACAAGAGAAATGCATTCCTTGATATACACGGCACGTTCCTCGTTCCTTCTTGGTGTTGTATATTCCGCTGTGTCCCTCTAGCACTGTAAAGCTGATGATAAACGGCCCAGCAGGGGGGCAGAGAGAGAAGGATGCACAGACACCTATGACATTACTCACACTACCGAGAGGTGAAGATTTCATTTCCTGTCTCATCAAGGGACTGTAAGAGAGGACTCTCTCAAACGAACTTGACTTGACCCTCTCTGGGCCGCGCTCTACAGCAGTAATCAGCGAGCGCACACTCCGTTCACCGCCTCTGGAAGCAGGGCAGCCCGGACCAGGCTGAGCAGGCCAGTACACACCCCCTTTGTTTTTTGGTTTCAATGGAAAGGTCAAAAGAGAGAACGTAACTAGTTGAAAACAATTTCCTCTCATGAAGTGCAAGCCATACGCACGGACAGCCGGACACGTTGTATTGCATCTAATGAGAAACAAAAAAACTGTGGGTTATCACTGTAATTATATAACTGTAGCAATAGGTACATTCAATTATAGGCATTTAGCAGATGTTCTTATCCAGAGTGACTTAGACAACTTAGTATCCAATAGAGCTGGACACATACTGAAGCGATTCAAGCTAGGTAACTTACTCAAGGGTACAACAGCTGTGTCCTACCTGAGAATCAAACCTACAACCTTCAGGTTACCAGCCCAGTTCCCTAACCATTATACTACACAACTGCACAGTGACTCCAGGGACCTGCCAGGTTAGACACTGGTCAGATTCTCAGAGTATGAGGCCGGCGCACAAGGCGGCAAAACGTGATACAAATGAGAAACAGGTGAGCCATGTGTGAGACGCAGTGCATCCACAAGCATTCGGTAAAGTAGGACTGATTACATGCATTTTATCTATACTACTCTTCAGCATAAATTTCAAAAACCTCCATAAGTCCTCAAAAATGTAAAAGCTCAGAAAATCCTCAGCTGAAGGGAATGAATGTTGTCTTTCTGGCCATCATCTGTCTCTGGCATCTCCTTTAAATCAGATAACTGATCAGCATCCATCCTTGCCAGTTCACAGCACACCAGTGTCCATCTGCTGCATAGCATCATTAGCCACGTTCTCACTGGACACATTCAAGTGCACCTCGCCATAAGGATTGCTTTTTTCCATGGAAGGCCATTGAAGACTCATGAATCATGTGGTGAGGAAGTGAAGAAAAACATTTATGAAAAGAACAGCCCTTGTCACAAACTCAGTGGAGTCCAGAGTGTATTCTCAGTCACCGTCATTACTGCCCGCACACAAAGGAACACTACGTGCTGAATAAAATGGATGTCGTTTGAGTGGGTGATGTGTGGGAGAAACAGAGAGATGTAACGAAGGATTTTATTTTTTGCATTTTTTGTACATCTTGCACATTTTTGCAGAACATCAGCAGTAAAATGAAGATTTATTAGACAATATAGTTGAGTAACGTCCTTTTATTCAGTGTGCATCAGACTTAGGTTTGTGCTTGGTCAGTAATTATTTTTCATACCCAGTCAAATGTAACTTTTAATAAGTAAAATGTATTTTGTGGGTAGCCAGGAATCCCTACCTAGCTCCTTTAGATGGAGTGGGATTGCACAAGCTAATAAACTTGGATAAATATCACATGCAGCAGTAATACCATATCATGAATGACCTTAGCACATTAGACTACACTTACATAAAGTTTAGATTTGAACGTTATCTTGCATTCCTCCTGGGTATTGCTGTATAGTCTGCATGATAACAAAGTCTGCAGCATGACAAAATAATGTGTGCAATGTCTGTCCAGTTGGGAGACCGTTGCTTAACAATGACATTAGACTTGAATCATCAAGGCCTGTAACATGTCATCATTAAGTATTTTCATTTAATTTCCTCAGGTACTGCAGCATCAAGAGTCAATCTGAAGGAAAGGAACAAATTATGCTAGTACTAGTACACGTCAGGTTCTGTCCTGATATTTTGTCATTATTGATTATGCCACCGTCAAATTCTAGCTAATTCACATTAATTAACTAAGATTAACTAATTTATAAAGAGGGAATTTACATATAATTAACATTCAAGTGAAGTTTGACAATAATCAATTGCAGTGAGTTGAAGACTGCTCCTTTGAGGACATAGACAATTCTGTGTAAGTTACAACAATTAGCAACATCAGTGAAATGACCACCTGAGAATGCATGCTGCAAACTCCACAGCAGCAATCTCAAAACAGCAAATGTGTTGATTCATTAAGGATTCAAATCACCTGAGAATGCATGCTGCAAACTCCACAGCAGCAATCTCAAAACAGCAAATGTGTTGATTCATTAAGATAAGATAAGATAAGATAAGATATGCTTTATTGTCATTGTCAATTTTCATAACAACGAGATTGAAGAAGTGCATCCTCCACAGTATAAAAAAAAAGAGCGCTGTAAAAAACATTAATGAAATAAAATATTAATGATTAATGAAATTAAGGATTCAAATCCCATGAATATTGGATTCATGTAGATTCTAAATGAGCAAAAGGGATATTTTTGGATTAATCACCCAAGTAAGCTATACATATACAAGCAGTTACTGCAGTCATAATTTTGCTATTCAGAATAGGAAACTTTCAAAGTTTATAATATCTTGGCAGTAAAAGATTTATTCAATATTAGTTATGTAGGCTATTGTACATGGTAAGTGAAATTTAGTTAATATAGAATTTCTGAGCATTTAAAAAAAAAAAAACGGGCACCTCCATCTACTTCTGCTTAAAGCCGGAGTAGGCAACATTCTCAACGGTCGTGATGTTGTGAAAACATTTTGAAAGTCATGGGCCATGCCCACAGAGAAAGATACACACCCCCACACCACTCCAGTAACTCTCCACATACCTCGTTGTGAATGCGCATAAAAGTTTCTAGATACAAGCAGGATTACAGACTGGCAAAAGCCTGGCATACCTACACTAAAAATGTCAGCTCCAAGAGTCCAAGTAAAACAACACAATCTCTTTCGTTGTTACAGAGTTCAACAATAATGCAATAAAACATTTTCCATTTTTCCGGAGTTCGGTAGCTAATTAAGTGATTGTTTTCCTAAATTCATTAGTCTAAAATGAGCTGATCTACCTGCAAAGTACTTTTATACATGTAAATTGTTGAACAAAGATACCCTCTATCCCAGACTTACAGTTAGGCGAACCACCTAGCCCCAATTTGGTAGTCTGCTGGACGTTTTACAATCTTTTTTTTCTGGTTTTCATAACTGATAAATAAAAGAGAAAATAAAGGACCTAAATAAAGGATCTTTCAGCGAGCCAGTTTTACTCAAACACTACAATGGACAGTGATGGCTAGATGAACTATATAGCAAGCCAATTTTATGAAGACCCCAAATATATAAACTTATTCCAGGCTCTAGTCCCGTTCAGCAATGTATTGAAGAGCCGGTGAAATTCTCTCAGCATTATTTTGCATCTAGTTGTGCTGTTGTGAACACGCAAGATTTTGGTAATTGGTTCACGACAGGAGCCACTTTGTTTTGAAAAGAAGAATTCAGGGCGAAACCCTGGTTTTGGAATGCAGAATGGGAGGGTTTAAACACAGTGTATGGTGCTGGATTTCTCTCACAGCAGTTCTTTGTATGAATGCTATCAACTAAGCATGACCGCTCCCCGATATCTTATTTTTTTAAAGTTGCCTACTCCAGATTTAATTATGGTGATTATAATCGCATTGTTTACATCGATTCCCTGTATTTTGTAATGTTTTTGTAATAATAAAAGTAACCAAATGAAAATAGAATTTGTAGCTACACTGTTTATGTATGGCAGGTGTGTGTCTGAGTGTGACTGAAAACACATTTATTTCCCTTTACAACATCACAATAAACACATATACTTCTGTTTGACCTGTTGCTGGCCACAGTATCATATTGGAAAGGCAGCTGAGAGCGATGTTACAGATGTATACTGTTCCTGTAAGCAATAATGTAAATGTGATAAAATCCCTGGTCAGACTGAGCTCAACCCTGGCATATCAAATATGGCAGTTGATTTTTATGCAGTCTGATTTTCAAGCAGTCGGAACCCAGCAATTTCATCAATTTGAACAATTCTAAGATGGAAAGAAGACATTTGATGGTTATTGCATGTTCTCTCACCCAGTCACCTCACTATTAATATTGGTTGTAAATCTGCAGGGCTTATTATTTTTTCCATATTGTACGTATATTTTCATTGTAATATTATAATTTGTATAAGGATTTTAATTTGTTGGTTATGGACCAGGATCTAAAATAGGACAGGATTTAATTCATTTTGTTTGGCAAATAAAAAAATGTTCATTTAAAAAAAAAAAAGTGCTTTGTCCCAGCAATGGTATATACAGTATATTACTTTGCAGTTAATAATTAATTCATAAATGAAAAGGCATTTTTCATTGCAACTCCCTTACTGAAACTCCCTTACTGAAACTCCTCCCTTACTGAAACTCCCTTACTGAAACTCCTCCCTTACTAAAATTCCCTTACTGAAACTCCTCCCTTACTGAAACTCCCTTACTGAAACTCCTCCCTTACTGAAACTCCCTTACTGAAACTCCTCCCTTACTGAAACTCCCTTACTGAAACTCCCTTACTGAAACTCCTCCCTTACTGAAACTCCCTTACTGAAACTCCTCCCTTACTGAAACCCTGAAACTCCCTTACTGAAACTCCCTTACTGAAACTCCTCCCTTACTGAAACTCCCTTACTGAAACTCCTCCCTTACTGAAACTCCCTTACTGAAACTCCTCCCTTACTGAAACTCCCTTACTGAAACTACAATCTCTCACAATGCATTTGTTTCTCTTGCACCTGCAACAATGCAGTGTGGGAAATTGAGGCTGCATGGGAAGGAAAATAATGGGTCGCTGTTTGTCTTGTGTAAAATATAATGAGATACAGATGACATCATTTCAATGTAAATGGTCAATTGCATCTGGAGCGACTGGGTGCCCATGCCATGAGACCCCACATGGCACTAAAGCTTTTTGAACCTGCTTCACAGGAGGTAAAAGCAAAATAACAACTCAAATCCCTATCTTGCTGGCATGAAGAATCCCTATCCCTTTCAAGTCTAACTTATCATAATATATCTGTCGTCATTACAATACAAATAGCTAAATGTACGCTGCACAATCACTTGTTGGTGAACTTATTTAAACCTCACATTGCATTTAAATCCCAATCTATACAAATTGATTCAATAGAATACAAATATCCATGCATTTTTGTATCTGTTCCCTAGCTAACTTTTGAAAATGATGTAACTCCCGAGAAACACACCTAATTCAGGGAACTAGGCTGCATAAAAATGGTGTCTACTGTTTTTTATTTTGTTTTTTTCTCACAAATAGATATTGGAAATATGGAAAAGAAATACTTTAGAAGTTGGCCTTGCCACATTTTTTTTTTAGCAATACCAAACTTTCAAGTACGGCAGCTGCTATATAGCCATATCTTAGAAACACAACAGCAATCCAATATCAGATGATTTAAAACAAAAAAAAAGCTGAGTAATAATTAGTTGAAAAATGATCACCCTCAGAGAATTTCAGTACCTCTCCACAGTCTCAGAAAGGAACCCAACTGCTCCCAGCTAGTGTGTGCAGTGACGGAGCAAGGGTCTGGTGGAGACTGCAGCACAGAAGGCAATCGGCTGCCCACTGTGCCTGCGCCTTCTGTGAGGGACACATCATTAGAGATGTCATTAGGGGGCCAGGGTACGAGCGACAACGAGCCCACCGTACTCTGCTCAAACACATTCTCCAGGAGCACCGCGTCACCATAATGGGTTAATTTGTATCTCCCTGATTGAGCTTTCCCTCAGAATTCAATGGCCCACTGATCGCTTTAATGGAGCCAGTCAAACAGTGCGTCCTTTAGCAAAGACATCAGAAAGAGCGATCTGCTAATATGGCAGGAGGGAGGCAGCTGGTGGAAAAGAACAAAAGCAACAGACCTTTAAGTTTTCTGAAATCTTTTTGAAACATTCCTGTATTATCATTTGATTCTACTTTATGAGGCATACTAAGACAATGTATGGTTTTATGCACAGCAGTCTGACCACACTTATGAAAATGTCAGACAGGACTACTAAAAATCCAATTGTAAACTTACCCAATTATATTGTAGATGAGCCTGTATAAAAGGACATCATTTATTTTCTATGCCCACCAAAAGCAAAAAACAAGCAATGTTTTTTAGTACATAGTATACAGTATATGAATATACATGGTATACCCTATCTGCTAGGTCAAGCCCCTGCCATTAAGTTGTCAATGCCAATGCCATGACATTGTTTGTGTCCCTGACGTTCCTGTCCAAAAACACTGTGTTGTCTCCTTCCTGCTGACAGCTTGCTGATTGGTTAAGGAAATTGGTTCTATGTGTTCCAGTTGGTCCTCTGAGAGACTGTTGTCACAATTTTCTGTGAATCTTCCTCCCTGTTATTTCAGCTTATTATTACTCAGTGACAAGAACTATATTGAGATGTGACTGATTATCTGGACATGTTATGCAACCAAACCATGTCACCTGCACCATTTATCCTATTGGATGTTTCATTTCATTTAGAAATTGTGAGGGTGACAGTTTACACCACTGGCACACATTGGAAATTTACAGAGCAAAACCTTTCTAGTACCACAAACAAAAAGATTAAATGGATGCTAATATTACACAACAAAAACATCAATTGATTTTTGTAGTACTTCCGTAATCATCAAGGAAAACAGAAACTTCTACTGGCACATGGTCAATATAAAGAGGAAACTGCAAAGAAATCACAAAGCTTCTCTACCACTTAGCTTTCCTGGTCTCTGCTCTTTAGAGACAAGCTAGCTGTCCATGGTGGACAATGTCATTGATTTGTTTGCTCAAAGCTACAATAACCGTGAAATGCCTTGATTGGATAAGTAGCCATTTTTCACCAGAAAATGATTTGGACTGAAGTTGGAAGGGCTAACAAGCAATTTTATGTTGGTTATTTGACCATTCACAACTGTTTGGAAGCGGAAAGGAAAGGAAAATAAATGATGACCAGGACTGATTAATATTGAGCTTCTCAAAACACAAAATAGCACACTGAATACATGCTTCAGTCAGAACCTTGCTACTTCTGGGAGAGGTGCTGCTGTTGTATGGGGTCATTGCAGGCATTTGCATTATGATACATTACATTTTACATTACATTTATTTGGCAGACGCTTTTATCCAAAGCGACGTACAATAAGTGCAATAAGTTTTTAAATTATTAAAAACAGACACTCTATTAAGTGTGATCATTGAATTTTTCAGGCCAGTCTTAAAGAGTATGTATTTTTAATGGGTTCCAATCTGAAACAATACAAACGTTGGGAGTCTGCAGATGAATCCACAACACGGTTATGGGAGTTCATGACCCCAAAGGAGTACAATTCATTTAATTTCACAAAGAAAAAAACAGAAGTTATCCTGTATTTTAAGTAGATTAAAAATGGTCAAAATGACTCATAACATAATAGGAGGATTGAATAAATAGTTATGGTAAATACCCCTCTAAAAACTTGCCAGGGCTGTGTTTTTCCTGTGTTATTTTAGAGAGTACATTTCCCCTTAACATTCACACTTAAATTATGACACTTTGCATGGCTGTAATCTGGAAAGGCATTAATAATAATAATAATAATAATAATAATAATAATAATAATAATGATGATGATGATGATGAATAATGCTTTGCATTTATATAGCGCCTTTCTCACACTCTAAGCACTACAATTATAAGAGGAAAACTCACCTCAACCACCACCAATGTGTAGCACCCACCAGGGTCATGCACCGGCAGCCATTTTGGGCCACAATGCTCACCAGTTAAGGTGGAGTTCATTTTTAGCCAATTAAACTGGGGAATGATTACGTAGCAAATAGAAAAAGCCAGGTTGGGAATTTAGCCAGGCATTATCTAAATAGTTCTAAATTATAAAAGAGGTCTGACAGTTTTGTAAATTTTTAATTAATTCTTCCCTTCATTCAAACATGTTTCTCCTTTTGAAACTCACAAATAACTGCCAAAAAATGTTGTGAAAGTAACAAAACCATTGGCACAATACTGCTACAATGTCAGTTTGTTAACTAAGCCCTTGTTATTCCCCATGAAGACTTTGGCAGTTTCACATAAAGATATCCTGCCAGGCCTCATCATGACTGAATTTAAGAGGAGTCTCAGGAGCAATTCCAACTTGAATTCTGAGTGGCACAGGGTACATTGAGCTGGCATTTCGGTTGACTTTGCTTTACATGGCAGGATAAAACACAAGACACCAATACCAGTTGTATGTCAGTTACACTAATATCAGGCAGAGCCACGGCATCTCCAAGCATGATTTCTGACTGTACGCATGACGTGTTGGAGTCGCTGCTGCTTCACAGAGGAGTTAGGTAGCAGATCAGCTTAACGGCAAATCGGTCTCCCTTTTCAGATTTTCATTGTCCCTTTTAGAGATTTTCATGTTGAAAATATGGGCACCGCTTCTTAAACCTCTCCTCCAGCAAACGGACTGCATTATCACAGCAGTGGTCTATTTTCAGTGAAAAATAAAGAGGATAAAATTGCACTGCAATTTTTCAATAAATTAGAGAATCTCTTTTCTTCTCCACCTCTTTAATTACACTTCAAATTGTGTGTATGTATTTAAGTAAACAGAGGTCCAAATAACACTGTAATACATCTCAACTTTTACATTTCCAATTGCTTGTATTTTTGACCTGTTTGTGACCAGAGTATCAGTGAAATTTGGTATAAAATTAGCTTTTCTGCAATATTAATGGTACATTACATTGGCGTAATACTAATACTAAACTTTTACCAACTGAAATAATGCAGATGAAGGCTTTGCATAGATAATCAAGAATGCATGCATGGTTTTTCTGCTTCTTTATCATGGCAGTGACCCTGGAATTCTTAGTCTGCCTAGAGAGCAGCAAGTTTCCAAGCTTTTTCAAATCTTTTAAAGCCCTCAGTTGCTGAGTGCCTCTGAAATTTTAGCGGTACCACAGGCCCTGTGGCTGACATCCCGGTGCATTCTGAAAGGCTGGAAGCACATTTTATGTGCACTTGCTATTGTTGCATTTCTACAACTTCAATGGAACAAAAGTAGAACTTATGTCATATGAAAGCACGGCAATTTACTTCACAAGCTCAAAACAAAGAGACAGTAATAAAAAGGAAAGCGATTGCTTTTTCATTTCATTTCCACTGGGAAATCTGTTGAGAGAAATAAATGGAATACAATAATAAAGTTTAAGAGGGTCCTGTAGCTTTTCATTCTCTGTGTAATCCAACAGCAACACCAGGGTCACCCAAATTTAATACTTATTCATTTCCAAAGTGGCATTGTGGAGATCGTAATAATGTTTGTTTTGCCGGAAAAAAAAGAGCCCGCTATTCTTCACAGCATAACATTGTGTTGGACAGAGAGAATAGAAGCCGAACAGAGAACTCAAACTGGTTCACCATGTGCCAGCTTTCACAGGAAGCCAGAGTAATGTCTGTATAGGGCAAGATCCCTAATGAAGCCAGAGTAATGTTTGTATAGGGCAAGATCCCTAATGAAGCCAGAGTAATGTCTGTATAGGGCAAGATCCCTAATGAAGCCAGAGTAATGTCTGTATAGGGCTAGATCCCTAATGAAGCCAGAGTAATGTCTGTATAGGGCAAGATCCCTAATGAAGCCAGAATAATGTCTGTATAGGGCTAGATCCCTAATGAAGCCAGAGTAATGTCTGTATAGGGCAAGATCCCTAATGAAGCCAGAGTAATGTCTGTATAGGGCAAGATCCCTAATGAAGCCAGAGTAATGCCTGTATAGGGCAAGATCCCTAATGAAGCCAGAGTAATGTCTGTATAGGGCAAGATCCCTAATGAAGCCAGAGTAATGTTTGTATAGGGCAAAATCCCTAATGAAGCCAGAGTGATGTCTGTATAGGGCAAGATCCCTAATGAAGCCAGAGTAATGTCTGTATAGGGCAAGATCCCTAATGAAGCCAGAGTAATGCCTGTATAGGGCAAGATCCCTAATGAAGCCAGAGTAATGTCTGTATAGGGCAAGATCCCTAATGAAGCCAGAGTAATGTTTGTATAGGGCAAAATCCCGAATGAAGCCAG
Source organism: Ilyophis sp. 1 JC-2022 (assembly GCA_022702515.1). Lineage (NCBI taxonomy): Eukaryota > Metazoa > Chordata > Actinopteri > Anguilliformes > Synaphobranchidae > Ilyophis > Ilyophis sp. 1 JC-2022. The sequence continues at coordinate 109,127,082 of CM040403.1, forward strand.
AGTGATGTCTGTATAGGGCAAGATCCCTAATGAAGCCAGAGTGATGTCTGTATAGGGCAAGATCCCTAATGAAGCCAGAGTAATGCCTGTATAGGGCTAGATCCTTAATGAAGTCAGAGTAATGCCTGTATAGGGCAAGATCCCTAATGAAGCCAGAGTAATGTCTGTATAGGGCAAGATCCCTAATGAAGCCAGAGTAATGTCTGTATAGGGCAAGATCCCTAATGAAGCCAGAGTAATGCCTGTATAGGGCAAGATCCCTAATGAAGCCAGAGTAATGCCTGTATAGGGCAAGATCCCTAATGAAGCCAGAGTAATGTCTGTATAGGGCAAGATCACTAATGAAGCCAGAGTAATGTCTGTATAGGGCAAGATCCCTAATGAAGCCAGAGTAATGTCTGTATAGGGCAAGATCCCTAATGAAGCCAGAGTAATGCCTGTATAGGGCAAGATCCCTAATGAAGCCAGAGTAATGTCTGTATAGGGCAAGATCACTAATGAAGCCAGAGTAATATTTGTATAGCAGAGTAATATCTGTATAGGGCAAGATCCCTAATGTGTTTGTATTTCATATAGATTTCCTTTCCTGTTTGGCTTCCATTGAAAACTTTTGTGATACAAACTGCTGCCGCATAGCATTTATTAAACAGCATGAAAGGAAGAGGCCTCTGTGAGCCTGAAAACAGCAATTATAATAAAGCATTGGAAAAGCAATGATAGAGCACATAAAGAGTGAAACTGCTGTTCTGAGTAAGCACCATTCACTGGCACATTGATGAGATTAACATTTACAGAGAGGAAGATGACAAACAGCAAATATCCAGTATAAAATAGTATAGAAAACTGCTAATATACAGCCTTTATTTAGCTGTAATGAAGTTCTTACAAGTTTTTACAAATGTGTTAAAATTAATGTCATTTGGTTTAATAATGTTTAAATACACATCAGGATCATTGGTACGTGTGCCTGTCTCTCCCTCTGTCTGTCTTGTTTCCCCATCCAGAGAATTGGCCTGATTGACTAATTGGAGTCACCTGGCCCACGCCTTTAAAAGACTGGCTTGCCCAGCAATCGAGAGTAGCTCCTTTACTTTTGTTCCTGCTTCCGAGTGAGACGGTTTTCTTCTCCCTCACGGCCTACGGCCCAGAGTGTCTTTTGGACCGTGGTTTTTCCCTATTTTCTTCATCTACTGACCTGTTTCCTTTACCACACATATGGGCATTCAGACGCACAGACGCACATACACATATAGATACCTGCATTCACGCATCCATACGCTCCCTATTCCCTTTCCCCTTGTTAATAAATTCATTTTTGTATCGCAACTTAACGTCTCTGTGCCTATGTTGCGGTCATTCAGGGAGTGGCCGTAACAATCATACATGCTTACAGGTAGATGTTTCAGGTGACTACAAGAGACGATCAATGCTGAAGGGAGCACCTGCGTGTCAATATGTAGCTTGTTAGAAATTTTAGCTAGAATCACATTCAGTATCAGATTGCACAAGCTCGACTGATGAGTAGGACAGCCAGTAACCAATGAAAAATGTCTATTTGACAGCATAATGTTTCAGCAGCTGTTTCTAGTAAGGGTTGAAGAACAAAATACAACTAGCAGCAAGGCAAAAACACACGCTGGAGCGAAACATAAAATGATGAGCTTACTGAGCTCCACTGGAAAGAGCAGCAGTGTTTATTTTGTTTCATCTACAGAGACCTAGCTACCATGACAAACAGCTGAAGCATAATACGCGCTTCAAAATTGAGATAGCTTGGTAAAAATGGTAGCCGATTTTGCCGATCCCACAGTATATGCTCTACTTTAAATTCACAGAGCATGGCTACACCTGCACCAATAAAATAACAAATGCACACTTGCTATTCTGGATACAGCTACAGTGTTTGTGTAGCATCATCATGTGGTGCATAAACCTCAGTAGCTAAGGTATTTCTATATTACATTATATTAACAGGCCTTATGTTTACACACCCAGCCCCTTAACCCTTTGCCACCCAAAGTTGTATACTGTGTCACTAGTACTCTCACTTTTTTTGTCCAAAAATGCTTCAATTCAAACTGATGAGATGAAGTGACTAACCCTCCACCATACATCACATACACACAACACTGATGTCCCACTAAAAACTATTTCATTTTTTCCGATTAAATTTTTGTTGTTTGAGCAGCTCTTTGCACTGGGTGACCATAGGCGAGGTTGGTCACGCTCACCCCGCTGATCAATCACTTTCAGAGAGCAATGTTATCAGAGGTGTGGTCTGACGCTTGACCTCACTGAAAGATTCCCCTCTAAACCCTTAGTCTTCTCGGCTCGGATTCATGAAATATTCATGCCCCGCCTTTCCCTTCCTGGCAAAAAGCTGATGAACTCTGTCTCACTCCTGCGCCTTTTGTTTCATTAACAGACCCAGATGTTACATGTTTACCAAATTACTGAAGAGCCTTGCCAGTCCAAACCAGATGGGACCAATCTATATTCAGATTAGAAATTTCCTTAGAACCATAATAATCTACGCAGTTGTACTACATTCTCTCACTAAACGCTCTTTGACTTGATTTGGGGTTTCCTGGCGTTCTTCTGAAAAGTGTGCCACTGAAGGTTTTTTATATTTGGCTTTGATTTCATTACAGCGGGCTCAAACATATTGCTTACATTTTTCATTCGGTGTACATTTGTTTATGACACTTAAGACTTGGACATGAAAAGCTGAAAATGAAAACTGAAACCTGATCAGAATATTTACTGGTCTGAACACGGGCAGGTGACCTTCAAAGAAAGTCGGTCAGCCTTGAATCAGGTTTTAAATAGTTTTAATATTTAAGTTGGATGTGTGCCAAAAAAACATCTCATGTTGGTGTACTATCTTTTTTTTCCAATACCTTTATTCGAGGCAACTTTCTAACATGATACCGATAATGCTGTGTATACAGCATCTTCATAAAGAAAGTAACTTGCTGGTTTGAATGTAGGTTGAGTTACAAGTAAAAAGGTGCTCCAGTAGTAATATATACTGTATGTCTGCTTAGCTTAGGATGGATACTGATCAGGAGTTCTTATCAGACACTGAGAATACTGACACACAAACACAGTATAACTGTGATGATGGTATTTCTGTATATTACATGGAAGCAGTCCATTTGTTCCACATTGTGAATACATATTCAGGTAATTACTACAAGATGCATAATATGAACAAATAAATAAATATATCTTACTGACAAATGTGGCACCTGGGAAATGTAAATGTTCATAACATATACATGAGATATTCCCATGTGTAAAATATTTTTATTGATAAAATGAGTAACTCCACTAAGTATTCCTTCATTTTAAGTCCAATCATACACAAAGTACAGAAATAGACATTCCTGAAATATTTATATTTATACTTCATTCTTTTTTGAGAAATGGTCACAATAAATTCCCAGAATGAGAGCCCATGTGCACTGTAGAAGAGTTTTAATGAACAGAAATCTGTGCTGCTTGTAAATAAATGATCCCAAGTTTATTATTTTAAATTTTATCCTTTCTCTGCTGCATTAATTAAATCAAAACACAGATTTTTTATGAGAGTCCAATCTCAAACACTTCACACTCCATTTATTAATTCACATTTCTGACAGAAAATCAGTGGAGCAAGACCAAATAATCTATTTAAATACAAAATTGTAAACAACACGTAAATTAAATTGTTGTCCCACTGAGGTATACTGCTCGCACACACACACACACACGCACAAACACACACACACACACACATACACACACGCACAAACACACACCCACACACATACACACACACACATTTATTTTATTATTTTACACATATTTATGTATTTATTTATAGATATTAAAATGGTAATATCAATGGATTTATTTGCCCCCAATACCCAGGCTATGGGAATGACAGCTAATTAAAAATGACGAGTAAACTGCTAAGTGAAAGCTGTGGCCTGAAGAGGCATTCTTTAGTAGATGGTAGAGTGAGTGAGAGAGGGAGAGTGAATGCAATTAGGACAGGGAGGATTTCTTCAAGGATGCCATCTTCAAAAAGGGAGGGAAATGGTCTCCAGGCCTGCTCCGTGCAGATACATAGAATGGTATCTGTAAACGCTCCTCCAGTCAGACTGTTGACTTAGCAGAGCTGTTTGAATTTGCCACGGTCTGTTATAGGCTGCAGAGCAATACAGTCAGTCTTTGCAGAAAAGCATGCAGATATCAACACGGCCCTCAGAGCGTCCTAATATGTCCCGTCAGCTCCTGACAAGAGCGCTTTGTGGCATCGCAGAGATACCCATAATCTTCCCGTGGAGGTCAAGGGTCACTTTGCGACTGTGCTGAGTACGGCCAATAAACCTCCATACAGCATGACACATATGAACACCAAATACGCTTCATTTCAGCTCAACGCGCCGCACTGGGCGGAAAGCAATGCAAATCCTGCAAGGCTCAAAAGGCAAGCGCATAATAATTTTGATGTGTGGATAATGCAGTCTGTGCCACAATGGCTCGCTTTCACAACATTATATCCTCCTTATTGCAGCAGGCTACAGGAACAATACCTCAGTACGAAAAAGGTGCAGGGAGTGTTAAATCCTCCTTATTGCAGCAGGCTACAGGAACAATACCTCAGTAAGAAAGAAGGTGCAGGGAGTGTTAAATCCTCCTTGTTGCAGTAGGCTACAGGAACAATACCTCAGTAAGAAAGAAGGTGCAGAGAGTGTTATATCCTCCTTGTTGCAGTAGGCTACAGGAACAATACCTCAGTAAGAAAGAAGGTGCAGAGAGTGTTAAATCCTCCTTATTGCAGTAGGCTACAGGAACAATACCTCAGTAAGAAAAAGGTGCAGAGAGTGTTAAATCCTCCTTATTGCAGCAGGCTACAGGAACAATACCTCAGTAAGAAAAAGGTGCAGCGAGTGTTAAATCCTCCTTATTGCAGCAGGCTACAGGAACAATACCCCAGTAAGAAAGAAGGTGCAGGGAGTGTTAAATCCTCCTTATTGCAGTAGACTACAGGAACAATACCTCAGTAAGAAAAAGGTGCAGAGAGTGTTAAATCCTCCTTATTGCAGCAGGCTACAGGAACAATACCTCAGTAAGAAAGAAGGTGTGGGGAGTGTTAAATCCTCCTTATTGCAGTAGACTACAGGAACAATACCTCAGTAAGAAAAAGAAGGTGCAGAGAGTGTTAAATCCTCCTTATTGCAGTAGGCTACAGGAACAATACCTCAGTAAGAAAGAAGGTGTGGGGAGTGTTAAATCCTCCTTATTGCAGCAGGCTACAGGAACAATACCTCAGTAAGAAAAAGAAGGTGCAGAGAGTGTTAAATCCTCATTATTGCAGTAGGCTACAGGGACAATACCTCAGTAAGAAAGAAGGTGTGGGGAGTGTTAAATCCTCATTATTGCAGTAGACTACAGGGACAATACCTCAGTAAGAAAGAAGGTGTGGGAGTGTTAAATCCTCCGTATTGCAGTAGGCTACAGGGACAATACCTCAGTAAGAAAAAGAAGGTGCAGAGAGTGTTAAATCCTCCTTATTGCAGTAGACTACAGGAACAATACCTCAGTAAGAAAGAAGGTGTGGGGAGTGTTAAATCCTCCTTATTGCAGCAGGCTACAGGAACAATACCTCAGTAAGAAAGAAGGTGCAGGGAGTGTTAAATCCTTCTTATTGCAGTAGACTACAGGGACAATACCTCAGTAAGAAAGAAGGTGCAGGGAGTGTTAAATCCTTCTTATTGCAGTAGACTACAGGGACAATACCTCAGTAAGAAAGAAGGTGCAGGGAGTGTTAAATCCTCCTTATTGCAGTAGGCTACAGGAACAATACCTCAGTAAGAAAGAAGGTGCAGGGAGTGTTAAATCCTCCTTATTGCAGTAGGCTACAGGAACAATACCTCAGTAAGAAAAAGGTGCAGAGAGTGTTAAATCCTCCTTGTTGCAGTAGGCTACAGGAACAATACCTCAGTAAGAAAGAAGGTGCAGAGAGTGTTAAATCCTCCTTATTGCAGTAGGCTACAGGAACAATACCTCAGTAAGAAAAAGGTGCAGAGTGTTAAATCCTCCTTATTGCAGCAGGCTACAGGAACAATACCTCAGTAAGAAAAAGGTGCAGCGAGTGTTAAATCCTCCTTATTGCAGCAGGCTACAGGAACAATACCCCAGTAAGAAAGAAGGTGCAGGGAGTGTTAAATCCTCCTTATTGCAGTAGGCTACAGGAACAATACCTCAGTAAGAAAAAGGTGCAGAGAGTGTTAAATCCTCCTTATTGCAGCAGGCTACAGGAACAATACCTCAGTAAGAAAGAAGGTGTGGGGAGTGTTAAATCCTCCTTATTGCAGTAGACTACAGGAACAATACCTCAGTAAGAAAAAGAAGGTGCAGAGAGTGTTAAATCCTCCTTATTGCAGTAGACTACAGGAACAATACCTCAGTAAGAAAGAAGGTGTGGGGAGTGTTAAATCCTCATTATTGCAGTAGGCTACAGGGACAATACCTCAGTAAGAAAAAGGTGCAGTGAGTGTTAAATCCTCATTATTGCAGTAGGCTACAGGAACAATACCTCAGTAAGAAAGAAGGTGTGGGGAGTGTTAAATCCTCCTTATTGCAGTAGACTACAGGAACAATACCTCAGTAAGAAAGAAGGTGTGGGGAGTGTTAAATCCTCATTATTGCAGTAGGCTACAGGGACAATACCTCAGTAAGAAAAAGGTGCAGTGAGTGTTAAATCCTCATTATTGCAGTAGGCTACAGGAACAATACCTCAGTAAGAAAGAAGGTGTGGGGAGTGTTAAATCCTCCTTATTGCAGTAGACTACAGGAACAATACCTCAGTAAGAAAGAAGGTGTGGGGAGTGTTAAATCCTCCTTATTGCAGTAGGCTACAGGAACAATACCTCAGTAAGAAAGAAGGTGTGGGGAGTGTTAAATCCTCCTTATTGCAGTAGGCTACAGGAACAATACCTCAGTAAGAAAGAAGGTGTGGGGAGTGTTAAATCCTCCTTATTGCAGTAGACTACAGGAACAATACCTCAGTAAGAAAGAAGGTGTGGGGAGTGTTAAATCCTCCTTATTGCAGTAGGCTACAGGAACAATACCTCAGTAAGAAAGAAGGTGTGGGGAGTGTTAAATCCTCCTTATTGCAGTAGGCTACAGGAACAATACCTCAGTAAGAAAGAAGGTGTGGGGAGTGTTAAAACCTCCTTATTGCAGTAGGCTACAGGAACAATACCTCAGTAAGAAAAAGGTGCAGGGAGTGTTAAATCCTCCTTATTGCAGCAGGCTACAGGAACAATACCTCAGTAAGAAAGAAGGTGCAGGGAGTGTTAAATCCTCATTATTGCAGTAGGCTACAGGAACAATACCTCAGTAAGAAAAAAGGTGTGGGGAGTGTTAAATCCTCATTATTGCAGTAGGCTACAGGAACAATACCTCAGTAAGAAAAAAGGTGTGGGGAGTGTTAAATCCTCCTTATTGCAGTAGGCTACAGGGACAATACCTCAGTAAGAAAGAAGGTGCAGGGAGTGTTAAATCCTCCTTATTGCAGTAGACTACAGGAACAATACCTCAGTAAGAAAAAGAAGGTGCAGAGAGTGTTAAATCCTCCTTATTGCAGTAGACTACAGGAACAATACCTCAGTAAGAAAGAAGGTGTGGGGAGTGTTAAATCCTCCTTATTGCAGTAGGCTACAGGAACAATACCTGAGTAAGAAAAAGGTGCAGGGAGTGTTAAATCCTTCTTATTGCAGTAGGCTACAGGAACAATACCTCAGTAAGAAAAAGGTGCAGGGAGTGTTAAATCCTCCTTATTGCAGCAGGCTACAGGAACAATACCTCAGTAAGAAAAAAGGTGTGGGGAGTGTTAAATCCTCATTATTGCAGTAGGCTACAGGAACAATACCTCAGTAAGAAAAAGGTGCAGGGAGTGTTAAATCCTCCTTATTGCAGTAGGCTACAGGAACAATACCTCAGTAAGAAAAAGGTGCAGGGAGTGTTAAATCCTCCTTATTGCAGTAGGCTACAGGAACAATACCTCAGTAAGAAAGAAGGTGCGGGGAGTGTTAAATGGAGGTCTGACTTACAGTAATCATGGGACCGTTGGCTGCAGAAACGGTAACGCTCACATAGTTCATTATAAGATGACACAACCAATTTGTTGCTCTGGCTGCTGCAATCTACAAAATCTCCCCTGACAAAAGCATTTAGATTAGACTGCTTTCAGGAAGGTCTGCGCTGGCATGAACAGTTATACACTAAAACCTGAAAATGAAATCAGTTTTAATTCTCCTCCAGGCAAACATAAAAATGTCCAGGTAAGTCATTTACGGGTTGAATAGAGAGCCAGGAGCGAGCAGTCTCTCTATACCGCCCTCCTCCTCTCTCCTCAACACACACACACACACACACGCACGCATGCTCACACACATACACAACCACTCCTCTTTATTGCCTGGTTATTAATCTATTTGTTACATTTTCTCCAATCATTTCTCAAACAATACTGCATGCTTGTACTTTTGTTCATGAATGCTAATGAGTAGCCCGGAAACAACAGAACCCCACTGAGCATTCAGATTGCTGCTCCAACTTCCTCTCTTTTCCAAGACTTCCCCCACTAATGCAATCCACATGTGAATGGAGCTCTCTTGCTCAAATTGGAAGGTGAAATGAAGTGAGGTGCCGGTTTATCTAATATATCTAATTCTGTAATTACTTTCTATTTCACAAAACCTCAAGTCTGCTGGAACCCAGCTGCAATGTAATAAATTGTCCTGGTACATGACCAGTGCTTATAATGCACATTTTAGGTTGCACCAATGAACTCTAATATTGGCACATGAAATTGATTTTTTTTTTTTCTCCCCTTTTTATTCTTTCTCAGATTTCTGGCCTTGTCCAATTTCTTTCGCTGAACTTGTGGCGCAAAATTAGATGCCAGTATGCCGTCCTCCTATACATTGCCCCTCCTTTTCTTTTCAGTGGTAGATTTTGTCTGAATCCCCGTGTCACACAGCTCATACTGACTCTGAGAATCACATCTTCCATCTTTAATGTAAAATGCTTTAAAACGATCTGTGGAATGTCAGGGAATTCAGACAATGCAGCCAGACTCCGAAGAGCAAAATGTTGAATGATAAACAGAAAATAATTCAACTGAGCAATAAAAATCTTCTTTTCAGTCAAGTGCGTACATGGTTAGGTGACAAAAGGATACGACATCAAATTATAGCAGTGACACATGCATTACATGGTAAGGCACTGTCCATGTCTTGTAGTGAGCATGTGAGCAGAACAAGAGGGGATGGAATTCCATGATAGGACTGTGAAGTGCATTTCATCCATGTCTTCAAGTGTATATTCTACACACCACGGAGCTCGCTCCGCCCGCAGTATCCACTTTAAATGATAGCACATCCAACACTAATGAGTGCAACTGTTGAGATGTTCATGTTGAAAAGAGAAGGGAAAGTAATCCTAAATGTGAATCAAGGAGGGACAGAGGTTTATCCTTTCATCAGGTCAAGCTAACATCAATCTCTGATCTGTAGAGTCACGCTAGTCATCCATTTCCATGCCTGCTTTTGGAATATCTGTAATAAACCTGGGGAATTACTTTTGCTTTGCTCTTTAATTGTATGAAGCAGAAGCAATTTCTATTCATCAGACATCCAACTTGCTTATATGTAAGGCATTTCCACAGTTCCAGCAGAGTATCGGCAAACATCTATTTTCATTTAGTGAATAGCCTACATTTTTCTCTGTGGTGTCAGATTTTCTATCTAAGCCAAAGGAATGTATAAAATCCAGTATTATAGACTAATATTCAAAGATGTTTCAGTTGGTAATATATAGTCAAAGGTTATGCTGTGGAATATACATTATTATGCTCCACAGCACAACAGAATATGACCCAACTTCTGACAGAATTTTCAGCAGAGTGCACAGACCGAATGTTCTCAGTGCTCCCTGTTTAGCTCAGTAGAAAGAAAATTAAATCACATATACACGCATGTGTGCACAGTGTGTAGGGCTCTGCGTCTGTGTGTGTGTGTGTGTGTGTAAGTGTGCGCGAGTGTGCCTGTGTGTATAAGTGTGTGTGTATGTGTGTGTGAACGTGCGTGTACATGATGAGGGAAGGGGATGAAGATGGGGGTGGAGGGTTGATCAGAGAATGGCAGGGGGGCTTGCCGTTTTTATGAATCACGTCCGTTTGGAAACGAGCCGTTAGGCCCGGCTTTATTGCTCAAATTACCAGAGCCGGTCCTTGTCCTGTTTGCCCTTAATTAACAAGCATTCAATTCCCCTATTAATTAGCACAAGCTATTAGCTATTTTACATCACTCTTCATTTGTAGACAATTAAAAGCCCGATTATTAAAAGCATGCCACACGGTTAATTGTGCGAGTGGCTCATCAGCGAGGCAAGTAAAGAGATTTCCAGGACTTGCGAGGCCGTGAGTCAAGACAGGAGATTCTGGCAACCTTTCTCATCTCTGAGGAAAGTTCTGAAACCTTCCCCTCTTCCACTTTGCTCTAATAAAAACTTCACACGAGCAGTGTTGCCACCCACTGCTACCAAAATGATTGCTTGACTTGGATTAATTAAAAACCCTTTTGCTTTCATTATATCATTAATGGTTTTATGCATATTATTGCACTTTGCAGCATTGCATCCCTACAATGTGTTACACAAATTCGGGAGTTGTTGAAAAGAGTTTCTTCCCCTGTGAATTTGTGTTTGTTGTGGAGCACTGCGGGCTAATGACCCCACAGCTCAGCACGCGTGCTTCATTCCCCTTGCATGTCACTGGGGCCTTTAATGACACCATGCACAAGCCTTCATCACATCATCCCCTGTAGAGGTGGACGCTCCATTCCGAATGGCAGCCATTAATGACACACCTAGCGTACTGTAAACATAATGACATCTTTGGCTTCGTCTTTTTAAGCCTTAAAAAAACATTTTGCCCAAAAGCTCGTAAAAACCGCTGTGTAGAGGCACGTCTTCAATACTTATGCAACTGTCTGCGCTCAACAGCACATTCTTAGCTTTAAGCTTTCAGTTGAATCTTTTCTACCAATTTGACAATAACTGAATGTTACAAGTCACTGAATATTCAATCATATTCATGTGTGGTAGGCTCAGAAATCATACAGCCTTATGCTCTGACAAAGTACAACATATCAAACCATGAATATGTCGTTTCCAAAAACTGTACTTTTGTACAAGCAATGCTACGTCCTTTTAAAAAGATTTAGTAATACAGAGATAAGATTAATCAGGCTAATGCATCCTTTTACATCACAAATGCATTCCCATTAAGAATTCATACAGCCCTTCTCAGTGTAATCAAAGACCAATGCAACCCATTACGGAATGAGGCCTGGGGGTCTGTGCCAAGCTGTTATTCAACATTGACTTCTACAATCTCTATTTCCTAACTCTCAGATCACTCCCTAAGAAGCTTTGACCAATGTTAAAAATCTGCACCAGCTCTTTTGGCTTTTATGAAGTCTATATGGCACTAACCGAATAGAATCTATGTCTGGCGAACATAAAACAGTGCCTCTTGCTTATTAAGGAAAAGTGTCATGTGGAAATCGGAAACAAAACGCTAACTGCTACACACAGACAATAACCATTACGCCTCAGAAAATTAGATTATTTCCGTATCCGAAAATGTAAAAATTCAATCACTTAGGCTGCTGCAGCAGCTGGCTGATTGGTTAAGCGTTGAAAGAATGCCCCACCATAACAAGTAAAATGATAACCTCATAACCTCATCCCAATATTGGCCATGTGTGCCCAAGTGGACAGAGTGGCCCTGACCTTCAGGCAATCAGGGACTGAATCTCTACACATACAGCTTGGCCCCTGAGTACGTCCCCTGGCATCTGTCCATTTGCTTGATCCTGTAAAAAATTTATTTCAAATTTGATCATCAACCAACGGTAATGACCAGACAAAATTATTTTACGGGTAGTGAAAACCACAACCAAAATTAACAAGAGCAAGTGCTATAATCACAGTCTGAACTGCCAGGCAAGGAACACATCACTTTAGGGTATAGGCAGCTAGCGGTTTCCCCCAGCTTTGTCTGTAATGGTTTTCGGTAATTGATCCTGGTTTCCTTTGTTGAGGGAGCATGGTCATGTGACAAGGGCTGTAATGGCTTTTTTTTCCAGCTGCCTTTTAATGTCCCCTGGGCATAGTACAGTATATAGTCCATACCTCTAAAACATACTGTGAAATGCCACTTGCAGATAGATGAGACAAAGGGGGATTTCACTCAAAAAAGGACTAGTTAGTACCGCCATGGACACAGTGAGTGCGGATACTGAGCCAGGTCGGGTCCTTGCAGCGTCAGGGAAGAGTGCAGTGCTGCTTCAGAAAAAATATTTTTTGTTGGGGGGGGGTCAAACCTGTGCAGTACGCCCACACTCGCCCCCGCACTGAGGCATGCCTCTCCCACCCAGGGCTTAACGAGTCAGAATAGCAGCTGGGCATGGCGTGATTGACAGAGCAATTACTGCTAACATGGGCTCTGATGGAGCTGCAGACATCTCCAAATAGAATTTCACAATTTTGTTGCATCAGTCAGTTACAGGAAGGTTTTGTAAAAAAAAATTTAAAAAAAGAGGGAAAAAAATCTAAATTGCTAGAATGATTCAAAGCAGAGCACCGCTGCTTGTGAACCACTTCTGTGCATTTTGTTTATTAAAAAAATAAATGTATCCTTGTCCCAAGGTTAGTTTCATCCAACTCTTGCTGAAGTTATTTTATGATGCAGTGTTGTCAAAAGCCTTTTTTCCTTTGGGAAACAACATAGGTATTTTTGTAGTCTCTCTTTATTTATTTTCTTAACTTAAAAACATGAAGCCACTTGGCTGTGGGTTAGATGGCTGTACAATTGAGAAGCCTTACAGAAATACTCCTCGTCTTTGCACAAACCTTAAATATTGAGCTGTATTTGCATAAAATTGAATACAGTGCTTACTGAAGTAACATGAATGAGACTCTAACTGATTGAAATGGAAATATAATGTATACAGCCAACAAAGAATTTGTCCATTTATAACACAAAAGGCAGAAATCCTGTTTTAAGAAATTCTCCTAACTTCCCTCACTTGTCCCGAGTGGCGTAACGTCAGCTGTAAAATAGGCCTTCGGTAACCTTACCTTTATACGGATATTACTGTCAACCTGTTTCCACTTATAGTTCTTAATTATCAATCAAGCAATTAATTAACTGAATAACAAACATCAATGAATATATCAAGTTTTTCTCTGCTAGTATTTTTCTACACGTCATAAAATAGGTAGCACATAAATATATGTAGCGAAGGCCGGTGCGTTGGAAAAAGTGGGGTGTACAAGATTACTTGTTTCCGTTTATTTAGCTTGAGTAGCCTAACAATCAAACAATTAATTTGCTGAATAATCAAGACCAATTTGTAGCCTATAATGATTTAGAAATGATAACGACAAAGAGACAACTTGAGATTGTTTAACAAGGATCAGGCAATAATCTGAATGTGTTAAAGAATGCAAATTAGTCAAAGCGATTTAAACATTAGAAAGCATACATTTAAAAACACCTCTTCAGTGTCTTGAACCGTTGAGAGCAACGCATAATTCAGGCTAGAAAAACACAATTACGAAAATCTACGAAACGTTGAACATTTCAACAACAACCATTTATCTTCGCATGATAACACGTTATCATAAATGTGGATATAGAAAAATCCAACAAGTTTATGATGCACAGAACAATGATGCAATGATCTCAAAATAGTAGCCTAATAATTTACTTATTGTTCTTGGTTATTGAGTGAATCAATTATTTGATTGACAATCAGTCAAAGTAAATGGAAACAGATTGAGAGTGATCATCCGTTAAAGGTAGTTTACAGAAGGCCTAGTTCTACTCCCACGGTACGCCACTGCTTGTCCCTAAGTCAGATATATAGAGATGCCTTTTTAGACACTGAGGTAACTGTACTTGCCCCCCCAACGTAGGAGCTCAGAGCGCTGCATCTGTCAGTTCAGCCATACTGTCTGTCCCCCACAGATACGGCACAGTGTAATACCATAAAAACCCAGGACGCCACAAGCACAATTGCATTATGCACACTGATTTTTTAATTTGTTTAGGAGGAAAAGCTGCTTGGTAATGCTTCGCTCTATCAATCTAACAAATAAGCCAGCGCAGGGGGCCCCGGCGGCTCGTCCTGCCGTCCGGAAGGGTCGCCACCTTGTAGAAGAGCAGGAAAATGTGGATGCACTTTCTTTTTTTTTCTTACAGATTCTGTGCAAGAGCATAAAACTCAGTTGATGAGACAAATGGAAGCCCATCCCTCACCAGAGCTTTATATCCTGTTTATTTTTTCTCTTTAGGTAATAAAAGTGGATAATATTGCCCGTTCCTAATTGGGAAGGTGTGCATGAGGGAACATATGGCGCTGCAGCGATCGAGCGGTAATAAGAATCTGAATATATATAAAATACAATATATAAAATTGGGGTTCAATTACCAGCAGTATGCAGTATAAAGAAGAGCATTTCAATAGAGATTTACTGGGCTCTGCAGCAGAAGGGCCTGCATCGCCAGCATTGGAGACGCACACGGTCTTAAGAAAGTAGCAAGTTATCTCTGTGGCTGAAGGAGAAAAATAAAATAAAGCAACAGGCCTTCTGAGAAAACAGAGCGGAGCAGCAATCCCCGGGTTCAATGAATGTCCTCGAGCGCTTCCTCGCGCAGCTAGGGGGGTGGATGAACGGAATGTTAAAAAGGCCCTAAGTCCTGTAGAGCGTGCTTCCCCCACACTCCCACACACGAGCCGCGCATCGGCTTTCATCCACTTAACTAAGGACTACTGAGGTCCACTTGGGAGGTATATCAAGAAACACAGCTCTCAAGTCCCATTTGGATAACTATGACCAGGAGCCATTCACATTACATTAACTCGTGGCTTGACATCACTCCAACACACAGGCTGCCTTCTTACCTCCTAACGTGATACCGATACAGAGTGTCAAAGAATGCTAGCTCACATAGAGCAACGGCTGGGTCAACTCCTCTCGCTAGGCCATTTATCACCTGGCATAACCTGCTTTCTGTAATTCAGTGTAAATACAGCACTCTATCTCCTCTAATTACTACACCTCCAGAGCCTCAATGGATCCCGGCACTTGGCAATGTGTTTTAATCTGATTGCTGTCTCTCACAGGGGAACACAACCTTTTCCCCCCAGTATAAAATCTGGGGCCCAAGGAGTAATGTTTTCTGCAGATAGAGATAAAGGTTTCAACTTGTGGGTTAAAAGTGACTTTTCCGCTGATAAATACAGACGTGGCAATCTATTCACTCTTTCTTACTGTCTGTCCCTTTGCTCTGTCTATTTATTATTCTTTATCTTGCCCTGCATACATGGTGTGATCAGACAATCAAACCAGCTTTCCTTATTTATTTCATATCTGTAGCTGTCACAGAAAGATTATTCGTCTTGAACTTGCTCTGCTTTTCTGCGGTCTATTAAAACAAAATGTAAAACCGTGTTCAAAACATCTTGACCACTTACTGCTGCGTAATTCATTAATCATGTTCTTAAGTGAGCTCATTGAATCTTGTGTCTTCCCTTCAGCAGATTAAACTAGTGATTCAACAGTGGATTAAATACTATGACTATTTAGAGCTATGGTTAACGAAAGATGGAGTTTCTTACATTTCACAATAAGGACGCAACGAGACAGCTGTTAAATCCCTGGTATTACGCAGCTTTTACATGCATTAACATTGGTTATTTGAAAGAATGGATACTAAGTTACTGAATAAAAACCCCGGAAGTGAAAGGAAAGATTCAAAGATCCTATTAGCCACAGATCAGTTGACTCCTATGGTTTTTGCAATGATTACAGTCAGCTTTTTAACATGCTGCAATTCAGTGATACTGTTGATAGCGACTGCAATCACTGTTTAGTATTTATCCCATCTGCAAAAGTGGTTCATGACCACATTAGCTTTGTCATGACCAATATCGCTTAAACGGTATGATAAAATTCATACCGGCCAGGGTTCGCTGCCTTTTTTTCCACACACAGTTTAATTAACGGACACTTTACTTTTTTCCCCAAGTACAATGTCCTCCAGCAATTATCCATATGAAGGAGGCCCTCTTGACGTTTCTCACACCTCTGTAATTGCATAAGCACAGAAAAGATCAGCGCTTTGGCCCCTGCTATTCAGCGATGCCCTGGAAACACGGATTGTGAAACGCGTTGTCTTTCCAGTCTTTCAAGTCCTGGCCTCCTACGCTGCCATCGCTTTTCATTGGGGTCAGGGCTGTGGGCGCTGGGGTGGCAGGGGGCATGGCTCTGTTTGATTAGCCGTCCCCGCGCACTCATTCGATGGCAGACTTTGGCATTTTGTAGGCATAAGTGCGCTCGGCCAAATCTTCCCCGCTTCAGAATGGTTACAAACAGGCCCTTGTCCTTCGAAAAGGTAGGTCAACTTGCAATGTTACAGCCGCCTCCAAACAGGGGCTTCAAAATAAAAATGACTGCCTCGGATATTATTATAGCTATTTCGGTCAGTGCGCACTACAATACAACACTTAAGTTGTTCTTGTGTTCTTCGTTAATATTGAAACCATAATCTAAACAAAATACTGTTACTAAATGTTGCCAATTATTGTCTTTCAAAATATGAATATTTTGGAACCACACTTTTTCGAAATGTCAATTTAATTCACCTTGACTGCATCTTTAAATGTGAAATACAGACATGAGGTATAAACTGAGTAAAATTAGGTAGAAAGTGATCGGACTGGACAACTTACAATTTCAATCACTGTCACATCATGTCACCATCTTCAAATGTGAAATACTGACATGAAGTATGAACTGAGTAAAACTAGGTAGAAAATGATTGGACCTGTGCAGTGCAGACAAAACTTACCAAACATGGAGTATACGGAGAAAGAATCAGAATATGAAATGCTGTGCAGTCTATTGTGCTTTGCAAGTGACTCCATCTAATTGTCTTTCCCCATTAGCCTGTGACCAGTGGTTGGCAGACATAGACTGTTTCCTGTGGCAGATGCCTGCCGTTTCAATGGCTGCCCTTGATAGACTTATGACAGATGTCAAGGCTCCTGTTGAATGGGCACACTCGATCACGCATCCCTGTTTCACACGTCAGCCCTGTGCTCCTCCACGTCTGGCAGACCTGCCCAGCCCTGTGACATCACCCCACCTCTGCATCCGTCAGTCTCCAGCTATTACCTTCGACAGCCATCACATAAGCGCCCGGCGTTTCCCATGCAAATGCACCAGATATTATCACCATTTGAATTCTAATGTATCAGAGAGCTTGGAGGACAAAACCTACTTCCTTTTCAAAGTTAAACTGTGTCTCGGGGAGCAATGCTGATGAACTGTTAGCCAGCTAGCCGCTGTTTTCACATACAAATCCGCACCATAAAATGATACAATTAAATGTTTGTAGCACCACACACCCGACAATGAACTAAAACCATACGTATGATACAGGCCAGTTAAGACAGTTATCAGGTATGATTCTTATTTATTTTTCATATAAAAGTAATTTTATACCTCACTTTAATATTTCTGCAAAGGTGGTTATCACATAGGTACACACTACTGCACGCACAATGTGTGGTAATAAAAATACATGCTAAAGATGTTAAAACAGTGTGCAGATTCTGAAGTCATTACCACAGTGAGAATTCTTCATGTTGTTCTGTTGTTCCCCAGCACCACCACATTGCAAGTGGACTGCCAGGGCCGACGCACTGTATAAGCTCTGAAATTGGGGAATTGTGCTCTGTGAAATTGGGGAATTGTACTCAGAAATCGTTGGGAGCCATACAGCGCTGCCCACAAGTCACTGATGCTGCCCCGGGCACTTATAAAGCACTTAACATAACCAGGACACACAGTCGCCAACATTTTCAATCATGCTGCCTGACTGCTTATTCCCAGTCATCATGCTTCTGTTGTGCGAGGTGGTAGTTGTTTGCAGACTGATTAAACTAGCCCTCTTACTTTTCGCGGAGCTCAATAAACTCCTCACTTTCTACTTCTGTCTAGTGTAAGTTCTGCCCTGTTTTGAATCGCATCATTCTTATTCCACGGTTGCCGGACTGGTTTTTGTATTGTGTCATTGTATCAATCTTATTCCACGGCTGCCTGACTGGTTTTTGTATTGTGTCATTGTATCATTCTTATTCCACGGCTGCCTGACTGGTTTTTGTATTGTGTCATTGTATCATTCTTATTCCACGGCTGCCTGACTGGTTTTTGTATTGTGTCATTGTATCATTCTTATTCCACGGCTGCCTGACTGGTTTTTGTATTGTGTCATTGTATCATTCTTATTCCACGGCTGCCTGACTGGTTTTTGTATTGTGTCATTGTATCATTCTTATTCCATGGCTGCCGGACTGGTTTTTGTATTGTGTCATTGTATCATTCTTATTCCATGGCTGCCGGACTGGTTTTTGTATTGTGTCATTGTATCATTCTTATTCCACGGCTGTCCCACCTAAGTCCTAAGAGTCACTTACGGCTAATAGAAAATAGCTGTTTTTGCAAGCGCTTCATATACTTAAATGGTCCTTTTTGATTCGCTGTTGGGATTCCCCCACTCCTCTTGATACATAATAAACAGGTATTAACAAAAATGTCAAAATTGCGTGATATCCACTCCTGCCTTGTACAGTGCTCACAACAGAAATTGTCATAAATAGTAAGACCTGACACACAATTCGATCTAAGGTGTCAAGCTGAGGCACAATTTCAGCATGTACACAAATTTTTAAAAAATCATGGCAAACTCATAGAAAAACCAGGAAGGAATTAAAAAAGCAAGATCAGTAATGTGTGTATTAGGCATTGCACATTATCACAGGCAGAGTGTAGAGGTCATTACATTCATGTATGAGTCCTTTCCAAAATGTATTTATTTAATATTAGATTTAATTCATTTGTTTCCACCAATGCCATTACCATTATTTGCCATGAAGATCCTTTAGAGAATTACAACATCCAAGAACAAACCAAAAAATATATTACCTCAATTTTGTCAATGTAGTACTTTTTTTTGTGTGGTGTGCTTACTTGTAAGATGATCTTATGTGGTAAGATATGTGTGCAACCATTTAAAAATTCAATTGAAATTATCTGGATGATTTGTATTATTTGGATGAAGTAAACACGAAGCCCTACTATCCCACTCCTACCAAACATTGATTATTTTTTGTGCTGTATTGCCAATTCCTTGCATATATTTTATTCCACCCGGCACCCAATCTCACAGAGCACTTTGGCCTCTCCATACAATGTCCATCATGATATTCTGTCTCTTCTTATCCTATATTTGTACAAGGTGGTTCATTTTGTTCACAACCATCAATCTAGAACAGTGTGACCTATACATCATCAAAATGAATGGAGGTTAATTTATTATGCAGTGCCCTCCACAATTATTGGCACCCCTGGTAAAGATGAGTAAAAAGGGTTATAAAAAATTTACCATTTGGTGAATTAGCTTAATCTCACACTGAAAACATTAGAAAAATCCAACTTTTAATTGCAGTAAATGTATTCTGAGAAAAGAAAATCCCACATCAAAATTTTATTATTTTTAACGAAACCATGTGTGCCATAATTATTGGCACCCCTGCATGTAATACTTTGTACAACCTCCCTTTGCCAATAAAACAGCACTGAGTCTTCTCCCGTAACATCTAATAAGGTTGGAGAATACAAAGCAAGAAATCTGAGACCATTCCTTTTTACAGAATCTCTCCAGATCATCCAGAGTCGTAGGTCCTCTCTTGTGCACTCTGCTCTTCAGCTCAGCCCACAGGTTTTCAATGGGGTTTAGGTCAGGGGACTGAGATGGCCATGGCAGAAGCTTGATTTCGTGTTCAGTTAATCATCTTTGTGTTGATTTGGACATATGTTTTGGATCATTGTCCTGCCGGAAGATCCAACGATGACCCAGTTTTAGTTTCCTGGCAGAGGCAGCCAGATTCAGATTTAAAATTTCCTGCTACTTCAGAGAGTTCATGATGCCATGTACCCTAACAAGGTTCCCAGTGCCTTTGGAGGAAAAACAGCCACACAACATCACGGAACCTCCACCATACATAACAGTGGGGATCAGGTTATTTTCGGTATAGCCATCCTTCTTTTTACGCCAAACCCACCTTGAGTGTTGGTTGCCAAAAAGCGAAATTTTCGTTTCATCTGACCATAGAACATGGTTCCAGTCAAAGTTCCAGTAGCATTTAGCAAACTCCAGGTGCTTATATTTGTGGTGAAATGACAGGAAAGGCTAATGGTAGTTTTGGAGACTTGATAACCCCAAGATGCTACTTTCCTCTGTAATTCTCTAACAGTGATCTTTGGGGATTTTTTTTGCCTCTCTTACCATCCTCCTCACTGTGTGTGTGGGCAAAATAAACATGGGTCCTCTTCCAGGCAAGTTTGTAACAATTGCTTAGAACTTTTTAAGTATTGCCCTAATGGTAAATATGGGCATTTTCAGGTGAGTAGATCAACACACTTTTCCCTCATTTGATTTGTGTGTTCTCTTTCCCATGTTGATGTATGAATAAGAGAATATGGCCTCTGTGTCACCTCATATGCATACCCTAGTGAAACAGGAAGTCATGGATTACTGCTCGAAAGTTCCTAAACACTGATCAACTTTAAAAAGTAAAATATAAATGTAAAAAATGCTTCAGTTACATTTGTTTATAAGAATTTCTAGGGGTGCCAATAAAAACTGTGGCACACATGGTTTTGTTAAAAATAATTATTTCTTGATGAGGGATTTTTTTTTCTCAGAATACATTTACTTCAATTAAAGGTTGCATTTTTCTATTTTTTTCAGTGTGAGATTAAGCTAATTCACCAAAAGGTGAATTTCTTTATAACCCTTTTGACTCATCTTTACCAGGGGTGCCAATCATTGTGGAGGGCACTGTATCAATGGATCCATGTAAATGAAAGGTCTGTGGATCTGTGCAACATCTGCTCTGAACGAATGTCCATGGACGGGCAAGATGATCCTAGTATGGGAAATTCAAACGGAATTCCACCTTTTAAAATGACATAGCCTTTTCCATTTCCCCCTGCCAAGAACTGCTGTTTGATGTTCACATATGTCAGAGACATCTAAGCTGGGCAAGGAATCTCTGTTCCCTTTAAATTCTACAGCAGGTGCATATGTGTACGCACCTCAAATTGACAAGAATCACTGCAGGAATAAATCAGATAAGATGTTTATCAGTTCACAAACAGCACACTGACTGGGCCGACGGATGAAAGAAAAGAACCTTGGGTTTTACTGTGCCGAAAAAGAAAGGTAAAAGATCAACACAAGGCTGCATTTCCAACACACAACAAACCGAGGTCGCACCCAGTCTGTAGCCTGAGATAGCCGGCATTTAGAACAAAGAACTGCGCTTTTTTTCTATCAGAAGAAGATTCTCTAATCAACATCTCTACCACTGGCCCTCCCATGTCCATGACATCATTGTCATGGAAACAAAACATCCCAGGTAGCATGACTCCTTGGTATAGAACTTAAAGCAGTCAAACTGTCAACCTTAAAAAACTGTAAGAGTAGCAAGTAGCCAGAGAAAAACACTACAAAAGAAGACATACTAAAGCCCTGATTCCCAACCACCGTCTATTTGCTCAGAAATCACTACGCAGATAAGATATAATGCATAATCGCCTGGGATACAAAGAGTAGACAAACTGTATAGAAATGCAAGCAATGAAATAAAGGCAATGAAAATCAGATGTGATGAGCACTGCAGAATGCTGCAAACTATATATCTCTGTAAGAAGCACTTAAATAATCTGGGAAGCTGCATTATGTGTCTATGTGCACATGACATCAAAAGATACCCTTGGGTTAGTTCTGCATATGTAATCTGGGTATGCTCATTATTATGTCAGAATACATATGTATGTGCTCTGGGATTTGTTTAAACCAAATATTGATGGTTTAAGCATACAGAAGAAGGCTGTGGGTTTTTTGGGTTGGTGTTTGTGCACAGGCACTTCTTTAGTTCAGTGCTGGCTCTCTGTAAATGTAAAATCAAACTGCGCGAATCATCAAAAAGCGACACGTTGGTCCTCAACGTTGCGAAGCGGAGACTCGACTTACCATTTGGGTCGACTTGTGGACTTCACCACTGGAGACATCCCGTCTCTGTACAGGCTTTTGGTCTTGCTGAAGTTGACTATGTTGAAAATCACCCTCTGGAAGCACAATGAAGCATCCCATTACAATTGGACCAAATTGTTCATGGTTGAAAGAAATATTGCTGTGCAATTGTATTGAGCACACCAGTGTAGTAACACCATGCTCATCTCCTGCTTCACACGTCAGTTGTGATGTATTACAGCAGCACAGCGTATGTCAGTGTAATGATATGTATAGGGTTCAGCAGCATTTGACAGATGATGTGTATGAGGCATTCAATGGAGTTACTGCATAACATATTGCTTTTGTTTCCGTTTGGTAACCATTTACAAAAAGCGGACGTATTTTCGGGCGTTATATTCGCGGCAACACAACGCTGGACACACGCAGACATGATTGGTCTTTAATAATATAGCAGGTGTCTATGGCCTGCCTTGAATAAAATCACAAAGCAATAGCAGACTAATTGCTTAAATGTTATATCACAAAAAGATCTTAATTGGTTCAGATCGGCTCTGTTGGGTCAACAAACACTTTATTGAAATAAGACAGCCTTTGTGATTGAATTTGCATCGCTCTAATGAGCATTGCAAGGGCATTACATACAATTCAAACAAGCATTCTGATGTCTCGAGAGTGAGATTTGTATGAGGGGGGTAATTTAAATTAATGTTCCTTTGTAAAAACAATCTTGTTTTTATTGTTTCTTTTTGCATATGCCTGTGACTGCTTTTAAGCTAAACACTAAACTTAATTTCACATTGGTAATTATTCAAAGTTATACTGGAAACAAAATTTTATGACCTGTTTATGACGTTAAAAACGAGTTAATAAATGCTAATTTGACATATTGTTCCACGTAGTGGGTAAGAACCCATCCTAACATAAAAGGAAATTTTAAAAAGGTGGCTCAGATACACATAAAATAGAGCCCATTTTAAAAATGAAGGAAATGTTCCATCTGACCCAATTAAACTTTTTAAAGAGAAAAAAGTTAAACATTTCAAACTGTGCCGCATAGCCTCAATCCGACTTAAAAGCAACAAGCTTGTAATGCTACTGTGACACTTTATTAACTCGGCTCACCACGAGAGACAGGCTTAACATGTAACGGTATAAGTCTCCCCATAGTGAATAACGATAAGCAAGTCAGTTTCAACAGAGTGGATGCATAACTGGATAAAAGAAAATATGAAAAGAAATCACCTTTAGACGGGACGTATCTGCAGACACAGATATCATTTCTCTTCCCGGGGAAATGGTAGCCGAACGGATGAGTGTGCTGGAGCGGACAAGCCACCAGTGGGCCAGCTTGGCTTTAAAAGACACGTTCACGGCTGGGTGAGTAATATTTCATGCTTTACTGTTGCACAGAGAAACCCTTCCTCCAGGAATCAGATTAAGATCGGGGGGGGGGGGAGGAAAGGGGCGCAGAACGAAATAAATAAATATATAAATAATGACGATAATAATATCACCTTGCAGTAAATGACTCCCATTGATAGACCATATCAAATTACTAACTAACTCCGGGTAACTGTGTGCCGCTGAAATCCTATTACCCCCCCCTTGCAGGAGCAAGGATTGTGGAGGCCTGATTCAGACCTAGGTAAAATGACATTTAACTGATGTTCAGACTGGCAGCAGGCTCCTGTACCGCGGAGATAAGACCATCGCTGCTGGCATTTCAATTACACTTTACTGCCCCGCACATCTGTTGCCAGCCTACTTTCAGCTTTTCCCCAAGCAAACGTGTCCCGCTCTCTGCCTTACAGCAGCCTTCTTTCTTCTTTTTTTCCACTAATTCAGATTGTCTTATTTAGTGGTTGTGTCTCATGCCTGTAATCTGTTTGTAAAGCGTGTTAAACTCTGTGGGGGTACTGTGCTCTGCGCCGCGTCAGGCGCAGGCTGCAGGACGGACGCCCCGGCGTTTCTGCCGGGGTGAGGTGATTAATGATAGGGCCTCCGTTCTGCGTCCTCCTCCTGGAGCCGGTAACAGGGGAGAAATGCACCGGACAGCAGGAAGGGATCAGAGAACTGCATACAGAGGAGAAGGAAGGCTCGGCTTTAGGAGTCTATGGGAAGACTTGCTGATGCAAAAGTATGGAGAAGAAAACCTGCATGTCATTTGACACATTCTAAAGCACCGCAAACATAGGTAAGAAAAATACATAAATGAGTAATTCTCAAAATAAATAAAGAACCATTCATATGGTTGTGCTAATTGAAATAGTAAGTTGGGCTAGGCCAGGGCGTGAAATTAACTTTTTCACCCACTGGCCAGAGAGTGTTGTGGATTCTAAAAATCACCAGCCATTTTCAACATTTTACAAGCCGCATTACCTTTTACAATACAACACAACTTTGGTTGGTTACATGCCAAAGTGGCTGCTAGAGTAGCAAACCTTACCAGCCACAATTAAAATTTAACCAGCATTTGGCTGGTGGCGGGTGTTCATTTCACACCCTGGGCTAGGCACTCAAGGGTTACGAGTGCGAGTGAGACCGCCCTGGTTACCGTCAGCGTAATCATACCTTCATCTGTTCATCTGCAGCCATGAGCCATCGCTCACATTCACTTGGAACAGTGATGACAAGAGGGCAGTGGAGCTACACTGGAGGGTCATCACACGGCAATCCAATTTCCTCGCATCAAGCTTGCCGCGAGCAGTTTATCATAATTGATAAGCATTCCGGTCTTGTGTTTTGGAAAATTGGCATTAGTAGTCATTGCTTTTTTGTGGTACATATCACTTTTCTAAGTAACACTGCTGTTCCACAGTAGATAATCTCACTCCAGTCAAATGCATCATCATGAGCAGAATTTTCCTCCGCCGCTGACATCATATTTTGTGCAAATAGGGGATAAGGCCGAGGTGAGAGATAGATGAAATGCTAACGTGGCGAGCTCTTTTTATCTCACGCTCATTAACTGGGTGGGTGTATGTGCCTGGCATGCACAGCCTGCATCACCCTCAGCACACACCAACTCACTGGCTCTGTGGGCCCTCCACTATTGTTATAAGGCTGTTTACACAGAGTGCCCATTCGAGACTCCCAGCCAGTGCACAGTGACACTGTCCTGAAAATATTATTACAGATACAGCAGTTATAACAGATTAACACTGATGTTGTCAGACATGTCATTTTCATGTGCCAATTCCTTTCTTCTCAATGACCGTTCATTCAAAGACAAAAGCAAACATCTCCACACACACCACTGCACCATGATAGCAAGTGTGAACTGTTTTCATCTACACTACATTTGGAAATTATAAAGAAATAAATGCACTGCGATTATTTTTAAAACGTAAAAAAAGCTATTTTCTCAGGGGGAAAAAAAAACAATTAAATATCAAGGTTTAAGAATTCTATTTAAAAGTCGCTTGTGTTTGCCGTCTGCAGAAGTTTCTTTCCAGGAGCTGGGGACTAAAAATGTGAACGTGTAATGTCTTCATCTCACCCTAGCGCTGACCTCCACACGGAAAAGCACTCAGGGCTCCCGGGCTCAGATAACCCAGACTGAGCTCGCCTACAGAAATAGCTCTGTGTGAACCACTGTTTGGGGCCAGTGGCTCCTCTTGATACTCATCGATCCGCAGTCATACCTGCTCAGGGGAAGATGACCATGAAATATTAAAGAATACATTCTAAACTAAAGAAAAATAAGTGATACAACGTTCATCGGTGGGACGGATTAAACATCACATGGGTGTGCGAAAGCGTAGGGATGCCGTTAAAAACGACACTTTTTAACTGGCTTTGCTTTGTGGGTCAAACACAACGGTTGTTTGTGAAAATGCGCAGGTGGTAGTATTCACACTGAACACAGGATCATGACTCATGAGGTAGTGAGGGTTAAGAGGGGACTGTGGTATGAACAGGCCCCACTTCCCACTGTGGTGCACACTGGCCTCTTAGGCACAGCCCTCTTCACAATCGGATGCACCTGCTCTTGTGCTTAATGGCGGCTCTTCTGTTCCGCTCCGGAAGGCTTTGATCACTTGATAGCTTGCAGAGCATTGCAACCAGACCAACAACAGATTCACATTGACTGCAATGGCCCCAAGCAGAAAGAGCACAACCATCACTGGCACCCTCACCCCTTAAGTACAGTATTGTTTTTCTATCCAAATAAGGAAGTGGTGAATGAACAGTCATTGCCTGTTTGTAGACACCAGGGTTGGGTCCGCAGAGAGGTGTTTATAGGAAAATGTGTTATTTTGTCTGTGTGAGGCCCCACAATATGCGCACAAGCCTTGGAAGTTGCCTCAGAGTGGTGGTTCCGAGACGAGGTGGTGATGTTAGGTGAAGTCACTTATATTGCTAAGGCTGTGTCTACTGAGGCAAAGCGCGTAATAAAAGAGATGTTTATTTTGCTTTGGAATTGTCCTAGTATAAAAATCTGACAGGATAAAAGGAAGTTCCAGATACCTGCTGTTGATCTCGACAATTACTGAGCACTCAAGTTTCAATTCTCCCCAAAAGACAAATATTTATTCCAATGTTTATTTATTAATTTTGCGGGGGAAAGTAAGAGAGCCCAAAGCTATCAGATTCCAAGAAGTGGTGACAAGCTCTTTTACAGGAGCCCTGAGACCTTTTGTTTGGTGAGGCACTTGGAGCCTTTTGTATCTTTTATTCCATTAGAGAACTAGGAAGTGCCGTGCTTTCGAATGTTTCGTGAAGGGCAATTTATTACCCCATTGTACGGCTATGCACAATTTTACAGAGTTTAATTACGCCTTTCCCTTTGAGTGACTGACATTCAAGCGAAATACCCTGGAGACAATGCAAGGGGTCAAACACAGGGAGGCAATAATGCTCTCTGAAATATAAAAGAATTCCACAAGCCTATTGAATGATTTCTGCAGTTCAGAGGAAAAACTTTCTGTGTTGAGGATATACAAGGTTTCTGTAAACAGATAAAAATATGAAACTCAGGGATTTATGTCTAAATGCATGGCTGCTTGTGTATACTCTATGTAAATCATACTGTATATTCAAAAAGAATATATGTTTTACATGAAGAGAGCCAGGTGTGTGTGTGTTTGTGTGTGTTGTGCTTGTGTGTGTATGCGTATGCGTGTGTGTTGCACGTGTGTGTGTTGTGCGGTTGTGTGTGTGTGTGTTGTGCGTGTGTGTGAGTGTGTGCTTTTGTTTGTGTGTATGTTTGCATGTGTGTGCGTGAGTATGCATGTGTGTTGTGTGTGTGTGCGTGAGTATGCATGTGTGTTGTGTGTGTGTGCGTGCGAGTATGCATGTGTTGTGTGTGTGTGTGCGTGAGTATGCATGTGTGTTGTGTGTGTGTGCGTGAGTATGCATGTGTGTTGTGTGTGTGTGCGTGAGTATGCATGTGTGTTGTGTGTGTGTGCGTGCGAGTATGCATGTGTGTTGTGTGTGTGTGCGTGAGTATGCATGTGTGTTGTGTGTGTGTGCGTGCGAGTATGCATGTGTGTTGTGTGTGTGTGTGCGTGAGTATGCATGTGTGTTGTGTGTGTGTGCGTGAGTATGCATGTGTGTTGTGTGTGTTGTGCGTGTTGTCTGTGTGTATGTGCGCGTGTCTGTATAATTTTAATTTCTCTGTGTGCTTGTGTGCATCAGTTCATCATGCTTCTTTATAGCCTCACATATACAGAGATCCCTCTGCCTCCCCTTCATTAGACTGAGTGTTTTAACAGCCTCTAGGCAATAAGGCTCATAGAGTTTGTTCTTCAGCTTGCTGGGAGGACACGAGTCTCTTTATTAGTCGAGGATTCATTTCTCACCTGCAGAGTTTTAACCCGCGGATGGATAAATATGAAAGCGTCGATGTTCATGCCATGTACCTGTGCTCGCATACAGACCTCTGCTGTCTCAAACATGTATCTGCTTCCCATCAACACAAATAAAGAGCAGAGAGATGCGCACTGACGGCCACTGCTTTTAATATTCACCTTGGCAGCAAATAAAAACAGTGCTCTAAATATAAAGCACAATCTCCGGTCTCCAGAGGAGTCCTGCCTTTTATTTTTTAAACCAGTAAATCATCTTTGAACCCCCAGCTCCATAGTTCCCCCTCCCTTTCCTTCACCGTGATTTAAAAGGGCTCTGACTTCAACAGGTCCTCTCGCCCCGTACGGCCGGAGTGTGGCGGAGCGCGGTCCATGTTTAAA
Source organism: Ilyophis sp. 1 JC-2022 (assembly GCA_022702515.1). NCBI lineage: Eukaryota > Metazoa > Chordata > Actinopteri > Anguilliformes > Synaphobranchidae > Ilyophis > Ilyophis sp. 1 JC-2022. Next base: position 109,155,513 of record CM040403.1, read on the forward strand.
ATAAAGAAATGAATAAAGCAAATGCAGACCCTCCTTCAAGAGCCTCCCCTGCTTTAAAACGTTGCAGAGTTCATTTGCTCAGTCTAGCAGCTCTCTCCATCTCTTGCAGCATTCTTTGCTCGGGGTACCCCGTCAAGCCACTCTGGAGCGGTGAAATTGTCACGAGTGATGGATGACTATCAACCTTCTGCTGTCTTCCGGCCCGCTCCTGGGAGATTTACAGGCCCGCTGACTACCAGGCATGAAAACCAATCTCTTTCTCTCTTTCTCTTTCTCCTCTCTTCTTCCAACAGTATCTCTCTCTCTCTCACTCTCTATTTTTTCCTAAATTCTCCTTTTATTTCTTTCCACCATTTTTCTCTACAGAGCAGAGGCTCGACAATGTCTCACGTATAAAATGGAAGTATGCGCACCATGTTCAGAAATGCACGTGTGAATATACACACACACACATACACAGAAATGCAAGCTAAAGGACCAATCTACTATGCAACATCTCCTCACTGATGTTACTTTTTTTTACTAACAAATCAACTGCACCCACTTTCCCCTACTAAACTTCTTCGCAAGCCAAGACTCTATGAATATCCATCTCCGTGCTGTAATTATAGCATCAAAAAGGTGCTGGGCTAATTGTGCTCTCAAAATAGTAATTGCTTTATTATCATGACTATTTTGGTGCACATAATGATCGTTAGAAGGCATTATGTTAATGTAATTAAATGGTTGCATTATTATTCTTCCCCATCTAATCGAGGCCACTTTGCACGGCCGATTCTTTAAGCAGGCTACGGTCCTTCGGGCCATAGAGATTCTGAAGAATCACCAGATAACCAGCGGACATGATCAGTGTCCACCCAAGGTATCTTGAGCGCGAGGCAGTCCTGAGGTCTCACTCACATCATGCATGATTTGTGTGAGGATGCCGACTGCTTATAAGGGCAGTTTCACAGTAACCTAGGCCATCAGTAATAATTGATAAATGATCTAAGAACTCTGTCTCAAATTGTGTGTGACTGTATGTGTTTGTAATTTTTTGATGAACAAAAAATTGGCAAAGCAGGTGCAAAAAAAAAATTCAAGTAAAATCGACGAATACTTTTTTTACAGCGTCCAAAAGTGTTGTTGTTATGGGACGGGTGTGTGTGTGTCAATAATAATAATTTACATGAACTTGATTGTTGTTGTGTGTTGTGTGTGTGTGAAAAAATGCAAAAATTTGAATTGGGTGATGCGCTCCAAAAAAAAAAAAAAAAAATAAAAAAAATCATCAATGAGTCAATTATATATTTTATGTTTTTTTTTTTGTTTGTTTTTGTTTTGTTGTTTGTCCCAAAATGTCCCCCACCACAATTTTATATTTAATTTAAATTTAATATAAATAAATATTATTTTTTTTTTTATTACATTTATACACACTGGCTACACACACAAATAAAAGATTATATATATATATTATTATATTAATTGGTGGGGTGGGGATATTGGGGGGGGTCAAAATACTGTCCGCCCAAAAAACAAATCTCCACTCCACATTAATGTAAGTGTCTCTTCTAATGTTTTTAAATATTTAATATAAAGTCTTTAGTTATAATATTATAATACATGACATATAATAATATATATATTTACATATAATAATATATATAAAGTAATTTAATATTATTAATGAATGATGTCCATGACTGATGTGACATCCGACCACACACTCACACAACAACACACCAACACAATATCAAACAATTCCAAAAAAAACCCATTCACAATATTTAATTTCAAACTAATACTTATTATATTCATTACTTTATTGCACACAAAAATAAAAAAATAAATGTGTAATATGTAATGGTGGATAAAATGTTGAACTATTATAGCTTAGCTGCATGCATAAATAAAATTAAAGCAAATTTTTAATAACAATAAAAACATTAAACAAAATAAATTAAACAATTTTTTTGGTTTGTTTAATATCACATTGTCACACTACTATAAATTCACTTAAAAATCAAAAATACAAAAATATAAATGCAATAGACATATTTTATGGACATCGGTTGTGTCGGATTTGGACAATTGGACTTAGGACATTTAAATTTTGTATGGTACTATTGTATGGTTGCCGTATTTTTTGACTATTTTTGGTATGTATTATGTGTATGCTTCTCTTACTAAATTTTTTTATACTTTTCATTCTATTCTATACATTTCATAAACATAATTATTCATATATTATTGCATGTATTGTATTCATTATCATTAACCTGTTTTAATTATACTTTGTAATTTGTGTATATACTACTTTAATTATGGTGTTGGTTAATGAATATGTGTGGTTTTCTTGAACTGTGGGTTTCTTGTATCTAATGCATTTGCTTCCTTCTTGTTCATCTTCTATAGTGAAATTACTGTGTAGATGTAACAGCTGAGATGTATGTAAGACATGAAATTAGTACTTGCCTCAAATTTAAAACTAAAAAACATAAAAACAGTTTTCAAAACCGACACAACAAACACAAAAAATGTAACACTGAAACTTGACACAATGAGGAGACTTCATGAAGTGACACACACACAGGACACACACACCCAGTGTCAACAACACACAGGAGGGACAGACAGAGACACGGAAAGAAAGGAAAGGGAAAAGAAAAAAGAAGGAGGAAAGAGAAGAAAAAAAAAAAAAGGAAAAAGATAAAAAAAAGAACATGGGAGAAACGACCACACAGAAGACAGAAGACAAGAAAAAACAGAAGAAAGACAAAAAGAAAGAGAAAAGAAACAGAAAACAAGAAAACCAAAAAAAAAAAAACAGCGTGACAAAAAACTTGTAAAAAACCAAAAAAAAAACAAAAAAAAAGAAAAAAAAAAAAGAAATAAGAATACTGAAAGATTCAGAATCAGAAATCCAGAGGTTCGAGGTCAAAGGAGAAAAAAAAACTCGCTCGAATACAACAAAGAATGCATAAATGACAACTCGACTCGAATGCAAACGCGAAACAACGTGAACTGCATGTCGATCTTGTCTGTGTGACAACTACAACCGTCGACTCTGATCGCGATCGACTGTAAAAGTCCCCCTGATCGACTAGTGATATCGAATAAAGCGTACGACGTTTTTGTGATATCGTGACAATATATCGACGTTTTTGTGTTATTTTGCTATATTATTGTTTTAAAAATGTAATGTTTAATGTGTTATTTGTCCAAATATGTAATGGGAACACATTAAAAAAAAAATTGTCTCCAACACCACAAAATAAACACGAAAAAATAAATGATGACATGTTTGTGGCGATGACATAAATTACACATTATAACTGGTTTATTTTTAGTTTTTTTTGGGAATGTTTTAAATTATTAGTGTCATTAATTTTTTTTGTTTGTTTAATTTAATTTTAAATTAAATGTTTGGTTTTGTTTTAATTCATTTTTTTAATTTTTTTTAATATTTTTTGTTTTTTTTTTAATTTTTTTTTTTTTTTTTAAAATCATGTGTTTTTTTTTTTTATAAAAAAAATTTTTTATTAATTTTAATTATGTAATACCATAAAAATTTTGTTTTAAATATTTAAAATTATAAATTGTTATATACCAATTTTATATTTTACTGATTGTTACTAAATAAAAATAAAATACAATTTTTGTGTTAAATATAAAATTAAAATAAATAAAAAATTAAAATTTTATATTTAATAAAAAAATAAAAAAAAAATATTTAATAAAATTTTTGAAATGTGAAAACAAAAAATTTTTGAAAAAAAAAAAAAACATAAGACAGACAAGCAGTCAACTGCTTTCCTCCTGGAAGCTCCAGGCTGAGCAGAGTCATGAACACATTACCAACATATCAACATACCAACACACCGTTCTCCCAATTCATGCATCCACCCTATAGACACGAGGACCCGTTATTCATGTGTGCAGTAAATTATAATCATGCAGTCCCATATTTACAGCATATTGCCATGTAAATAACCTTGTTGAATATTTTCAAGGCTTGATCCAGGCACAACAAAAAAAAAGACATCGATAAAGACATCACTTATTGAAAATGAATTGCAATTGGGAATGTATTTACCATTATAATACTAAATAATGATTTTTTTTGTATCAGGTACACTGTAATATTACAAAACTACTGTGAGGACAAAATGAAGTACATTTGGAATAAGCCTATATTATTAGTCCTACTTAGTGCTATGAGTATGGAAGGTTCTGAATCATGCTAAATAGGTGTTCAAAAAAAACAAAAAAAAACGAAATAGCACCAGGTAAATTTCATGTTAATCCATTCTTAGTATGTCAGTTTAACAACATATAACTTGTGCACTGTGACTGGGCTCAGCTCTCCATTCTGAATATGGCTGAAATGAGGAAGTGTGCAGTTACCCACCAATCAGGCTTGCTCAGTTTATTCTGAACCAGGTCCGATATTCTCAGGTTTATTTATATTGTGTAGCTCATTAAACTGCAATATTTGTGAGGAACTGGAATCCCTTTGCCGTGCTGGAACAAGCGCATTTATTTATTTTTGTCTACTTTTACACTGAAGCAAAGATTGAGTGTGATTACCTAACATGCCAGCAGCGCAATGAACAAATTTAGACTGGAGTGAAAGCTGAAGTACACCATTGCTGGGTCTTAGCACACACGAGCTGAAGAGCACCAGCTAAATGGTTCCTTCAGTTATTTTTAACCACTCTCGCACTGAATCCTCTCGATGTCAGACAAAGACTCTTCTGGGGCTGATTTCCATTGGTCAGTGAGGGATGAGAGAACAGGCTGAATGGATCGCGCGTCTCATCTGGCAGAAATCAGCCGCCACCCTCGAGCTGACACAATCTGACTGTGGTGTGCCTGGGCGTTTTGAAGGTCGACGCCAAGAGAGGCTCGCAGCTTCCGTTCCTCTCTGCGTTTGGGATTCGGCCCGCCACCCATATTAAAGACTTCAAACCCCATCGACCTTTGTGGACGCAACCAATGACGCTGCGGAGTGGCAGATGGGCATTGCAGAGGGCCAATCTGACCTCGTTCCGCCAGCCGGTTGTTGGCCATGCGGGCGGTGTCAAGTGCTCTTTTATTTAGCCACTGGCAGCGGTGCAGCCAAAGCGGGTCTTACAGCAAGCATGAAAGTAAATATGTTATTTTTCTCTTCCCCCATTCTGCATTAATTACAACACACCCCTCGGTCAAGCCTGACACCCTGCCAAAACCCACAGGGCAAAATATGAGTCATTTTGAGATTAATAATGCATCACTGTCTAGAGGGTAAGTGCCAACATCTGAGGCTGAACCCAGGATCCCAGCTATAAATAACGCTTCCAGAACAGTTGAGCCAACTACAGCCAGCAGGTGAGCTCTCATATTTTACTGTGCGCATGAATATGCATTATCTGAGAGAAGGCAGGTAAATAAACACATCAGGGGTTTTCTATGATAGTACCTGGTGGCTTTTGACCCCCTCCTTTGGGAGACAGAAGCGGAAGGACACGCCCTTCCTTCCTGCAGCTGCTTGCGTGTGAACAGTGAGGCTTGGCGGCTGTATCGGCCCTGACAATCCAGAAGTTGGTGCGTCAGGGACACATTGAAGGAGAGGAGAATATGAGGTTAATGAGCAGCCAGACCGATTTGCGCAGCGCATTTACGTCTCTTTGCCTCGTCAAACGCCTTAGTAATTGCGTACCCCAAAACAAAGACCGTTTTGAAGGGGGGGGGGGGGGGGGGTTAACAAACCGGGGTCAACAGTTCCAACAACAAGGGGTTCCAAGGACATCACAGCCCTGACAGCAGTGCTGCGTTAGCAGGAAGTGATGTCACAGGTCAACATTTTTAATTCAGAGTGGTCCCCGGGGGACTTTGACCCCGCAGCCTTGCAGGATCAGCAGTGGCTGCAGAGGAAGCTCAATGTGACTGGCTTAACGCCTCTGAAGAATATCAATCTGGCTCCTGCACACTCCTCGCGCCCGTGAGGTAACGGCCTCATTAATTAATCAGCAGTGAGCAAGGGTCTGCTTCTGCCGTCTTCCTCCTCGTTTTAACCCTTCCCGTGCCCCGTGCGCATACTCCACAACCCGCGACGGGATGGAAAGCGTTGTAATGCACGGGGGGAAGCTCTGCTCCCATCTGTTGCTGCAGTGTAGGCACTCTGGCTTTGATTGAGAGGCTGTAAAAAAGCAATCTCCTAGACTGGGGGCTCATCTACATGCACACGGCACGTCTGCCCACACACCGCCAAGGGAGACTGTTAAAACATGGCATGTAGTTTATTACGGAGCCACGCTGATTTCGGCTCCAAGGGTCTCTTTGTCTGCCGATGATGAAAAAGGGCAGGAATGCACAGTTCTGCTGCATCTGGTCTCGTCAACGGCAGAGAGAGAGAGAGAGAGAGAGAGAGAGAGAGAGAGAGAGAGAGAGAGAGAGAGAGAGAGAGGGGAGCTCCGAGTGAGGACGCAGAACAGGCTCAGCCACCATCACTTGAAAAACGACTTTGGTAACAATCGAACCAAAAAGAAGGGAAACGTTGGTGGGTGGTGGTGGTGGGGGAGATCAAGTATCTAATGGCTTTTTGCGACGCCTTTATGCTATTCCTACTTTGCTACGGATCACAATTCATAAAATACCTTGCCATTTACTGAATGCATGATTGCATTAATGCACAGAATAACCTTTAGAAAATCACGCGGAACAAAAAGAGATGGTATTCTGCAGTTGACTGATTAAACTCTGATATCCGTGGAAAATACCACACCCTCCATTAATTCTGAGGAAAACAAATCAATAAACTCACGTGCACACACAAAGCAAAACGAAACACACACAAAACATGCAAACGGTCCACCTGACTGCATCTTTGTTTGTGCGTGAATGCTAATGCTATGGTAAGTTTTGTCTATTGTCGTGTTACAGAATCATGACTAATTGTTCACGCATCACAAATCCAATATCCATCTTAGGTTTACATTTATCAAGTTCCAGTCCCCTCTGGAGGGTAGGAAACATGTAGATGCTGCCTAGAATGAATGCATAACAACATTGATTAGCAGCAGCCTCAGTGCTGAGATGAAACTGTAACCAGAAAGGAAAGAGGAGATCAGCGAGTACAGGCCTTCCTTTAACCACACGCCACCAACCACGTATACCTCTGTGCTGGGGGCCACTGACCAAACATAAACACAGTCCCTGAAGCGTGAAGTCACAAACAACATTATATCAGGGGGAGAATATAGCAATACGATAACACAAATGCCATATGAAGCACAACATGAACACAGGAATAGCGTGTTTCTGTTTTCACGTTGTGTAGGCAACGACATCATTACATATGTTTGCTTTATGTTACACTCATTATTTGTCATGCAACTTTCAGAGAGAGAAAAAATATGAACTGAGCATGAGATAGTTCACGGAAATGAAGTAGTCAGGGCCTGGATTTCTGGACATGTAACTATAAATTGACTGCAAATGTAAGACTGATATGACAAGCAGATATAATTGTAGGGACCCTTTTACATCATCAGCATGGAAGCACAAATCAACTGAGCTGCATTCCCGGCTGTCCAGCTTTGTCACATATTTGCATAAAGTCATTTGCAATACCCTGGCCAACAAACAGATTGCAGCATGTATACAGAACCATTTAAATAAACTGTTGAGCCTGCCCTGGTTGCCTGCCCGACAGCACCCTGTCGTAGGACCAGGAAATGGAATAAGGAGTGGTGCTGTACATGAAATGTTAGTTTTAGCTACGTGAATTTGGACTTTTGAGGGAAACTATTCCGAAGGTGTCATTGCAAAATTAAAGTGGTTGAAAAACAAAATATGCTGAAAAAAATTGTGTTCCGGGAAAGAAAGAAGGCACTGGAAGCCAAAATCCAGATAACCAATCTAGGTTTTAAGTGAGAGTGAGAGTTGAAAATGGCAAAAAGCAGTTAAATTCAAATGCGCATGGTACTTTTACTTGACCTATCATGACAGTGTTTTCCTTTACAGACAAAATGGATCTGAATGAGATGTGGCTTACTTTCAGACAAAATGTGCTCAGCACTTGGCGGGTCGGTGCGGCGGATTTCTTACAATTTAAATGTTCTCTCAAAAATCTAAAACATTATCTTCAGAGGAGTGCTGTGCATAAATGTCTTTTGTGTTCTCTACAAAATAAAACGATAAATAACAAATAATAGGCACTTTCGATGGCGGACAGGGTGTTGTTTATAGAGCAGGCATAGCCTATGCCGCATGCACATTGTTATCATGCCACAGGTCTGATAGGGATCCATGGGGACCCTGCTAGAACTCCCTGAGCAGCTGACACAGCACTGCGGCATGTGTGTGAACAGTGTGTCGGAATGACGCAGGTCCACTGGGCCCTCTCTGCATCAGTGAGCACACACAAACCTGCACAGTCGCCCACCAGAGCCCAGGACACAAGACACAGACACAAATAGGCACATTCACATACACACACACACATCACGCATACACACGTGCATGTATACATCCACACAGACATACGATTATATTTACATTTCTCAATATGAAACCTTGAAAAACAGATAGATGTTTATCTTGAGTTGCTCATGTGAGTAGCAGAGGCCCTTTCAGGGCTTGGGAAACTAGACTAGAGGAACGCTCATTATCTCTTTCACCCTATGCTCTTCCTTGCTCGCTTTCGGCGGGCCAGTTGTCAAATCGTTAAAGGCATCGCAATAATATTTCCATACTGCTCAGGGGTTATGAAAGTACTGTTTATGTTAGTCTGGAACCAATGACAGAGTATCTCATGGTGTGTTTGTTATAAAAGAACACAATGCATTGAGAGTGCAACACAGAGTCATTTTAAAGAACCTGCAAGAACCCATGTTTGTAGGAGCTGTTAGCATCCAATGGCTACTGAAATTTGTGCATGCATTTGGCAGCTAAAGTATTACAAGACCACAAACTGATGTACCGTAATACAAATCTATGAAATGTACTAATATCCCGATAGATTAAAGTTTTGTATTCATCGTGCTCAAAAAAGCATAAAGCTGGGAAATAATGCTATGAACAGATACATCATTAATCACAAAGAGATATCAATCTTCCAACCTAATTTGGAAAAACAAAAAGTTATGAACACTATCAGTAGTACTTTATCTGGCATAATATAAATATTATACAACGCTGCCATGAACTTGAATTAATTAATATGATTAACCAAATTATTAGTCACTGGTTCCAACTTCGATAGTACAACATGGCACAAATACTGGGATACCATGACCAGTAGAATACCATGAACTTGGCAGAAAGAAGGACACCAATGCTCTCCCAAGCCATTCTAGCACTCTGTCAGGTACAGGAGAGGGACAGAAGGAGGTTTAGCACTTTAAGGCGTGGTTCTCAAACATAGTACATGGCACTTTTAGCTTTGTGGTTCTAATGCTATATGCATCAATATGCCACAGAACATGAAAAGTAGCGGCTGCTCTTATTCAACAACAAAAAAAGCCAACGTGAGATGTGCTTTTACTGATTAATCTACCTGCTAATGTCTGAGATTATCATTACTATATCACCGTGGTACAGCCAGTATACCACATGGCAATGATAGCAGGCTGGGAAAAGCAGAAAAAGCACAGGGGAAAAGAACAGGTTGAAACAGAAGGGGACATGATCTGGCTAATAAATATGTCTAATTTTCAGGATGAATTCTGTAATATTAGGCACAGGTCCACAGACAGAAATAATTGGATCAAAACATACTTAGATGTTTTTGTGCACTTAGATCTCTAGTACAAAAATATTTTGCAAGCAAATATATCACTGATGTGCCTGTGCCAAAGAGCAGCTATTTAAATAAGCACAACAATGAAAGTCACCCACACACACACCTGCATGATCACAATCTCCACAACCTCTAAAGTTTGATCTCAACACTCCAATGGGAGGCTCAATTTATCCACTGATAAAGTAAATATACAAATCTGAACGGTCTAACAGCAAGTTAACCAATTCTATGCCAACAAAAGTAATGTGTTTTCGCACTGTTATACTCAGGTCCAGATATAATCTAGCTGTAATGGGCTTTGTCTTCAACTTGAGTCAAGGAATCTAGCAAGTGTCTTTTTTATCCTTGCCTAACTTTTCCATGACCACTGAAATTCAGAAGAAATCTGAAGAGCTACCAAGCAAAACCAGCTACTTTAATTTACAGATGGGGGACATTGTAATCAGTATTTGAGCCTAAGTTAACCAAAACATTCCTATTCTTTAACTCTTGAGAGCAACCATCGGTTTGACAGTACAGCATTGATTTCAAACATAATAAGCCTTTTTTTTTTAGCTTGAGCCCATCAATATTTCATCTTACTGGTGTTTTTCAAAAACTATAATTTAAATAGAAAAGTTAGATGTCAACATGGACATCTTATTTTGTAGTAGCCTAACTCTGCCCTCCTGTCTCTGTGTAACAGAAAATCCAATTCAAAGTCTGCAGAAAAACCTATAAAGAAGATACAGAGGATATCATTCCAGGGGATCAAATTAGGGAGTCCCCCACCTGGCACACTGCCGATAAAACAGAAGTGGATAAAAAAAAGAAAGAAAAAAAGTTTACATAGAATGAATACACACGGTTTGGAGGGTACAGAAGCGGAAAGAACACAGACAACATTATTCGCCAAATAGAAAAAAAATAACACAGTTGAACAAGTGTTGCCATACGGAAGGTGCACCACACTAGAATGTAATAAGGACCATTGGACTGTGTACCTGCCTTAATTAACAAAGAGCACAAGGCTGGTAAGAAATCGGACGACAGAAGGCCAAAATGGTCTTAGGTCTTATGACTATGAACACCATCTTAATTTCAAAATTGTCAGAAAAAACCATGGTAATACATATGCACGGTGTAAACAGCAAAACAATATACACAGTATAAAAATGAGTTCTGTCCCTTCAGTTTGTATGTACGTTATCGAGATGAGACTCCCATGTTTAAAAATAACTATTAACCACGTTAAAGGGTTTTCATGCTCTAAGTGGAGACCTCTGGGACATTTCTGATTTAAAATATATATTTATTTTTTTACATTGATGTCACACTATGTATAAAATAAGCACTATATCAGTGTACCAGGGTATAGGTGTCCTGAAAGAGTTATGTTGGCAACACATCCAGAACGTGCTATCTTGATTGCACTGTACATTCTGGAACACATATAAGACGTATGGAAATATAACGGGTAAATAATTGGGCTTGTAACCGCAAGGTTGCAGGTTTGATACCCAGGTAGGACCCTTGAGCAAGGTACTTAAGCTGAATTCCTGCAGTATATATCCAGCTGTATAAATGGATACAATGTAAAAAAAGAATGCAAAAAGTTGTCGCTCTGGATAAGAGCATCCGCTAAAATGCCCTTAAATCTGCACATATATGTTCAATTCCCACATTCTCGTCCGTAGAGAATGTGGCATTGCAAAGAACCATTTGGGTGCCGGTCAGCAGGCACTGGTGTTCTTGAGCAGAATACCCTGCTGTATTGCACTTCACCAAAGCACCATTTTCCTTCTTAGAGTAAGAGTCTCTTATTCTGGATTAATGCTCAGCTCAGTCAGAGGCATGCTGCTATGTGCTGTCGTATATATCCAAGCCTTATTCCAGGATGGCAAATTATAGTATTACAGTATTGCAGTTACTTTGAGAAAAACCGAATGCTACATATCCAGACCTCAGACAACACAACACAACACACACGGTATCAAACTGCGGTGTCGCCGTGGCAATCTATGGCTAGAATGCTGAACACATTCTGGATCTGTGTGCAATTGCATTAGTCACAGCTCTTTTATTTCAGAAATAAGGCCAGACTGGCTGAAAACACCTTTCAAAACTCACTTTGTGCTACTAAACACGGTATTACAAGAAACCCATTGAAAAACTAAGCAGAGTGGAGACATTGGATTCAAAAGAAGATGTTATTTGTTTGACTGGTTTTCTTCACCATATGCTTTAAGGGGACTTACAAGAGACCCTACTTCCCTGCTCTCTGATGCAAAGAGGACATAATATCTACTGATGTCATCTGTGTATGAACAACAATGTGCACCAAAAGATCTGTGTACAGTGTACTGTAATTGCACATGTTCCAGTGTACAGTGTATGGCAGCTTAGGATATGCATCTATAAAAAAAAGTAGTTCAACATAGTTAAATGAACTATGCTTAAACAAGTGTTTAAGCATTAGAATCATATTTAGACTCATATTTCATATTTGTAATTTATTTATCTGCTTGTCATTAATAGAGTGCTGCGGTTTGTAGTCGTAAAACCCGGAAGTGAGTTAGCATTTTTGAGCCATGGGTTCCCTTGCAGATTTCCAATTGGGTTTTAACATGGGGTTTTCGGATTCGTGCTGAATATAAGGTCTGTGGTTACTATGAGCATAAGACAGTTTTCACGTTTTCTTCTACGACATAAATTACACATATTCATATATTAACCATAAATTTGTAGGCTTTTATATGGTTTTTAAAATGATGTTGCTAACCGGTTTCTATATTCAAACTACAACTTGTCGGAATAAATACACGTCATTACCTCGTCATTACCTAGCAGATCCTTGCCTGGCTGCTCTCAAGTGTAGCTCGCAACTAGTCGTGTCAGCGCTCCTTTCAAACTTTTCCACATCAACTTGTTTTATATGAAATTCAAGAATATGAATGAATACTATTTAAAACTAAGGTCTTTGTAGCTTACTAGCCAGCAAAAGTTTGCTGCCACGTTTTATTTTGTAAGCAAAATAAAATGCTCCAACCTAGTTAAACTAGCTGCACTTAGGACGTAGCTAGTAAATCGCGGTACCTAGCTAACCTAACTCATATGGAAAGCCAGCTAGGACATTGGGCAGCTAGTTCGGACTAATTTAATAACTGTTAAATTAAAACAGATTGCCATAAGCTATCGTTAGCTTCCTAGCTAAATGTTAAAATGACTTGCCATGAGATATCGCTAGCTAGCTAACCCAGCATTGCCAAACATGACTCGGGAGACAAAGTTAATCAACACGTCCAAACTAACGGGAGATTAGGGCGATTGTGGATGGGAGGGTGTGGAATAGCTAAATTAATATCTAAATTGATAAACTAGCTAATGTCTTCGAACAATAGTAGCGCCTAGATTTTTTTTTTTAAAACAACCCCAAAAAACCGCAACCTGCGACATCAGAAAAAACCAGCCTAAATCGCATATGTAGGCCTATGGCAGCTCTGAATTTAGCTTTGCTCCAGGAGGTAGCTAGCAAATAGGCTACAAAGCGCTGGGACATAGTTGAACGCGGGAGGATGGCAGGCTCAAAAAACTGTTCAGTGTTTAGTTATGTTTAGGGAATGCGACCAATTGCTGTAGTAACGTAGTTCACTTTAGCATAACGTTATATTTAATTTCTATTAATTGCGTGTGTGGTTCAAAAATCGTAAAGAGTGCATTTATTTGTGGAGATGATCTTTATTAACAAAACGTGAAAACTCCCTTAGGCTTATATTAACCACAGACCTTATATTCGGCACGAATCCGAAAACCCCATGTTAAAACCCCATTGGAACCCATGCTCGGCGAGGGAACCCATGCCCGGAAGAAACCTGCGAATTGGCCTACAAAAATATGTCATGACTGTAGCACTCTATTTGGACAGTGACAGTTAAATTGTTACAGCTTTTTATTTTATTTATGTTTGCCAAACATTAACATACATATTGTATGTTTTTCAGACAGGAAAATATCACGATCCTCAGCTTTACTAATTTCTTCACTGCTGACAATGTTTGTACTGTGCAAGCTCCTTAAATGTTATTTATTTGGCTTAATTTCATAAAATTATACCCACTTCCAAGTAATGCACCAAATAAAACAGATGTGAGTATCAGTGGTAGTATTCAGAGGCAGCATTATTTCCTCAGAATTTCTATTAATTGTCTTTTTGACTTTGTCTGCCTTCCATGTCAGTGAGATGTACATTCTGTTCTGTTGATCTCTTGAACATTTAATAATTGAGTATATGAGATATTGGAAATACTTCAAATGAAATAGTGTGATTGCATTCACTTGCATTTAATGTTGTGTTGATAAGAAATACTTGATTAAATGACATAACATACTTTTAAAAAGCACCTAACAGAACCAAAAAGCAGTTTGGCAAGCCTAAAAACCCCACGGGTTCACTTATCTTTTACTGTACTTAATATTTGACAAGCCCATATTTCTGCACTAATCTTCAGTTTTAAATAACCTAAAGAAATATGAATGGATGCCATGTGGGCTCTCCTTATGCATGTTTTCCCACTTTATTTATGGGGTTGCAGATTGAGGTGGAATCACAGTATGGAAAGTGCCATGGCAGGGAATTGCAGCCCGAGCTGCATGGGAGGGTTATGGGTATGGGTATGTGTGTATGGCCTATGCACTGTACCCCACAATGTTTTCCATTTTCTCTATTTGTAAGTATTTGTTTCTTCTAATTTATCCTTTATGAAATAAGATCTTACATTGTCTTACATAAGATCTTACATAGATCTTATTTTAATTACTTAAAATCATTTTAGCAATAAGATTCTAATTTCTGCTTCTGTCTGGCCTTGTAGTGCCATGAGATTAGCATTTTTAACTCAAGGTCATCACAATACATCAATGTTATCAAATCATTATACTAACGAAACATCTGAAAATACAAATATAGCTACAAATAGTCTGTATTTGTAGGCAAAACAAACAGGTCTAGTGGTCAGCAAGAGCGTGTGTTGTAGTCTTGGTATTACTCATTAATAATGTTATCACTGTATATTCAGAAAGTGCCTGCATATAGTATCTCAGTACCGTTCCTTCACAGTTCTGTTGGAATACACAAAATTGGAAGTGACTCTCTGCCACAGGTTTCCAGAAACACTTTACAAACTGTTTTACCTGGTTCAATTCAAATTATTAAAACTGAAATCAAGATGCTTTATACTGCTGGGCGAATTTGGGGGTAAAATTAATTCCACACTAAATTTATAAATTCAATATTTAATTTGAGCATACAAGATAAAATCAGAAATATACTGAGGGAAAAACGCAATAGAAATGTGTTAATTTTTTTTATACCTGATGACAAGTAAAACAGCTTGTGTGTTGAAGCATTGCAACTCTTCAGTCACACAAAATGTCATAAAATGTTGTACTTTCGCCGAACGAAGCAATTGGCAACAATGCCTACATATTCATATCTCAAGAAGTCCTTAATCGAAAGCTCAGGTCACATAGAGCAAGAGGCCACCCTTCGTCAGTTTCTGATGTTATCCATAATGCCACAAATGTCACGAGAAGAGAGGGAGAGGGACATAGGCATGCTAGTAGCAGGCATGCCATGTGCCAGTGTTGCGAGACACTTCAATGTCAGCCAGTTTACTGTGTCACGCCTACAGGCAAGATTTCAACAAGCCGGCAGGACAGTGGACCGTCCAAGATCTGGTCGTCCTCGTGTGACAACATCGGCACAGGACCAATACATCAGACTGACCCATCTGAGGAATCGTTTTAGACCTGCTGAACCCAATAGAACATGTGTGGGATGTGCTGAATCACAGCATCAGAAGACACGGTCCTCCACTTTCCAATGCCCAGCAACTGCGTGATACACTTCTACAGGAATGGGAAAACATCCCACAACAACAGATACAGACACTTATTGATTCTATGCAACAAAGATGCTAAAAAGTAGTGGCTGCAGGAGGTGGCCACACACATTATTGAAGTGTAACTCAGAATTGTTATTGGTTTTATAGTGTTTTACAGTCCGGTTTTACCTACTTGTTGTTCATTTACATTGTTTATGTTAATGATATTATTTACATTTCTTAATCTTTGTTCATTATTAAATGAATGGTCATCAGTCACAAAGAAAGTGTTGCGTTTCTTTTTTTCCCTCAGTGTAGATTAGATTAATGTGTTACATCAATTTGTTTTGCCATTTCAAAGATTTTATCCCTGTTTTGTTTATTTATCCCAGTTTATTTATTTTTAAGAATGTGAGATTCAGACAAATTAACCTTAAAATAGAATATTTTAAAATAGACTCTGTGATCATGAACTGCTCACTGATTTAATTATCTAATGAGGGAAACCAAACAAAATGCATGTTAAGCGAGAGTAAGAAAAAGGAGAAATTTGAGGGTTGAATTGGCTGAGGACAACAGCTGTAATATCTTCAAATGGGCAAAGAATGTCCCTCGGACTGTGACACACCCAAATCCAGATATTTTGGCACCAGGATGCCAACTTTGTGGGATTTGCAAACCTATCCACAAATGTGCCAGTGCTGACTCATACATGTTTGATTGAAAAACGTGGAATAATGGACTAATCACAAGCAAATGTGGTACCAAAATCTTTACCTACCTACCCTGATCCAAGCTTTCCACATGAGTTCCTATTGTGTCATGATTTTTTTCAGATGGGTTCTGGCAAAGGCCAACTGGCTACCTGATGATGTTACCTTGGCTTCACAGTGTTAGTACTGTAGCTACTGTATATGAGCTTCACAAGGCGTGTCCACTATAAACACTCATTCAATAAAACACGTCTGGCTTTTTTTGGGATGTTTGAAAGTGACGGGCTAATGCTAACTAGCTACCTAGTGGAAAATACATGGAAATGATCCTTTCCAATAAGAAACTAAATTGGCAAAACAGTTGTCTGGGATTGAAAAAAAATGTCATGCAGGCTTTTCTTAAAAGCACACCTCCTAAAATTATATTCAAGGCAGAATCTTTCACATGCACTTGCTACCAGAAAACTATCAAGGTCTGTTCTTACTATGGTTTCCTTATGCAAACCGTATTCATATCAATATTTTCCACAAGCGCATAGTGTGAAAAGGCTCATACAAATGAAGAACCTGGCATCTTCACTGTTGATTCTGAAACCCTCAGACTGAATGAGAATCAGCACTGTGGTAGTACTGTGTATTGGCCAACAGTCTAATGATGCCAGGCTGTTGTCTTGAGCAGGAACTGTGGGTATCTAGCAGTGAGGGAACACATACTGTAGGGAACCAGGCACACTTTTGGAAATGACTATACTCTTATTCTGGTTAATTTAATAAAGATCAGGGTGGATCCAGGGAGTCACAGAACTGAACAAAACATACACGTATTGTTAATAGTATGCTTGTCATAAATTAATCAATATTTATCCTATATCTTTTGTAATACATTTCATAAAATAATTTAAAATAAATATATTATTAAAATTTTTAGTAAATGTTATTTATTGATTATCAATCTGACAGTGTTTCCAGATCTGTAATTGGCAGCTAAAGCTCGAACAGGGTAACCATTCCACATAACAACAATCACAATCACACTGGCATCGATACAAAAAACATATTAAATATAGCAGAAGCAGCAAAGGTATGGTATGCCTGTTTTCATATCCAGAATCCAAATGATTTCTCTTTGATTTGAGCTGATCAAACCTTGAGTTCAGAATGTAATATTTAGAGTAAAAGAGACCAGAGAGGCATTTTGCATAACAGGTAGGCTGTACAAGGAAAGACAGCATGTAAGCCACCCACTGAACCCCTGAAGCTGGGTGGAATGGGATTCTCAGGTCTGTGTTGACTGACAACACCTTTGCACACTGTGAACAAAAGAGGCCAAGAAGGAGCGCTGCGAATGGACTTTAGCTTGATTAAATGGTCACTGAGTCGGAAAACAGGCCTGATGTGATCTGTGACCTCGCACTGAAATCTTTTTAAGGAAAGATTAAATGAAAACACCTTCAAAGGAACCTCTGGGAAGTCACAAAAAACAGTAAGAAGAAGAAATGTGCCCGCGAGCCCAAAAAGCCGCCACTATATCAACTGCGAACACAAATGACTGCCATACCATGCGAGCACCACACAAGTCAAAAACACGATGACAGAGAAGGGCAGCGCCAATCTCTGCCACTGAAGCAAACCTTTACTGAACCACTTCGGTTTCATTAGGAAAGACGGATCGATGGAGGACACTGTTAGCAACGGTTCAGAAGAGAATGATTTCTTCACAGTGATACAATTGCTATTTTTCACGGCAGATTTGGGATCCAGGTTTAAACTGAAGCCTTGCAAGGCTTTCTCACCATATCGCTACTACAGACGTTTGTGACTGCGGTCCTCTGGGATTTTAAAATTAATTTCATAAAATGACTTAATCTGAATGATTCTAATGTGGATGTATACGTCTTTGAAAACTGTGACCTACAGCGTCACAAGGATGACACCGAAGAGAATAATGTTGTTAGCAGAATTCTATTTCAGGAAGTGCGTTGTGAAAAAGGATCTTATCAGAGGTCACTGTCATTGTCTCCTCACCATCATCGCATTGTATCTTTGACCTCAAATTTAAAATCAACATCTATGCGATGCAAGATTTAATATGGACTTCCATACTCAGCCTCAACACTGTGAGCAGAATCGCTCATCCAATTGTTAAGCAGGGCATGCATTCAAATGGCCACACTAATTAATTTACTGTTGTTGGTTTGGTAGCAATTCCATTTTGTAAATCTTATTTATATCGCTATCCACTGCACATAGTTATTACATCCCTGTGATGTGCATAAAAATGTGAGGGAGCACGAATTTATTTCCCAGTTTATGTTCAAATTAATCAACTGTATTTGAGAGGGCAACTACCACATGTTCCAGGAAACATTATCGTTGAAAATGAAACATTTTAAAATAATAAATAATTCCGTCAAGATATAAAATAAATAATAATGTAATAATAATGAAAAATAATAAATGAACCCTGGGAATTGTTTACAGTGACAGATTAAGCACATGCTATGTACTGGCAAAGATGATTTATTTATACTTGGTCTGTCCAACACACCATCATTCTTCCTCCCTTATACAAGTACTCAAAGTGCCCTTGACTTTGAAGAGGGGGTGTCACTCTGTATTTTGGTTAATAAGCATACATAAACTTAATATTTCCTGTTACCTGTGCTGATTCCTGCAGAAACAAATTAGCAAATCATCTGTTGAATATTAAGAACGGATCTCTGAAGAAAATATAGTTAGTATCACATACTTCAGTGCCTTTGAGTAATCAAAGCAGGAAAAGAGAACCTGTGAGAAATGCTACATAATACACGTGTTTTACAAATGTGTAAAACTCTCCATTGTTCTGTGAGGTTCCTTTACAATCCCACATTGTAATCAGGGACAATCCAATCACAAGTATTCTTATTGTAATCATGGAAAAAAGGGGTTGAGGCTCAGAGAGGCGTGAGCTGTCGCTGCACACACTCAGATCTGCACAACTGCAGGGGCCCAAATCATATCTCTATGAAGTCTTGATTAAAATTACTTTATTGAATCAAATGCACACAGCAAATCGCGGAAGGGTACATTCGCTAAAGGAGTGAGCTTGCTTTGCAACTGTAAAATGGGCACAAACACACAAAAAACGTAGCGTGGCGTTCAAAAATCACTCTCAAGGGATTAAAGTCACAGTCAAGAGGTCATTCATTGGGAACTGTAAAGCCTTTTGTCCTGTCATGCTGTACAGATTGTCAGAATGAGGTGCATTACATATACAAAATAATTCACTAATTTGTGCCCTACATACATGGTGGTGATAATGAGAAAAAAATTGAGAGACGTTGTAAAAATTGTAGAGCTGAAGGCCTATATAAGACCAACGCAAGGTCGGTTCACGCCTTCACAGAGCATTGCAGCTAGAATTACTGCAGGATGGAAACCCAAATCAGTAAAGCATGGGAGAAGAAAAGTGTTGGAGAAAAGACTTGCTTTCTCAGTTGACTAAAAAAAAGCTTAAGTGTTACAGGTTCCTATCACCTGGTCTACCTGCAGTGACTGCCCGACCTCTGTATGTTACAGGTTCACCTGGTCTACCTGCAGTGACTGCCCGACCTATGTATACAGGTTCCGATCACCTGGTCTACCTGCAGTGACTGCCCCACCTCTGTATGTTACAGGTTCCTATCACCTGGTCTACCTGCAGTGACTGCCCCACCTCTGTATGTTACAGGTTCCGATCACCTGGTCTACCTGCAATGACTGCCCCACCTCTGTATGTTACAGGTTCCTATCACCTGGTCTACCTGCAGTGACTGCCCCACCTATGTATGTTACAGGTTCATATCACCTGGTCTACCTGCAGTGACTGCCCGACCTCTGTATGTGATGCTTGCAGGGCAAGAAATTAAAGTTCTTCAATGTGCCTCCTGGCGTCATGCCATTTTTTCATCACGTCTCCAGTTGAATGTTTTATTAACTTCCAAAGAATTAATTTTCCATGTGATTGCATTTCACACTCAATTCCTCACCATCATTTAGCATATACTCATACACCAACACCTCCTGTACTAACACTTCCAATTCTACGACAATGAATTTTGCATTTTGGCTCCATTTTGCATTCACTCAGTCATGTCCATTGATATTATTACTGTAAGTTGTCCACCACATTCTATTTTGATTGACTGCATATTTAGCTACTTAACTTGATAAGCAAATTAGTTATTGTTTTTTTGCTGACAATATGCAGTTGTGATTAATTCCAGATAAATCTGTGAGGTCAACATATTGAAAATGTACAAAGTTAAGGAATCCAGTTTTAGATTCTGGATCTGAATAGGTGTATATGTTGAATGAGATCTATTGCCAGTGTTTGTATTTTGATTTGCACACAGATTTTAATATTAAATGAGTAAGAACACTTTAAAATGCAAAACAGGATATTCAGTGTTTGTTTTATACTATCAATTTAGAGATTAGCGTTGTATTGTGACATTAACATAGTTAAGAGTTAGAGTTAGCTTTCTTCTAATGCTCTTCTAAGTCACCCTTGATAAGGCCTGTGAAATAAATACTGAAATGATGAAGCAAAAGGAGTGTATCTCAGCACTGTGTTCAAAACAAGATAAGAGTCGTACTCTACAAACCCCACTTGACAATGTATTGTTTCAGGGCAGGCCACAGGTTCCTACAGGGTCAGTGAAGAGACTGCAACTCTCTCTCCTCCTGAGTTCCCATCAAGACTAGGTGGATATACTGTACTACCACTGCATTAAACTTCAACCTAACTAGACAATCCCATCCATGGGACAGACAATGGCTACAAAGATAGGGATTCGTTTCTACAATAAACAGTGCAATACAAAGGACACTGAGTTGCACCAGAAAATTGTGTGACATTATTCAGGATTAACATTATTATGTAATAATGTTAAGCCTGACAATAAGCAGCCTAAAAAGTTGTAGGCTGTCTTTTAAAACACTCACAAAACTCAAAGGGGGTTAATCTGAGACCACGTCATTAATTCATTCATATTTTGCAACATCCACATAAGAAAGAATTTAGCCTTTTACATTTCCTAGGAGTTATTTGTAAACCAGCCGTTTAAAACTGTCAAGAATTATGTAGATTAATGATCTTGTAGAAGTCCATTTTAATCAATTAAACTAATTGCAGAGGGAATACCTGTCAGCGAACAAGGACAGTGTGTTAGACAAGGAAGCCGAGACCAACTCAAACCCATAGAATATAAATAGGCATCTCATCACACCAAAATATGATGAAACATACGCTAACCGAGTTTATACAAGCCCATCAAGAACAAAGTACGCTCTTTCAGAAGAAAAGCTCTAAGAAAGATGCATTTCATCCTTCCCTTCTGTACAATATTATTTCACATGAGCTGAAAAAGCAGCTCAGACAGAAAGCTTTAAATGATTATTCAGACAGACTTAGGGACGGGTGCCATCTGAAAGCAACCATTTCTCAAGGAGTTTGCGAGGATTACATATTAGATGGGAGCTGGAGTGAGGAAGCCATGGGAGAGGGTCGTGTAAGATAGAGGGCTCCTCAAAACAAGCCCAGCGATTCAGCCGTTGGGTCTGCAGTTTTTCTTTCTCGCATTTCCTGAGCCAAGGTTACACCTTTCCTGGCTAATTGATCTGCAGTGTTTTAATGTGATTTGAAATGAGCTGTTCTCATTTCGCTAATAGGGCGGAATTAATCTAATGGCAGCTACCAGTAGTGCGGCCTGTCATTTTCCTCACGACATCGATTTGACATGAGTAACGAGCCCACCTGGCCCCTGGACTCCTGGAGAAGCACGATTTTCTCCCTCTCTTCCCCCGTGCTCCGGCCCTTATGCGGGAAAGCAGCGTGGTGAAAGGTGACTTTCATGGAACAGCGGAGGGCTGACACAAGCAGTCCTTGGCTTAGGCAGGCCACAGGAGTCTGCTCACAGCATCTCTCTATACTGGCCTGTATATTTTTATTGAGAGCTGCAGTCTGTAATGGGCTGGAGCCAGATATCATTATCTCTGTGAGTCAGGACAGGCTAATCTTTCTCGTCTTGCTTTATTGGGTAGGATAAATATAATACCTCATCCCTGTCCATTATCTATTCTATTTATACAATGGATGCATTTCTTTTATCCAAATGATTCAGACTAGTTTTAGATGCACCTAGAGCACTGTCTTCATCCTCCATTTTGAAGTCTATAGTCAATAGTATGCTTATTTCTAAGGTATTGAAGCCTGATCCATTTTGTAGAATGGGATTGAGAAGAAAAGTATAAGCATTATGATTACTATGAGTCCAAACAACACTGAAAAATAATTATTCTCTATTGATTGTGCACACAGATCTTAAAATTGACCATAGAAGGCTATATTTGTTATTCATGCAGTAAGGGACACAATGTTTTTTTCCCATCTAGCAATACATGCAATATGGCATATATCATAATACAGAAACAACACTGTACTTTGTCATGTATAATCTGTAGGTGGTGTACTACAGTGACTAGGGAACTGGGCTTGTTATTTAGATATTGTGGGCTCAATTCCCAGCTGAGGTGCTGCCGTTGTATCCTTGAGAAAGGTGCTTAACCTGAATTACTTCAGTAAAAATGTCCGGCTGTTTAAATAGATTGAACGTAAAAAAAAAAAATTTAATCTGTGTAAATCCCAAAATGCATAATTGATTTATTTTATTTAATCTATTTAGAGTTTTGTGAATAATTAAATTAACAGTGAGAAATAAAAATACTCAGATCACTTCACAAATGGGGCATTTCTTCGATTTGCATGACAAGTGTACCTTATGCCAAGTCACCTTGGAGTGTCAGGAGACAGAGAAGAGAGAGTAGAAGTCGTGTGTCACTTTTTTCCCCTCTTTGGCTTTGACAGGTGGGGAAATAGATCTGCCAAGTATGACAGCATACTGTGACCCAGCCATCAATGTGAGCACCATCGCACAACGTATGTCCCTTCGCCTGCGAGAGCCTTCCACTTCACTGCAGAACTGTCCGAATACCGCAGCCACAGCTACTGGCTTTCCTCACAGCAGGCCATGGTTATTTGTTTGTGTGTTCTGGCTGGTAATTTGATAGTTGGAAATGTGGATTGGGCCGGGAAAGGGGTTGTCCATCTGTTTCTGATTGGTTAAGGCGTGAAATTAGTGGTTGGTTTTAATGGAATGGTTATGTTTTTGTTCATGTGGGCTGGTATGGGTTGGTTTGTGAGTATCGGTTCAACTAGGTTGGGAATGAGGTTGTTCATCCATGTGGATTGGTTATTTATTTATGGTTTGTAAGTATTGGTTGGGGTGAAAAATTACTTTTTCTTTGTACAGAATGGTTATGTGTTTATGGTTTGAAAGGATTGGTTGGGGTGGGAGACTGGTGTCTTGGACAACTGAAGAAGGGTTGCAAGGGTTCTCTGCTTAGCTTTATATCTCCACCTCCTGCTTCTCTGGTTTTATTTGATATCCTGCTGACAGGTCAGGAGTCTAAGGATTAAACTGAAGGAATTTCTCCTCAAAGCCACGCAGGGGAAGTGCCCTTGAAAAAATACAAGGACATGTTGTGTCTTTTCTCAAAAAACCTCTTTTAGTATTTCAGTGCAGCCCCTGTACACACCGTTCATATTTGAGGTTCAAACCATTTGTGAAGAATTTGCGTATGCAGTACAGAAATACCAGCTTTTCCATACAAGTGTTATATGCAGCATAAAACAGTATTGATAACTTTGTAGCCACTGTGCTGAATCACTTTCAGTTGAATTATAAAAACATGATATGTATCATAGTTATTGAGTCAAATCAGCCACATTACAACTTTTACCTGAAACAAAGGTAACTTGGACTGCAACAGCAAATGTACATCCGGAGGAAGCTGGCAAATGAGAAGAAAGAAAAAGGGGGAAAAGGTCTATTTTTAAGTATCCCTGACTGTCAATGCCAAACTTCTCTGAGACATAAAGAAGGCCATTACTGCTTACCATTTGTTACTGTTTCGTGTGCCCAAATACTGACATGTATATTGCTGTCATTAAAGGGAGAGGGATGAGTGACAGAGAGAAAAAGCGAGAGAGAGAGGGAGAGAGCAAGACAGAAAACGAATAAGAAAGAGAGAAAAAAAGAGTGAGAGAGAGTAAAGGAGAAAGAGGGGGAAAGAGAGTGAGAGAGAGAAAGAGAGAGATGCCTAATTACCCTGCATTGTGCAGAACAATAAAGCCCCTGATAAGCAATGCTTAGAGAAGGCAGGGAAGCTGAAGCTCTGTGGGTCTGGGGCTAGCTATGAGCAGCGGGAACCGGGTCCCTTCCGCCTGCACAGCAGACACTAATGAAAGTCACTCAAATGAGTAATGTCTTCATTGGTGAAAAATTAATGATTTTTCTAGCCAGGGTTAATGGACATGTCAAACACAGAAAATGAGTTGTTTGAAAGTAAATTACTGTAATCTATATTTAGTCAACTCTGAAACCGCAGCACCACAATTTCCCACTCACCCCCCACCCTCCACAACAGACCCCCCAGTCTAAGTGCTTAGAGGGAGATGATTATTATTTTGCTCCTCCACTAACTTTAGTTATCTAGGCTTTTAATTTCTAATTTTCATAATCTACAGATAACCTTATTTTGGACCCAAACATCACACTAAGATAGACTGATGCCAATTTATTAGAAAGGTTTTCAATATTCATGTGTACATGGAGCAATTTTCCACTAATAATTACTAAAATACAGACTAATGCAAAGTGAAAACAAAGGAAGGAATTTAAGCTTTATGAAGATAGGCTTGACTGATGTAGAAAATAAAAAATATGCGTATCAATCTGAGAGTGGGTTTGCCTGTAATAAATCATAATTCATTATGAAAATAATGAAAGTATTGCTGCTGCCTGTTGTAAGCCAATGCAGAAGCTTTTCTGTGTTTTTTTAAAACAGATTTTCTAACTGTTTTTAAAGAGAAGTTTCCGTCATTGTAAAATAAACACTTGACTTGTTTAACCGCTTCGCGCAGACCCCTTCATGACCATGCTGCTGTGCCATGAGATTTATCCTGCAAACAAACTATGAGGGGAAGCAACAAACTCCATGTTTTATATTTATTAGTACACCATTTGTGACAACTATACCGAATACGGAGTTTCTAAGCGCCACTATTGTCGCGTCCATTTAACAAGCACCACCCCCACCCAGTCTCATCTACACTATACTGACCCAAGCGTGACACAGTGGACAATTGTGTCTATCTGGGAGTTCATAAATATATTCTTTCCCCACCTAAAATTTTTATTCCATCATAGCAACAAGATAAAGCCAAGAATACCCTGAGTATTCCAATACAGCAGTGCAAACGCAGCATACTGAATAGCTAAATAAACACCGCGGTGTAATTATACCACGTCATTTTACTATCTGCTACTAAATATGAAATAAACATACAATCCTACCATGGGTTTTACATATCGAGATGTCCCTTTCAAGATTCAATGGCCATTTATTGTCTTGGACAATCCTTGTATCCAATAGAGGACATTATAAGCTTCCCAACAGTAGTTTAAGTCTCATTTGATGTTTCGAGCAATAAAATACGACCAAGCGTAATATACAGTTTAGTTGTGTCACTATAGGTTTACGCAATGAATAGTTTGATTGGAGAATATGCCTACGATCATGCCGATTTCCACCTCGATATGCATCCACCACTGCCTTTTGCCATATGTACGATATTAAATTGAGTGCACAGTAAAATGTCCAGTGTTAATTCAACAGAGTACATATGAGCCTATACTGGCTAAATTACGCTTATATGTACTTTGTTAGAATTATCACTGGACATTTTACTGTGTGGTAATCTCTAATGAGTGAATATACTGTAGTGTAAGCGTTCATAGGTGGCTCAGTCATGTTTTATGTTTGATGCACCGATTTGCCATGAAGCTAGAACATTTGCCAGCATTTTCCTGAATATTATGGTGGAATATTATTTTATCGTAATCTTATCATACATAATGTAGACTATGGCATAAAAGTGATGCAGTACTGAAGTACTGGTACACACACTTAAATGATTAGGCTACATATTTAGGTGTGTACCAGTGTGATATCAATGTGTTCATCCTAAACCATCATAAGAGGAAAATGAATATGCTTTATAATGGTCAAAAAGTATTTTATTCATTCTATGACAGGTTTTGGATAGGTTTTTGGACCCATCGATATCTATTCCCCGATACTGATGAAAAGATAATAATTCCCACTTGATAATGATGCAAAGGTGAGTCTTAGGAGTCCAAACAGTTGATTTGTACTTAAATATATGATTATTGTATGATTTACAGTAGTGAAAAATTTAGCCATTTTGGATAGATTTGGAGACATGAAGAGACAACAGGTACACTGCTTAGATCTGTAGTAGTTCTGTATTTCACACTCAGATTTTGCACACTTGTAGTGAAAAAGTTTATAATCCAGGAAATATAGTTTTACATTAGTAGCTCACGGTATTTGCATTGCTGCAAACTAAAGAAAAACCTTTTTTTTTGCATTTTTGCCAAGATTTATTTAGCATTTGTGGCACTTTCTGAAAATAAACAAATCTAGTTGTTAGTAAGTATTTTTGCAGGTTGCAGGTTTAGTACCTCATGCTTAGAGTAACCAAGTACTTATAAATTAGTTTCAAATACAAAAACGTATGCACTTAACATTTATTTATCATATCCTGAGATAGAAAACTGTAATGGATTTTAGTGGCGGATAATCAAACGCAAAGGCAGGGGGATCAGAACAAGTCACTCACGCAGTGAGGACCAATAAAGGGAGTAACACAATAATAAAAGCAACAAAAAAAAAGACAGGAAACAAATTCCTTGTGGCTAAACAGCCAAACAAAAATCAACCCACTAAAATAGGGCAAACTCAAATAACGAGTGAAACACGAACTAAGTCTCCCGAGCTCAATACTGGAGACAAAACGGGAAACTTAGCAAAGAAAAGAACACCCTTGGCACATAGGTTCGGACAGCCGAAAGGATGTAAAACCGAAACAAAACAAACAAAGAAAAACTGTCTCCGAGAGAACAGCAAGGAACAAAATAAATAGCACAGAACGCTAACAGGACGAAAAATACCTAAACCTGAAAATAAGCTAAGAGCAAGTCCCCCGTGAACATAAACAGCGTTTAATATCACAAAGTAGCTAGTACCTGGCTATAGCTGGCTCAATGCAATGTTGAATGACAAAGAAGCACCGGGGAAGCGGAAGTGAGGAACTTAAATACCCCGCAGGTAGAAGCACAGGTGAAAAGAATAATGAGTGAGGGAAAGCAAACCCCGGAACGGAACGTGGAAAAAATGCGATAGATTCTCAATCGGGAAACCAGGACGAGAACCGCAACGGGAAAAAAAACTAAAACCCACGAACCATGACATAAAACAACACAGAAGCCACACTCCCTTTACACAGAGGCAAATTAACAAGCAGCTCAACAATGTTGCCACAGGGGGAGCCATTGATGTTTCATAAGTTGATATTAGAGCCGTAATGGAGCAGCGTGTGCATTTTAGGCCTGAGCCCTCATGGTGGGCTAGTGCTGTGCTAATGCTGGGGCTCAGAGGATGAGGGAAGTGCATTCGGAGAGCTTCCCTAGCAGCAGCAGCAGCTCCCATCCTCTCCGCACTGCTTGTTCACTCTGCTCAGGACACATTTCTCCCTAAGTAACACATTTCTGCCTAAGTAACTGGGAGACGGGAAAACATCAAAAGCAGCTCGGCTGTGGTGACGTTATCAGGCTCTGAGAATGCATGTAAGAAACTACTGTATACCTGCTGTTTCTTAATAATCCTACAGCGGACCTGACACCTGAATGCTCTGGCATCTAATTGTGAAGTAGAAACTTTCAACCTTTAACACGAGTAAAACCTCCACCTTTTATCATTGTATTTTATCTATGCCTGAATGACAAAGTATGCAGAGGGGGCAGCAAGAAAAGTTGCCAGCTGGTTAATCTAATAGCCAATCCATTTAGATCTTTTTGGTCACATGGTGATGTCAAGGTCACATAGGCTCCAGATAATTTTTTCACATTGTTCTGTTATCCAAGTTGTCAAATGATACATTGATTTGAATCAAGCCTGCCAGAAATATTGCCTTCACTGTTACTGAAAAAAATATTAATTTGCACATGACAACAAGTCAAGAAGGTATTCTTATTTGAGGTATTCGATTTGTGGTTTCAAAAATGTATGGTGTGATTTTGATTAAACCTGAGATAAGTGTTAACATCCCTGTTTGTCAGTTTTGGCCTACAGTGGCGCTAGATCTCGTTGAATGCTTTGTAGAAACTTTGTGGCCGACAGTTGTGCTAGATCTCTTGTAATGATTTGTGGCCTACAGTGTCACTGGTTGTGCTTCAGGGCAGTGTGTGCACTTGGGCTGCAGTGCTCCTCATGCAGGGCGTGGTTAAAGCACTGCTGACTCAAGATAAATGAGGTAATACAAATTTTAAAGGGATTGTAAAGTGGCTGAAAAGTAGTTAAAATAACTATAAATTATCACAGAGGGATGTATCCACTACATATCCACCAAATTTCAAAGTAAAGTCAATAAATATAATAAACACACCTCTCAAGTCAGACATAAAATCTGTATTGAAAAAACCTCAGGATTGTGTGGGCGTGGTCAGGACCTCTCCGTCACCCCGCCTCCCCCTTACAGGCAGACAGATTGGATAACACTGGCATTATGCAGCCACGGTTGATCTAATTTGGTAGCTACTGTGAAATGCTCAGGAAGCATATCAGATACTAAAAATAGCTAGCTAGTATCATAGCTACTGAGCATAACAAATTTACCGGACCTGGGGCCACATGTAGCCAAGTTTGCGAATCCACACTAAATATGTAACATGTTGGGCTTATATACTACCTGAAGGGGGATGTAAGCTTTCTAATGATACCAAAATGACCTCTCTAATCCAAATATCAAGCAAGTTATGTCCCATTATATTTGGAATGCAATCAAACCATGTTTTTGAGAAAAACCCCTTTTGAGAAAGTTGCGTTAATGTTAGGCCTACTGGAGAGAAACTTGGCTGGGTCTCATAACCGAAAAAACAAAACTCCGGTGTTAGCTTGTCATATTATGTTTAAATGCTTCAAAACTATAGTTTCACATTGGATTTGACATCAAGACACACAGATAACGAAAGCCAAGACATTTTTAGCGTAAAATGAGATGAAACCGAATAACTTTCATTAGCTTGTAACCGCAAAAGCAGCATATTGTGTGACTGGTTACAAGCTGGCTATAACGTTAGCCTCCAAATGTTCAAAAGTCCGGTGCTATAGAACACCTCACATATGTTACTGTTTTTCTCCGTTTAAGTTTTTTCTGTTATTTACCAAACACCATGTACTACCAGTTTCTCAAGATAGTGTCCAGTGTCAGAGTGTCCAGATTAAATAAAAAAATGTTTCACATGGACACACTTAGTCTCCACTCCTATAGCCTATTCGCAGCAATTGCCAGAAAACGCCCACAGCTAACCTAGATAGCGTAGCCTAAATATCCCCGTTCATATCCATGAAGGAATGTCAGAAACAATGGCAGAAAGTGAGGAAAAAACGCAATTTCGCAAATTGTGAAACAGAAACTTTAAAAATAAAATAAATGTTCTTTATGGAGCGGCATTAATCACTGCGGCAGTGAATGCAGTGTCAGTTCAGAGGTGTGCACATTAAAACCTTATAGTTACCATATATACAACCATATATTTACAAACAACTTGTAATTTCACTTCAATCAGCTTCATATGACACTCAATATCAGCCTGTCGTCGAGCGTTGGCAAACTGCAGTGTTGATGACTGACGCTACCCCAGCATTTCTTACAAATTTCAGCATCTTGAGGAAACCGAAAAAATTACACATTACCCTCAACCTCATCCTCTATTTGTGCATCCAGGGAGGGCACATAGGTTACACGGGGTAAATAAATATGCTAATAAATATGTGGCATGCTTGCAATGCAAACGGAGGCAATAACGACAAATAAGTTATAACTCTTAACTTAGTTCTAGGGCTAAAGTAGCCTTGCTAGCTAGACATCTAGGTAGCACCACAAAGGGATAGAGAAGGTGGGAGAAATTAAATAGCGAGTTGAAGAAGTAGAGAGACAGGGAGAGGGATTAAGAACTGAAAAATATCAAAATAACTACAGCTAAGGATTACAAAACTATCGATAACGCAGAGGTTCTCTATAGCAAACGATTGTTTTGCTCAGACTCAAATAGGCTGTTTAACGTTAGTGGGACAGAATAGTTTTATTTGCCTCTAACTATGGGAGGAGATATGTCATGAACCACCTGTCTGTGGCCAATAGGACTGAGCCCAGTAATAATTTGAACTCCACCCATTTAATCCCCACATCGGAATAGATGGAAATGGATAGATGGATATAGATCGATATTGCAATGAAATTGAAATCTCATACTGTTGCTGATGCTTAATACATGCAATAACAACCACATATATGTAGTCTGAAGCAAAGTACAGATTTACCTTTACAGTCCCTTTAAATTAATGCAAATCTGTTAATCACTTCCTAAGCATGACTTGCACCTTGCACTACTAACAGCTCTGAAGCTCAGTATGCAATAATCTCATCACAGCCAGTGTGTGCTGGAATGCATCTTTATTGTACCCTGATATAAAGTACAGCTGGTGCCAAAACATTTTCTACAATGTATATAGGCCTACCTTATGAAAAGTTTAAGAGAGTGTCTGATTTTCATATTTCTTATTATGTGTTAACTTTTTATTCCAACATTAGGTGTGCCTACTCTGTCTCTTTAATTTATGCACCTCTGTGTTGTTACATCTGCTTTCACGCAGCAATAGTGGACATAATGACAAAAGCACGCCAGCAACACAAACATTATCATACAGATTTGGACCAATTAAATGTATGCTGGCTAACACTGACCGCTGTTGGTAAAATTGTTTACAATTCATAAATTGTGCAAAATAAATCCACACTGACAATCCCGTCATTGGTGAGACACAACTGTGTTCACAGATATGCGTAGGCTGAAAACTGATTGCCTTGTCACAGCCATGTTGTTTGATGTGAGGACATTTAAACACATTCCAATGGAAGAATTATCCTATGAATTTTTAAGGAAGTGGGCTAAATAGTTTATGAACAGTTGACAGTTGACATTTTACAAATAGATTTGCCAAAACACAAAGGTCATCCAATCAGTTTTGTATGAATTGGCAGCCTGATTCATGAGATGATTCATGGAAATATATATATATTTTTTATAAAATCCTAGATTTCCAACCACCCCTGTCACATACCTGGTGCAAGTGAACAAATATTCACTTGTAAAATTGTACAAAATTTTATTGTACTTGGCAATTGGGAATTTTCAGGAATGGTTCTTCCACCCCAAAAATTCACAGACTTCAAAATTAAATCAAATATTTGATTAAATAAATTTTATGGATGAAAAGTGTTACGTGCTACCCCTATTTTATTTATTTTTTTTACTTTTTGAAAAATGCAGTTAAATACGCTAAAAGGGATCATTCACTTTTAAAAATATTATTACAGTTTAAGTGTATGTTTTTAATTGGCCCAGACACTTTTTGTGTGTTATGAAAGAAAAGCAAAAGGAAAAATAAGTTTCCAATTACTTTCTGGCTTCACAATGGCAGGTATAGGGCATTCAGGGTTTGTCATCTACACAAGAAAACACAATGAAAGTAACTCAAAAGCAGATTGTATAGTGACATCATGCATGTGGCATAGAAAATAGTTGCAACCTGAGATCACTGCACACAAAAAAAGATATTAGCACAATATAAAACCTGATACAGCCTCTGAAAACATAACGTTGCTGTACAAGCGTTACTTAACATGTATGTTCTTGCTTTAGATGAAAACCCCAAATGCCCTACATCAGCCACTGTAAAGCCCGCAGGTTGTCAGAAACTTCTCTAAATGTCCAAATTATCCTTAATCGCACACAAAAACTGTTTGGGCATGAATGCAAATGCATTTTCATGTCAGGATATGATCTCTAATAGAAGATGAGCAATCTTTTCTGCTTGATCAAATCATATACTCTGCAGTTGGTCATTTCCACACCTTCTTCTCAACGGTTTGGCTGCATTACACAACCAAAATTAAATGTGTCCAGTTCTTCAGTGCAAATGACCAATTTGGTCTCCTGCATTCTCTCACCACCATCTGTGCCGTGGCATTGCCATTTGTATTTTCCACGTCCGCTCTGCTCATTTCAACTAAACTAGGCTCAGACTGTCACCTGTTATTTTGTCCAAAACAGTGTGTGTTAACATGTTTGGTGTAGGCCCTTTACTCTGGAAGGAAAAACTGCAGCATGAACTATCACATGACTGACATGTTGCAGATAGAATTGAGGTCTACCTCGGGCATAAAGTTGAACAGTTTCAGCCTGAATAGCGTTAACAATGATGGCAGCCCTGAGTTCCACAGTAGCGAGATTAAATAGGAACCACGGCCTGCTTTCAAAGGACCAGCTGCAACCAGCACAATACAGGCCTCTGATTTCCCTCTCGCAACTGAAGAGCTTTGGCAGAGGAGCCTAGCGCATGCCATATGTGTGCCCTGTGTGGACCGCGGACTGGGCGCTCTGCCTGCCCGGCTGTAGTCACTGAACAGACCTGGTGTTGACTCACACTCTTTTTGAAACAGCTTTTGAAAGGATGTGTGAATAAATGCCTTTTTCAAACTGTGCACTTCTCAAAGACACGATAGGAATTCCGAAATTAACACATTTCCGTTGCCCTGATATTCTGATATATACCTCTCAAGAAGACCAGTGCAGCTTTATAAGGTGTGCAGTGTATGTAGGCATACTTACTGTTTATTAAATAATTTAATATGTAAAAATATAATAACATATACTTCTACATTACTCTTCTACTTCTTCTTCTTCTTAGTAGTAGTAGTAGTAGTAGCAATAGTAGTAGTAGTAGTAGTAGTAGTACCAGCAATAGTAATAGTAGTGGTAGTCCATAGCACATCCATTGCAGGGGTGATTCCCTGAGGTACGTTATAAGCAGTAAACTCAGCAGGCCATATCTTAGGTCTGCTGGCTACAGCTGAGTAGAGAATCGCAAAGTGCCAGCAGCCCCCTTCTATCAGCACACTATTCCCCCCTGGCTGCTACAACCCCTCACACTGCTCCTCAGAGACCGTCAGCATGCACACCCTGCTAAACCGTCAGTCACAGAAAAGACTGAAATAGTTACTGCAGACGACAGGACAAGGGTCTTACATGACAAGAACAGTCTGTTTCCAACAAACCTAATGCTTGCCTTTAGAAAATAAGCACAGCCATACAAACTTAAAATTTACATTATTAATACTGAATCATCCTGGCTGCTTTTACCAGCATTACCAAAGGTCAAACTGTAGTGATTTCAACAATATCAATAGCAAGTGGCATATCCTGCTAAAACTGTGTGCAGGTTTCATGTGAGGTGACACTCAATAATCATAGTGTTTCAATTTAATGCTCAACTTTTAGCATCAGTGATTATAAAGAGCTTATTATTGATATTGCAAAATTGTGTACGTTATATGCAGTTTTATACCCTGTGTAGTCATTACATAAGTCTGAGGTTTATGTATCTAAGTGTCTACATGTTGGAACATAATTCATATATCCTTTTTCACCAATGTCACATGTCGTACACTGTGGCGGCCATATTGGATTTTACGCAACGCGCTATAATGTGAAGCCCTCATGAAGTGTTCTGCCTATTACCATTTGGTAGAGTGGTTTATTGCTAAATTTCATGCATGATATGGGCTATGCTATCCTGCTCTGCCTTCTTTATTGCTGCTAGCTGCTATCTTTCCTTTTTATCATTCTTATCAACGTGAAACACCCAGAGCCGGGGAAAATGTGACCTGTTTGCTAATGAGCCGTAAGTGCCACAGTATATTTATTCCTCTGTCTGTGTGTTACACTTATTAAGCATGCTGTATTAAACATAAACTGTTCAATCATGAGGCCTGCAGTGTCCCACAGTCCTCTCTTGCTGTGTGTGCGTACACCTTTTCCTGGGCCCGCGTTGAAAACCGACCCCTTACAAAACCGCGCTCGCTTCCTCTCGCCTTGTCTCCCCCCCTTGTATTAAATTTAACAGCTGAGAAGGTGACCTGCCCGCTCCGCCATAAAGCGCAGGAGAGCCGGAGCAGCGGCTGCTGTTTCAGCAGAATCCGAGCGGCTCTTCCCCCACCGCGGCGTCTGGGGAGCCCAAGGGCGAGCGCTCAGCTGTCACCTCCTTCCTGTGCCCGGCCCGCCCGATTCGCTCGCTCTCGCGGCCCCTCCCGCGATTTCGCGCGCGCGCCCGTACGTACATCTCAGAATGCGCACGGTTCTCGTTCCTACAAATCACTGCCTTCACGCTAAACAGTTCCCTGGAGAAAAGTAGCGGAAGGGAAATAAATATGTTGCTCCGTGATGGGGTTTCTGACAGAATTCACACAGCACTGAGTGTTATAAAGTTTGGCAGAGGCATCTGCGAGCTGTAAGTCTGTGTGTATTTACACAATGTGCTGTGCTGTTCGGTCTTCTTTACATATTACAATGTTTTTCTTCTTTCTTTTAACAGAGCATGTTGTTAACTGTAATCAATGTCAATCTACCAGCATATAATGTTTTTACATCTATTTGTGAAACTATAAATGGTATTGAAACTACCACCACTATTTACTACTTATCACAAAATGGCCAGTATGTGATACACATTCAAAAGTCCTGAAATTACCATGGCAACAACCAATTACTTTATCAAAGGGTTTTTGCTTTCACATTGGGAGATATTTAAAATAAATAGCTGCAGCGGCACCAACAACAACAATAACAATGATTGAAACGATATGATAATAATGTTAATTATGGACGTTAGGTACATAGCTGTTGCTTGTTTGTTTTTCCAGAGCAAACCGAATCACAGAAGGCCCATTCGCTGGAGAGATGGGACTTTTAGGACGAGTCTCTGCTATGTCAAGGTCGACCGTCTGCGGCAGGAAGAAAACAAATCCAACAGGGCTGTTCGCTGTTCTAATCAAATAAGATGGGAAGGAGGGTTCTGAGAGAGATGTAATTTCAGAGGACCAAAAACAGCAGCTTAAAATGGTCCTGATCACATTATCCAGCCATCACAAAATAGGATTTCTCTACTGTAACTGCAGTGAATGCCCATTACAAATTACTTAAGCACTGCAGACCAGTAACTCAATAGGACAAAAAAAAATCCATACGTATCAGAAATAATTATATCCCTCCTCCACCCTCCCAACCTTTCTCCTTGCATTCCTTCCTTAATAAAGTAAAGATCTGACATTAATCATTCTAAGATTTCTCAGCTCGATAAGATAATTAACATGAGGGGGGAAAGATTTGACGCAGTGATTTTAAGCCAAGCTTGACAAGACATGTCTAAATTGCTGAAGGCAGCAGTGCAGGTAGGGATGTCAATTAGAAGTACTCAGAGTTCTGCCTCTTTTTGGGACACAGTCCGGAAAAAAGGCAAGAAAAACAGCATCTGATCTCAGTACATGATCCATCAAAACAACAAAACACACGCGCGCACACACACACGCGTGCGCACACACACGCACACTCACGCGCACACGCGCGCACACATAAATGAATCTAAGCGCAACATTCGGACCGTGGAAATCAACAATATGCAAAAATCGGCAGGGGCGAGGTGGAGGAACTGAAAAAAAGAAAGGAAAACAAATAAATCAAAAGAGAAAAACACTGTCAGCCTTTTATCTGTCTCTTTGTTGTTGTTTTTCACTTGTTGTCATTTTAGATAGTGTTTGAGTGCCAGTCTGTGGTCCACGCCTCCTGCTCTGCCTCTCCCATGCTGTGGGGCTCCTGCCCGGGTGTGCCATCACTCTCTGCCAGTTCCACCTGATTTCATTTGGTTCAGGTGGAACAAATAGGCAGTTGGAAGGTAGTGCCGAGCTGGGAGCTTGCAGCCACAGGAACAAGAAGGAGGAGGGGGGGGGGAGGGGGGGGACTCCTAGCATCTGCTACTTCATTAGAAGGTAAGTTTAAAGAAGAATAGCTGCAGCCCGGGCTGACAGAAAATGAAGAAATATCCACCCGGAGTCAAACGCGGAGATAGATGCTCCATTTGTCACCGTGAGAGCCCGCAAACACAGGAAGAGGCGGAGAGAAGAGAGAAGAAGAACAGCGCGGTAGTCTGGGAGTGGCCCAACTGCCAAGCCGACTGTCTCAAGAGTGTGAGAGAGAAACAAAACAGGCCTGCATTGGTTTGACAACCAGTTATATTTACAAAAAACGGCAAGTGCAGGACGCGAGCTTCGAAGCTCAGCCAGCCGTTCCCCACAGCGCTAAAGGAGCCTTAGAAATCTGAATAAGTTTTACAACTTTTTGGTTGTAATCCAAAAATGCTCTGGAGAGGGGAGAGAATCGCAGAGCAAAGTCCTGCCACCTGTACTTATCTGGCTGCCCACAGAGCCGCTGCAGTGAATCTTCCCCTGACAATCCTCTCTCTGAGGATAATCCCTGACCCAGAGGGGGTTTGTTATCTGTGCTGGCGAGGGAGGTCTGAAGGCCCAAGCACCTCACTCTCCCCTCCACATCTCCGCAGAGCACGACACACATTCATCACTATATCTGACAGGTATGAGATAGACTGTGGGGGAATCGCTTCTCCCATTTAATGTCATCGCTTTTATTATTGACATTTAGTTGTAATATATATTTTTTAACACTGTGTACTGCTTCTTAATATAGAAATATTTTAACGTTGCATCGCATTACAATCACTTAGCAGACACTCTTATTCAGAGTGTCTTACAGGAGAGGAGAACATCAGTAGTAACACAAAATCACCAAGAAGGTTAACGGAACAAACCGACGACCAGCGTTGTAAACAAAAGTAAACGTCGCTACACAGCTAACCAATCTTCACACGGCTATACCTATAATTTTATCTCAAAAGGAAACCCAAAAAGAAAGAGGATAGCTTAAGAGGTTCAGGCTAATGTGCGTAACACATAGCCAGTCAATATAAATAGTCAACCTACTGAAGCTAGTAATCAAATTTTATTGCCGCTTTCAGTTTGCATCTTACCAAATACACACTTCCAAGCACCATCGCTTTTTCTTTTTTTTTTTTGTAAGCTGGAGGAAAAAATAAATAGGGAGTGGAATGAAAAAGAACCCCCAAAGCAAGGGATGAATGTGTTGTACAAAACCAGAGGGCCAAAGATGCATCAGTGTGACTGGCCATCCACTGCATCAATTCCAAAATCAATAGAGACTCTGTGGGGCCAGAGGGCGTGCAGCATTAAACATCTGAAATACTACGGCATAATAAAAATATATAATACCTCATGCTTCCACAAACTTTATGGCATGGAAGTGGCAGAAAGGGAACATACACATTTAAGACTAGAGTAATATAACAGAGCACTATACTTAATTAGGCCACTGTCTCTTTTATCTGACAGTATGGTAATGCAGACAATAATAGCCATAATAATCTTCATAACAACAATAATGGGCCGTTTCAGCACAGACAGGTCAGTGTGGGAACGAGGCGCACTGTCATGCAAACTCAAACAATAAATTACATTTTGCTGGAATTACTGAAGGAGAACAAAACCTTTCCACTTTAATTCCGCAATCGAACAGGCTTAGTGTGTTCTCATTAGTCATAAAGTTGCATTTCACGCTATGCTGCTGTTCCGCTTGCAGGCCACGGCTCCATACGGTTTCCCACACAGCGACTGCCACGTCACCTGCGAACCACACCACTGTGCTTCTTGTACTGCGCGCAATAACACAAAGCAACACCTTCAAAATCTCACATCCCCCACCAAAGCTATCCGAGAGATGCTATTAAGTCTGTAGACTAGTAGATTTGTGGTGGTGATAGCCCCATTAGTTGGTGCCAGAGAAAAGGAGTGTGTGTGAGGGAATCATCCCAGAGTGGGATGGCAATTGGGATTAAATATCAGCTCCAGCCTCAGATGGAGGGCTGTGGATTGGGCTGTAATGTATCACGCTGAGGACCCCACCATTATATCACAACCCCAAAGCAAGCTCATCCACTGTCCGCTGTTCAATCCATCAACACCAGCGAGCAGCACACCCACTCCAACAGAAAACCCACACCCTTGCTGTACTCCTAAAATACGATTTAGAAAAGCATGTTGTGAAAGAAAATAACATAAGAATGGTGTATAGGACACACAGGGAAGAGCACTCAAGCTATTTGGCATTTCAATCAACATCCTAGTTATTTCT
Source organism: Ilyophis sp. 1 JC-2022 (assembly GCA_022702515.1). NCBI lineage: Eukaryota > Metazoa > Chordata > Actinopteri > Anguilliformes > Synaphobranchidae > Ilyophis > Ilyophis sp. 1 JC-2022. The sequence goes on from CM040403.1 coordinate 109,194,202, forward strand.
GTCTCCTCCACACTACCTTCAGTAAGTTTGCCAAACTAGCAATTCAGCATAATTACTGCTGTTAAAAAATGTCCACTGGTGTTATTCAAATATCTCGTCTCACATACATTACTCCTCAGACGTGGTTATAAAGGGGTGGATGTGACATTTTGTGGCTTAATTAGCACAATCATATTGACTGCAGTACAATAGAGCTGATTAGTTCTGGGGGAAAACAGCAGCATTGTAATCAAGCCGAAACAATTTAAGTCATGGCAATTTCCGATGTGTTTTTCCACTGAACCTAAATATTTCACGCATTGTTTTCCCCATGTTAGTAACAAATAGTGTTGACTGTTGCAAAGAGAGAGGGTTCAGACTTAACCCAATCCATGCTTTGAGTAAAGACGTAAAACTACTTATCCTGAGATACTGAAATGAAATGTATGAAAGAGGAAATGTTTTTAGTTTAAAATGTAATATGAAATGTAATATGATATAGCAGTTTATATTGATGAGATATTGATATTAATTAGATTGATTAGGTAGCTATGAATGAAAATAGTAATTAAACAAGAATACTTTATAACACTAGAGCACTAGTATTATATTATATTGCAACTTGTAATTACAGAGGCCAAAGTATGATCTCCTTCTGTAAGACCATACCAAAGAAGAACATGTTTGAACAAAGGTTTTGTTTGGGACTCCAACATTATGTTGAGTCTAAGATATTTACACCACTCAGACACTGGAGGTCCAGCTAGTCCCAATATTTAACTCATTCAGTGTCGTGGGCGACATAAGTTGACAAAAATACAAACTGACTAAAGCACCGAGGGCAACTTAGGACCACAGCCGTCTTTACACTGCCAGTAAATAATTCCGCATTTGAGTTGGAAAATATTAAACAATTACCAATTTACACTTATGTTCTTTTATCACCTTTTACCCAAATTTGCTCTTGTTTTTTGAATTTTTTGTAATTTATATTTTTTTTTTACATTGTTCAAGACTGCAATATTTGAAGTTATATTTAGCCTATGCTTTAAAATTCAATTAGAATAACAGAGCACCTAAACCAACATGGGGGCGTGGGAATAACGCGTCTTGGTCAATTTGCAGACCACCAACACGTTTCTGCGCCACATTACTTTTTGCCTCAGGATAATCGTTTTGTTCCAACAGTTTCTGTTGAAACTGTTGATACAAAGTAACTCACATGGACAGCTCATTTTTACATTTTTACATATCTATAAACATTACCAGTGATTATGTTTATTGTTCATTTTTATATCTATAGATAGCTGATCTTTATGAAAAACATTTTTCACTATTATACTGTACATCATAAGCCCTGTTAACCAAACTTTCAAACACTGAGCAGGCGTGCCATCTATTCTCATTAAAAAATAATTCAATAGGTAAAATAATGTGTTTTATTAGAAGTTTGCACGTTGACAGGATCAATCTAAAAATTTAGAATGTCAGCAGCCATATTGGCTAGGCAATACTGAGGCTTAGTGTTCCAGAACACTCTGGCATTGAATGAGTTGACAAAATTTCACATATTTACGCAACGATTTAAATTTAGAAATTTTGCTGAATGGTAGATTTGATCTTCAGAATGCAATTCTGATATTAACTCAATTTCTGTCATGACAACTCACATTTTCAAATAACTTGTTTTCATGAATGAATGTGCTGCATAATTATTCTGGTTTGGCGCTGAATGGATCTGAACTACTCTGGAGCACAGGCATCTCCCCGCAAACAAGAGATGACCAGAAACCCCCATACCAAAGCAGATCCAAACAACAGGTGGAAGCTGGGGTGGGTGATTGCTAATTTGAACGCAGAAATCAAAGCAAATGTGGCAACAAACAAATGATTCTTGGTTTAAAAAGGGGCGCTCTATTAGAGGTGTGTGCATGTGATTGGTTGAGTATGAGATGCGTGGTTGCTAACCGACCAGAAAGAGTTTCCCGACAGAACTTGCTATGAGCACTATACGTTTGCGACGCTCATTTTGATCGGATACTGATTTATCTCAAAGCCACGTTGGGTCACATGTGACAGTAGGTATGAGGTGCTTTTTCTGCACCCCTCTTTTGATTTTTGCAAACTTGCTGGTGCACATTACATTTTGGTTTTATCTGACCATACCAAAGTAATAGTCGAATGAAGTTTGGCAAGGTCCAGATCCTTGAATTGGTTGGAGACTCTCAGTTAGGCAAGGTCCAGATCAATGCTCAGATTGAATGTGTTGGATGCTCTCAGTTTGGGCCTTTTTTGTGCAACCATTTAAAAAACCATTTATTCAACCATTTCTTCTTTGCCTCCCTCGCAATATTTCTTGGCAGGTTTTCAACTGTTCCAGATTTTTGAAACTTTTTGATTATTGAAATAACAGTGCTTAGTGCTATGTTTAACTGTTTATGTATTACTTTGAACCCAGTACCTGATATATGTAGTCCAACAGCCATATGTCTCTTTATTTATTTTTCATTCCTCATGGCGATGGATGACAAAGGGATTTTACATGCGTGTTACCTTGTACCTTGAAACTGAGTTATACAGGAAGACATGGAAGGCCACAAAACAGTTCTTCCAGAATGAGATGAACATAAATAAGTCAAATTTTTATTTTTATTTTAAAGATTCTTTAGGGGTGGCAATAATTTCAACAGCGATGTTTTTGAGGAAAAAATATTCGAATAAAAGTATATGGGTATATAAAAATATATTTAAAGTAATTTTCCCTTATGTATGCATAAAATATAGATCAATATTTTTATTTTATACAGCCTTTTCCCCTCATTTTCATGAACTGTGCCAAGAAATTATTTCTGGCACTGCGGAGCACAGAGAATTTCTATCCCTTTTCTGGCACTTACGACGGGCAGATTGGAGGCTGGGTCAGTGAGTCATTTATGGGTGTGGACTAGCGCAAGCTCCTGGCATAGCAGTACTTTAACAGAATTAAAGTGTCTGAACAATACGGCAAAAGAAACCAGGGGCCTCATTTATCAACTATTCTTAAACTCATAAGAACAGCTTTTTATAGCACCCCCATGGGGTCAAGTGTAAAGTGACCTTTTTACAGTTGGTTCCTGTGAGCTTAGATTTTCATATCAAATTTCATTATCATCGGTCAATGTATTAAGGCTTTTGCATAATACAGAGCAATGCTGTATTAAAACATTTTTGATTTGCTCAAGCCAATTCAACCTGTTCGTATACCCTTGTCTTACGTACAGTAAAGGGTGTGTTAATAAACATACAATTTATAACACAGGCAAGAGGGAATGGCAATTAATCAAAATGTGAAATGAGAGATATTCGATACAACCAATTATATAATTGTAACACACCCTTCATTCTTCTAACAGTAATATGGAATATATGCTGGTCATACATTGACTAAAGATGTTACAGATGTATGAACTGAAGTACCGACTCATTTAAACATGACTATATGGTTCACTATATGGTGCACTAACAAACTCCATGTCCCTTGATCATGAAAACTGTACGTGACCCCCAAAGTCTGTTCATTACTCCTTCAACCTGGCCAAGGATATGTCATACAAGCACTCGTTTAAAGCCAATCCAGTGCTCTGCCACACCCTCACCTCATCACACACTTAAGCCCCACCTAGGTATGCCATGTGGCTGCATGTTCACACTTTCCCAGTTGGACAAGTTGGTAAAAGTTTTTGGACAAGTTTCTTGCCAAAAAAAAAGAAAAAGAAAAAAGATAAACTATTCGAAGAATATTCATCTTCAGTATATTTTGTAAGTAAATCTACTGCTAACAGAAAATAACATTTATGTAAATAGTAGAGCCATTAAATAGCCTACATCACTGATTAATGCAGACACACCAAAACACAAAGCCCAAAATGGCTACTTGCTTTGCCATTACTACACTCACCATATTAACTGGGAAAGTTATATATTTTTTTTTTATTTGATGTTCAGCAACATTATTTATGCTGTTTATTTAATGGAGACAATACAGATTGAAAAACATTTCAGTTTTTGCATGGTAATATGCATGTAAATGGAGGCAGTGGCGTGTCCAGGGGGTGGCCTGGACACTGATTGACCACAACTGATTGACCACATCAGATGCGGAGTTATGATAGGCCAATGGCCATTTTCATCAATTTAATGAGGCGAGACCATGTTGCGCGCTGGTTTCAACAATGTTCAACCACTGCATGCTCCCTTATCGTTCCTGCATGCACAGAACACGGGAAGAGCAAAAACTGAAGAGGTGAGGTGGTACGTGCTTGCCATGTTTATATGTATGATGGACAGTGATATGCACATGTTATTATTATATATAGCCTAGCGTGAAACGTTTTCGCTGTCTCTGGTTGGCTTACATAACACGGTGTAGCTACCCCACCTCAGCTGGCTAGCAAATGGTAAAATTGTAAATGGATTGCACTTATATAGCACCTTTATCCAAAGCGCTTTACAATGGCCTCTCACTCACCCGTTCACACACACATTCACACACCAATGGCGGCAGCCACCATGCAAGGCGCTAGCATTGGGGTTCAAGGACACTTCGACATGTGGACAGGAGGAGCCGGGGATCAAACCGCCAACCCTGCGATCAGCGGACGACCCGCTCTACCTCCTGAGCCACAGCCGCCCCATACGGGCAAAGCTAAGTAAACTGCAAAGCTAAGTAAACTGTAGAAACAGGCTGAGCAAACATTATTATTGATAACGTTGTCATAAAGTTTCTTCTTACTGTGAAAAATGCAGAACTTGTTTACATTATCGGACAGATGTTGGGGAAATCTTTTAACACTGCGGCAATTTCGCCACAAGTCAGCAATTATATCGGGAAATACCTTCCTTGAAAACAAAAAATAAAGAAAGGAAAATGGCTATGCTGTTACTGCATATAATTTTTTTTGCCAAACCTGCATCATAGCGCGGAGGTTTCAAAGCCATAACAGCACGGAAAACCTTTTTAAAAATTTAATGAAAAGCCGTAAGCTACATTGAAACTAAACAGGCCACTTTTCAGTCAATAAAACTCAAAATAAGCTAACTTAGACCTAGCGAGCACAAGTGGCTTACACTAGGCCTAGCCTACTAGTTCACTATTTCTAGTAGGCTCTTTTTCCTGTAAGTATAACCCGAATGCTCATTACCTGCATTTATTTTAGATGGTGTTTTTTGCACATCTTCATTAGCATCTTTTTTTTCACTTGTGGGCATGTTTGCTCCCTTTGACAATTTATTTATTATTATTATTTATTTTTAATTATATTGAATTATTATTATTTGAGGGCATTCATTGTAAAATGACTGTTTACCAAGGCACTTTCTGAAGATTTTCTTTATTGTAAATAAACATTCTTTTATATATAATTTAAAAAGTTAATTTCATCAGTTTAGCATTTGTCATTATTCATGACTATAGACTCTGTGTAGTCTCTTCAAAAACAGAAGAATGTAGCAACCCTAATCAAACTGATATATATATATATGTTTTCCATATAGGGAAATGGCCTAACATCACCTAGACATTGTTACTAGTTTGTAATAGCCATTTTTAAATAGACTAACTGCATCCTTCAACTGTAGGTCTATATTTTGTTAAACAGACCAAATTGGTGCTATTCCAGTGATTCTGTTGATTATGGCAATTGTATTGATTCCAGAGCTGCGTGGGGTCAATGTAATTCACAACTTCAAATTGGTAGGGGGTGATGTGTGGTACGCACTCCGAAATGCCATGGCCACCCCAAAGTGAGCATGTGTCCCACCTTGGCCACCCCAGTCAAAATGTTCTGGCTGGGGGTAACTACTGAGTGAATGTTCATGGCCCTGGCAGACAGAAACTACTAGCTAATGTGGTAGTGATATGAAAAGTCAAGCACTTGTCGAACATCTGATTTTACTTTCCCTGGGCAAGCAAGCAAGCATTATTGTTGAACACTGAACAAGAGTCTCTTTGATTTGATCTAGCAAGCACTACAAGTAGCCACATAGGGTCTATATTAGTAATGTCAATGGATCTGAAGAATCACTGTTGATCTTTTCTCATGTTTAATCCAGGCTCCAAGTAGCACAATAAGCAGGCTATTGCTTACTTAACCGTACTTGAACTTGACCACCCCTTGCTGAAAACATTCTTTTTTTTAGGGTGGCCTTTCATAATGACCTTGATTTTTTTGATTGGGTGAGAATGCGAGCCAATTCTAAAGCAAGGTATTGTGGCTTTGCCAGAGCGAGAGAAAAGAGAGGGAGCGCAAGAGAAAGGAGAGCGCCTGACAGCACTAGCGATCGGTTCATTCCTCCTGCACCTTCCCTTTGTTGTAAATAAAACATTATTTCAGATGTTCAATTAAGATAAGTACCCTTAATTTAAGACCTCAGTCAATGTTCGGCTATCATTATTCAGCCCAGAGTCTAGGCCCTGCTTCAGCTCCCAGACAATTACTCAGGGTCCCCAGCAACCAGGGGAAATTGCAGTCAATTTCTGAAGCACTCATTTGCTTAACAGGGAGAAAATCAGGGGAGAAGAATCAGACAGCCAAGGCAGGCCAATATAGGAGAACAGGAAGGGGGGGGGGGGTCTAACGGGGCCTTTTCTATGAACTACTGGGATGATTCTGGAAGTGAACACAAACCCAGAGACTCCCACTACAACATTATATCTTGTCCTTGAAAGAAAAAAAAATCCTCTGAGTTTCCTTCTGATCCCAGGACTTTGTGTTTGTTCTTTGTTACAGTGACTGATACAAGATTAGATAGCCACCGCGGTATCTGTGCTGCGAATCAGTCTTGTTCGCAAAGCACACTTTCCAATTCCAGAAATGACCTTCTGAAGGACTACAGGAACATTTAGCTAAAGTAGAGGGAGCACAACACTGGCACTGACTCTAATATGTATTACAGAGATTGAAATCCTAGGAATTTCCCATTTAATTATTTATTACCCATCAGGATGAGTAAAAGTAGATATTCCACTAACCTTTGCATAAAAGAATGAATGAGCTTCCCTTCAGAGCCTGAGAAATACAATGCATTTTAAAGACTGAAGGACCTAAACTGAAATAGCTTCCTTACAGAAGAGCGAGAGCAGGCAAATCTTGACTCTGGAGCCAACAGGGTAATTGAGGTTGCCTCTGGGGAAGGGAAGCTATGAAGTCTTTCCTCCTTACTCTATCTCTCACCTCCCCTATGGAGCCATTGCATACTGTGGGTTTCACTGAGAGGGCACTGCAAGGGTTCTCCACTATACCAATATCCACCCTTTTGCCCTCAGAACTTTTGCAGCCAACTGCTGTTTACTTCTGCCTTCCAAGAAAAATAGCAGAGGAAACCTTGATTATTAAAAGAAAATATTCACCAAGCAGGGTCTTTTTCATCATGACAGAAGCTAAATGTTCTAATCTGTAAAAAATAGGAGGCTGAGATAATTGCTGGGCATTCGTAAACATTAATGAAGTCTGCCAGATAAGTTACCTGTGAATAAGAATTATAATGTAGCCTGTATCCCAGTAAGCCTTACAGCCTTTGAATATGACAGTACTGAAGATTGAAATTAAACACATACATAATTAAATACATTCCAAAGTTGGTTCATATTTATCTTTCGCAAAGAATTATGAACTCATACATAACTTATTTTCATCTTTGCAGTTAGACCTGATTATTATGCTGCAGAATATTTCTGCCGGTAATTCATAATGCAGAACAGGGTGTGCCTCCCTACTCTCCTGTTCCTTTAGAAAATGCCCAGGACAAACTGCTGTCTGTCTGCCAGAAATGTACTTAATTCATTAATCTGCCTGAGAAATTTCATCAGGGTGGTTTCGAACTGGCTAGATCAATCACTCAAGAACCACATGCCCAGCATACAGCATACCAGCCATGGCAATCTGCCTCCCAGGGGTTGTCTTAATGGAGGGTTAAGGAGTTGCACAGATACAGCCTCACAGTGAGAGATGCACTATATTGTGCAGTATTAATACATTTTCAACCGTACAACAAATGTCACACGAAATATTATAAATGTAAAAATCTGGCTGCCACTTGCTTCCCTACCCAATGACCACGCACATTCACTCCACGTTTCTACTGCGGCAGAATGGGAAGACAATCCTGGGTAACGGTTCTGAATAGTTATACAGTACCTAAATATTCGTTCAGACTGGTTCCTCCGAAAGGCAACAGTCAATTTGCAAGTACATCTTCAGTCACCAAGTACAAGTGTGAAGTGTGAAATCACAAGTGTACACGTGAAGCACGCCTCTGAAGAGAACCATTTTTTTCTCCCTGGTGTGTCGCTGGGAGCTTCTACCACGAAACAATACAGTAGCTAATGCGGGCGAGTTTCATCACAAGTCACTTAATCTCAAAGCTTTCAGAGTCAGCGCACCCTCCTCTCCAAAGCGCTTTTCCTGAGTGGGGGTTGAGAGGGGTGTCAGCGCACAGCTCGGCGGATAGGAACCCGGTACTAACCGCGTATCGAGCCTTAACAGCACCACGGGCTCACGTTACATTAAAAACAAACAAACAACGGCAATTGCTGATAATGGAGCCATTAGGACCAATTTCAGCCTTTTAAAAGGCATAAACCTAAAGGCTGCCTGAGCAATCTTTAGCCGTAATAGTTCTCTCTGAAGGCAGATCTATTCTGCCTCCCTACACCACCCTGTCTCTTTTTTTAAATCTGAAAGGTCACCCCTTTGTGCATGCAAGTTTGTTTCCAAAGCAGGTTGAGAGCACATGCTGGGGTATGTTTGATAGAGAGAGTGCAGCCAACGAGCATCTGCCAGCCAGCTCCTCTGATAGCTCCTAAATTCACCTACCCTCGAGCGGAAAGGAGCAGGGGGTGATGACTAATACACAGGATGTAGATAATGCGTGGAGGTGAAAAGATGGCAGGGAGGTAGGGGTGTGGAGATGGCTTGGGTGTGGCTACAGGGCTCATAGCTCAGTGGAAATTACTGACATTGCATAGAAAGGCACCTTACAATGCACTCAAAATACTCCTTATGAAGGAACACCCTTCATAATATTCAGCTCAAGCCTTATCAGAGCTCTGTTCATTTGTCCTACAAAACAGCTGCTAGAGAAACTAACACATTTATTCCTGCTCTGTCTCACCTCCTTCCTGTTATCTAGTGTTAATTAGCACTCCTGCTAACGAGAAGTCAAGTGAATTGCTGAAAACAATAAGCAGATATGTCTTTCTAGGTTTTATTTAGAGAAATATATCACATTTTTTCTCAATATAATAACAAAAAAATATATTAATAAATTGCCTCGGTTTTGCTAATAAAATGCAATTGGGTCTTCATCCAGGATAGATTATTTTTTAATTAAATATGTGCTGAAATGGGGGGGAAAAAGCTACTTGTGAGAAACCTGGACTATGTAGATACAGAATTCCATCATTGTTGGAGGGGAAAGTAACAGTGTATTTGGAGAAAAGGGGCCGAACATGCCCTCTTTAATAATGAAAAATGAAAAAACTGGCAAGGGTTGTGCATGAAAAGCAGGAGCAGCGAGTGTTGGACGGACATGCAGGATTCCTTTCTCATTCCTTTGTGTGTGTGAGAGGCTGCGTAGCACTGCGAGACATCATGGTGTGCTGTGACAGTAACAAAGTCTGCTCTTTCATTTCCCTGCCTGTCATCCATAGCTTTCTTCATACGCTTAACAATTCTAACATAAAATGACGACCCTTAATGTTTTGATTTGTACTTGTTATTTATTTTTTATTCTATTGTTATTTTTTTAAATATTCATTCCATGTTTATATTCATCCCCCGTTACATTTCCTATAAATAAAGGCCTTATTTTTCTTACCGAACTACTGCAGCTGGATTCCATGCTGATCACAGTGCAGCCCTTCTCTTTGTAACTAATGGCCACCATACTATATGTCTAGCATCACTGGCATTGGTGATCATGCTTATTGATCTATGTACAGCCTTCTAAAGGTCTAAAGATGTCCATCTCTGTCCCCTCAATGTACCGCAATAGATGTACCACAAGTCTCAGTTCTTGGCCCGTCACAAATTACATTTAATTGTGTTGTGAGCTAGTTAGCTAGTTAGCTACAATAGTCTTTGCTGGTAAGAAGCTATCTAAATTACCCAGGTATTTTAGCTGTTTTAAAGTTAGGTGGAAAGTTAGCATTTGCATAAAAACTAAAGTTGCTACTTGACAGCAATCTACTTTAGCTGTAGTTAGGAGTTAATGCACAAGCAACGTTTTTAGCAAATTATAGGTAATACTTATGACTAATATCTAGCAGTAGGAGTAGTTCCTTTTAGATGGTAAATGCAAGTTGTTATCAAGATAATTTGGATGGAGAGATATTGTGATATTGGTAACTTGCTGACGAGTGAATATGGCTTATTATGGTTGCCCACGTTTCTCAGTTACCCTGGTAATTGTTGCAAGTTTAACTGCAAGTTTGAAATTCTGTATCCCCCAGAGATTCACTAATGCAAGTCAATGGTGTTTTTACATTTTTTAAAGCTTAAAAGTATGCTTAACAAAATACAAAAAAGGCAATAGGGGTCGAGAAATTTATGGTTGTGAATTTTGGTATGTGTAACTTAAAAAAAACAGTAGGTGAATATTAGCCAATGCCGGTAACCGATAATAATTTCCCTGTCATGACATGACAATTATAACAGATAATTGCTGATAATTCATGTCAATTAATTTGGTCTGTATAAAAAGTATGTTCATACCATAACCCAGTGTTTGACATACTGTAAATGATGAGATATCAAAATATCATAAAGGAAACAAAATCTTTATTTCCCGCCATTTGGATCATGCAAAAACATAAACCATTGCTTAGCCATAATGTTTCTTGCAAGAAACAGTACCACGCCATCAGTAGGATAAATGAAACAACATAAAGTAGTAGATTTACTACTTGCACATAGGGTACTGGTTACCGCGGTAACAAATTGACACCGGAGTGATGAATTAATTAACAGGGTAATACGGTGATAATTTTTTCCCGTCATTATACTGATTGAAGTCACGCCCAAATGCACTGGCCAGATACATTAGAGGATGAAGCGAGTGGGCTGTACACAAACTGACACTCTCTCCTCACGAGCAGCACAGGGTTGTGCCGATGACATCGGACATCGATCAGGGCTGTGTCTAGGGGGGGGCACGGGGGGCAATGCCCCCCCAAAGCCGAATCCAGAAAAATTTTTATCCGACAATATGAAGTCGATGCTACAGTCGGCTATTACGGCTACAGATGATTCGGCCAATCAAAAAATGCCACATCAAAATAATATATTTTTGTAAAAAAACAATCTGATTGGTTGGTTTGGCAATATAAAACTCAAAGACGCAGCGAGACAGAGGTCAGTTTCTTTGACCTAATCATGAGTAAATGAGCATCCATACAGCAGTTGGAATTGTATAATTCTGTAAATTGAAATGGCATTATAAATGTCATTTGACTTAATCAATACGAGTGCTTAAAAATCTGAGACACCAAATAAAACAAGACACCGGAAAATTATGAAAACGCGAGAAGAGCGGACAAATTATCAGCTTAACGTTTAACGTTAGCAACGTCAAAAAAGGTGGCTAAAGTATCCTTGTTTAAACGCTGCCCTGTGTGAGGTAGCGTATAAATGCAGGAAATTACGCGTCTTCAGTCACCAGGTTCATCAAGAAATGCATAGATGACGTTGTTCCTACCAAATCGGTCCGGATATATCCCAACCAGAAACCATGGATTAATGGCGATGTTCGCGCTGCACTCCATGCGCGTAACACCGCCTTCAACTCCGGGAATATGGCGGATTATACAAGAGCCCGCTACGACCTCCGTAAGACCATCGGCACTGCCAAGTGGGAGTATAAGATTAGAGTGGAGGACAAATTCAAGAGCCATGACATGAGGGGTATGTGGAAGGGATTACAGATAATCACAGATTTCAGAGGGAGAACCAGCTGTGTAGAGAACTCCTCTACCTCCCTCCCAGGCAAGCTAAATTCATTCTTCGCTCGTTTTGACGTGAACGCCAGCCCGCCGAAGTCAGCGCTGCCTGAGGAGCCCAGCCTGCTGTACATCTCAGAGGCTGATGTGCGTAGAGCCTTCAAGCGGGTGGACATCCGGAAGGCGGCAGGCCCCGACGGCATCCCCGGGCGCGTCCTCAGAGCATGCGCAGATCAGTTCGCAGGGGTCTTTGCAAACATCTTCAACCTCTCCCTGTCCCAGGCTGTTGTTCCCGTATGCTTTAAGATGTCCACCATTGTGCCTGTCCCTAAACACTCCAAGGTAACCTGCCTGAATGACTGGAGACCCGTAGCCCTCACCTCGATTATCAGTAAATGCTTCGAGAGGTTGGTTAAGGACTTCATTTGCTCCATGTTGCCTGCCACGCTGGACCCATGGCAATTTGCGTATCGTCAGAACAGATCCACCGACGACGCAATTGCCATGGCACTTCACACTGCCCTTTCTCACCTGGAGGGGAGGAACTGTTATGTGCGAATGCTGTTTGTGGACTTTAGCTCAGCATTCAACACGATAGTTCCCACTAAGCTCGACACCAAGCTCAGGGGTCTAGGCCTGCACTCGACCATGTGCAGCTGGATACTAGACTTCCTGTCGGGCCGCCGCCAGGTGGTGAGGATGGGTAGCACCACCTCAGAGCCACTGACCCTCAACACGGGATCCCCTCAAGGATGCGTGTTGAGCCCTCTCCTCTACTCCTTGTACACCCACGACTGCATGGCTATGCACAGCTCCAACGTCTTCATCAAGTTTGCTGACGACACGACAGTGTTGGGCCTGATCGCCGACGACGACGAGACAGCCTACAGGGAGGAGGTGGGATCACTGGCACGGTGGTGCCAGGAGAACAACCTCACCCTCAACGTCAAGAAGACCAAATCAAATCAAATCAAATCAATATTTATTTATATAGCGCATTTCACAACAAGTTGTCACAATGCGCTTCACAGAAGAGACCCAGCCTAAACCCCCACAAGAGCAAGCCAGAGGCAACAGTGGCAAGGAAAAACTCCCTGGTGCAATTAGGAAGAAACCTTGGGAGGAACCAGACTCAAGGGGGAAACCCATTCTCCTCTGGTCGGCTCAGGGTCTAGATCTTAATGACCAGCATGGTCAAAACTGACTGGCAATATCCATGATAGTGGAAATTGCAGCAGCTAGATGGCAGTCCAGATGTGACGGCAATGATGATGGGAAGACGGGTGCCGATGGCGACAGGATCGGCTGGTAGCGGTGATGGGGAGGGAGGGGCAAGCGGCGATGGACAGGAAGCTGGACAGGAAGCTGGACAGCAACTCTCGAGATGCGGGGCATGAGCCCCGCCGGCGGAATGTGGAAGAAGAAAGAGAGAGAGAACAGTTAGAGGGGGGGGGGGGGGGGGAGGGTTGGACAAGTACCCCCGCCAGGAGTAACTTATGGCTGCATAGCTATGAAGACAGGGTTTGAGAACCCATCCAGTCATGAGAGAGTAAACAATCCTACCCACCTATCAAGAGCCAGCCCAGGAAGATGGGGTCACAGCTGTTGACAGGTGACAGTAAGGAAAGGATGTCACTCCGCATTACTCTATGACAAAAGGGCTTCTCTGGTCCTGTCTCCGGACTACAACTCATTATAAGCCTGATCATAAAGGTGCGTTTTTAATCTAGACTTAAATATTGAGACTGTGTCTGATTCCCTTATAGATTTTGGAAGGGTGTTCCACAGTAGTGGTGCTCTGTAGGAGAAAGCTCTACCACCCGTCAAGTTTTTAGATATTCTAGGGACTACCAAGTAGCCTGCGTCTTGGGAACGAAGGGATCTTTTCGGCTTATATGGTAAAAGCAGATTACATATATACACTGGTGCAAGTCCATGTAAGGCTTTAAAAGTCAGAAGCAAGACCTTAAAGTCTATCCTATGCTTAATTGGTAGCCAATGAAGTGATGCTAGTACTGGGGTAATATGCTCATATTTCTTTGTTCTCGTTAAAATGCGAGCGGCTGCATTCTGCACAAGCTGGAGATTATTTAGCAACAGCTTAGGACAGCCAGATAGCAGAGCATTACAGTAATCTAGCCTAGACGTAACAAAAGCATGAATCAATTTCTCTGCATCCCCTTCTGATAGGAAATGCCTAATTTTAGCTATGTTCCTTAACTGGAAGAAAGCAACTCTAGATATGTTTTTTATGTGCGCGCCAAAGGTTAAATCTGGGTCTATAGTAACACCTAGGTCTTTCACAGCTGAATTTGGAACAACTAAGCAACCATCAATACTTAAAGTATATGTACACAATTTCTCCCTTTGTTTTTTAGGACCTAAAACCAGCATTTCGGTTTTCCCTGAGTTTAAGAGCAGGAAATTGGAGAGCATCCAAGCTTTAATATCTGTAATGCAAGCCTCTAATCGAGTAAGTGGTAGTGCTTCGCCGGGTTTCATGGAAATGTATATTTGAGTATCGTCTGCGTAACAGTGAAAATCTACCCCATGTGCCCGAATAATATCACCAAGGGGTAGCATATATAACGAAAAGAGTACTGGACCTAGCACTGATCCTTGTGGAATACCACATTTCATTATTGAGTAACTGGATACATCATCATTTAATTTAACAAATTGTTTCCTATTGTGTAAGTATGATCTGAACCATGCAAGTGCTTGACCATTGAGTCCAACACAGCCCTGGAGCCTGTTCAGTAGAATCTCATGATCTATTGTATCAAAAGCTGCACTTAGGTCAAGAAGTACAAGAACAGACACAGAGTTTTGGTCGGCTGATAACAGTAAATCGTTAATAACTTTAACAAGTGCCGTTTCAGTGCTATGGTAGGGTCTAAATCCTGACTGGAATAATTCATGAATATGGTTTGAGCTAAGGTATGCACCAAGTTGCTTCGCAACTGCTTTCTCTAATATTTTGGATAGAAATGGAAGATTTGAAATGGGTCTATAGTTTTCCAGTTTGTCAGGTTCGAGGTTTGTTTTTTTCAGTAATGGCTTAATAACCGCCATTTTTAGTGACTCTGGTACTTATCCTGTTACTAAAGATGTGTTAATAATTTTTAACATATGCTGGCCAAGTACAGGAAAAAGTTCTTTAGCCAATCTTGTAGGGATTGGGTCAAGTAGACAGGTAGTCGGTTTTGAGGACATAACCAGTTTAGATAGCTCCTCCATGTCGATTGGGGTAAAACAGTTCAGTGCCACTGTTGATATATCTTCCTGTGTTGGCCAAGATCTAGGCTGTTCTTTGAATTTGGGAGGAGTGATGCCTAGGGGAATAGGCAAATTGGAAATCTGGTCTCTAATAGTTTCAATCTTCTGATTGAAAAAATTCATGAAATCATTACTGCTGTAAGCGCAGGGATAAGATGAACATTCTGGTGATGGTTTTTTTGTCAATTTGTCCACAGTACTAAACAAAAATTTTGGGTTGCATTTGTTTTGTTCAATTAATTTAGAGAAAAAGGCAGATCTAGCAGATATAAGAGCTTGCTTGTACTGGAGGATGCTATCTTTCCATGCAAGACGAAATACTTCTAGTTTAGTTGACCGCCATTTTCTCTCCAATTTTCTTGTGGACTGCTTCAGGGCACGGGTAGTGTCATTGTACCAGGGAGTACGGTTTTTCCGACAATACTTTCTTTTTAGAGGGGCAACCACATCAAGGGTGCTTCTGAGGGCTAGACTTAACTGGTTGGTCAATTCATCCAACGATAACTCAGTATTTTCTTGACTTGAAAAGAATGATTCCGGAAGCATATTTGTAAACTTTGCAATGACGTCAGAGTTTAACGACCGGCTGTAATAATGTCTTGTCTCTGATATAAAAGTGGTGGTTGCCTTGATTTCAAAAGTAATAAGGAAATGATCGGATAATACAGGGTTATGGGGTGCAATACTAAGATTCATAACATTGATACCAGAGGATAACACTAAGTCTAGGGTATGGCTATAGTAATGAGTGGGCCCATGGACATTTTGTTTAAAACCAACAGAGTCAATAATAGAGGCAAAGGCAGTTCCTAGGGGATCACCCTGTTTGTCCACATGTATGTTAACCACATGTATACCAAGGAGCTGATCATGGACTACAGGAAGCGGAGAGGGGAGCACGCCCCCATCTCCATAGAAGGTGTTGCAGTAGAGAGGGTCAGCAGTTTCAAGTTCCTCGGCGTGCACATTTCCGAGGACCTCACATGGTCCACGCACACCACTCACATTGTGAAAAGGGCCCAACAACGCCTGTATTTCCCCAGGCGACTGAGGAAAGTCAGCATGTGCCCCCGCATCCTCAGAACATTCTACACTGGTACCATCGAGAGTGTTCTCACAGGATGCATCACCATCTGGTACGGGAACTGCACCGCACTCAAGCGCAGAGCGCTACAGAGGGTGGTGCGGACGGCCCAGTACATCGTTGGAGGTGAGCTTCCCTCCCTCCAGGACATATACAACAGGCGGTGCGTGGCCAAGGCGAAACGGATAACGAAAGACAATAACCACCCCAGTAACAAACTGTACGTACTCCTACCGTCACGAAAGCGATACCGCAGTATCAAGACCCACACGAACAGATTCAGAGACAGCTTCCACAGTCAGGCCATCAGGCTGCTGAACAAGCTGCTGATCCCTGCCCCACTTCAATAACTAATAATTTCGATAACTTGTTCTTTTGCACTCCATATTGCACTGTATTGTATATTATATAACAATGCATATTTTATTACATTGATTTATATATATATATTGCTCCTTTCAATTTATTATTTATTTATTTTATTTTATATATATATATTTTTTTATTTTATTTTTTATTTTGTATTTTTTATATACTTATTGTTTTGTACATTGTATATTTTAATTTATAGCTTTTTAACTTAGATTTTTACCGGTATTCTTTTATAACTGCTGTCCATTGTCGGGCGTTTGCACATAAAGTTTTTCACTCTCTGCTTATACCTGTGTAAACTGTAAAGTGACAATAAAGAACTTGAACTTGAACTTGAACTTGAACTTGAATTAATTTTAAAAGGCTCAAAATGTCCTGGGGGAGGACCCCCAGAGTCCCGCTACTTCGTCCCCACCTTGTGCCCCACCAACATCTCTTCATGCCCCCTCAATCAAAGCCGTCTAGAAACGGCTCTGACATCGACGATGTTCTGTCCCAATAACGATGTGACTTTTACGTTAGTCCAACATCGCCAAAATTTGAGTTTTTGTGTTTGTTTTTTTGCAGCACGTGCAGACTCCCCAAAACAACTTTCCACATTTTCCAGCTTATATATTCAGTTTGCCTGTAGTTTAGCCTACTACTTTGAAAATAGAACCATAATTTAAATAAACAATGGGCTGAAATAATAATTTGAATTACTTATCAGTTTATCTCAACATGCTCTGCGCTGTGTTCGTGTAATTTTTTAATTAAGTAGTCATGTGTAGCTACAGCACATTTTGGTTTTAGTCAAAATGGAAAATGGAAAGCCTCAAAATGTTGACAAAGCGATTTGTTAAATGGGGAACACCAGAAATGTGTAGCATCAACAATTTATAGTTTTATCCATTTAATTTAAAATAATTTAAAATGTAATTTATTTATATTCCATTTAAAACAATTAAACATTCAAAAGTCTGTTATTTAAAAAAAAGTGTTATTTAAAAGGTAATGTTTAAGTATTTGTTGGTTGTGTATATATAAGACGGAATGCTTACACAACTTTGTTATTCGCTTTGTTTTGTCTAGTTATTGTTAAATATGTGTTTTGATTATTAACCGCTGTGCAATATCGATAGGCTCTGGAAAAACACTTATTTACAATTTTATGTGGCAATGTTTTTATTAAACCAAAGCTGCGCTTATGTTTGAGTTAGTCCAAAGTTTATTGTTAGTATTTTTAATAATAGTTTAATAATAGTATAATTAATACAAATTACAGACCATTTTTATTATGTTGTTGTAGTCGTATGTTGTTTCCAGCCACGGCCCTGTGCAACAAGGGCGTCCGAATAGATTAATAATTATTGGTTGCCATATCGGCTTCATCTGACCAACATCAAAAATGAAAATTTAAATGAACACCGATATAGTCGCAGATATATTGTGCATTCCAAAGAAGAAGAAGAAAAGATTCCGTATGAAGAACAACAGTTTATGCCTTCAGCAAGCAAACTAATTACAAGGCACTGGTCGTTTGTCTGTACCTCACCTCTGGCTGCACTATAAAGACCTGTTCATTCTCCATCTTTGCCCCCAAGTGGCAGAATCAGACACCAACCCAGATCAGTTAAGCAGCTCTTCCTGCAGATTGATGGTTTGCTTAAAAATATTCACCTCTATGACTGCCCTTGTCCTAATCTGTTAGGAGTACAAAAAAATCTTACCTGGCTGCCAGTTTTCAATGCACTGATAGCAAGTGTTCAGATTTTTATTGTAATTAGGAATTATTATTTTAATTAGTTATGGTGACTTTGTATATCTTAACTGTTTGCTACTGCTTTTTAAAATTAGAATTATTGAACAGTTACGCTAATAATAACTGACAACGTACATAAACTAAATTGTTTAATATAAACTGTAGTTGTAATATGCTTTTTCGGCTTCTCACTGTGTTGCATTTTGTTATACTGTATCCCACCCACAATTCACCAAGTGGTATTTTATCAAGTTCTACATTCGAAATAAAGCAAACTATAATGATAAACCAGCATGCATGCGCGCGCTCACACACACAAACACACACACATACACACACACACACACACACACAAACACACACAGACCATAATTTCCCCTGTAGAAAAAACTAGAGAACAACAACTAATGTGGAAAAACAGATGACAGAAAAAAAATAAGAATAACAGGACCTGGATATTATCTGGTTGTACCATTGTTCTCACATTTCTATCGCCCTCTCACCAACTTTAATTTCCTTTTAAAGATGACATTATCAAAAGGAAAGGTTCAAGGAGCAACACAATTCAATAACCATTCCAGCCTTGCTATCTTATTGCAGGAACAAAAAGCCAGCTGAAACAACCAATGAGTGCATTATCTTTTATGCAATATCATTATTTTCTTGGTATGGAGTTGTTGGGATGAAAGAGATGAGATTCACTGGGATGTTTCCATTAGATGTCCTGTGGTGGTGTACTGAGAATCGATGGACATAGATGCAACAAAGACAAAGAAAACAGGATACAGTTTTAAATTGGACAATTTTAACTTCCTATTAATCAGACCAACAAACCTGTGAACAAGCAATGTCAGAACAGATGTTCAGGTACATCAATACAAGTTTATTGTAATATGGTCAAATATAAATCTTCAATTAAGTCATTACTAATGCACGTCATACAATGACTTCAGCCAATGGCTAGATACCTCTTCTGAGTAAATGATACCTAGGTATCTCTGTGCTTTCAACAGAAAGGTCCTTCCAAAGAACACACAATATATGCACTTTGCCAAATTAGCCTGGCATTCCAATGGAAACAAAGCCAATGTTGTTTTTTCAGCGGAAGAATACAGAGTGCACTATATTGCCCTGAAATATCTTAAATGCCAAACATTTCTGATATCATACTGTGCTAGCCACAGTGCAAAAAGGCAAGTAAAACATAACATGCAGAGAAAATGATAATTAATCCAATGGTAAATACCCGTTTTAAATTGTCAAAAAAGAAATTATAATAAATTCAGTTTGAGGCACGTGAACTAAATCTGGATTAAGACCACTTGTTTGTCTCTTAACCATCCACCCCTGGAATCCGGGGATAAAATAATGCAAGAGGTTGAAATTCTTTAAAACAGCACCTGCAAGTCTTCTCAATGAAGATTTTGAATATCGACAAAGACATTTGTGAAGATTATCTATGACCATATTGGGCTGTTAAAAGTGAAGTCTGAGAGTCCCCCACCACATTCAGAGAGCAGAAATGCACTGAGAAGCCTGCCGTACTGAGTAAAATTTCAATGACTTTAATCAAAAAGCCATGCTGTTCCCTTTATTAAGGCATTGTTGAAACAATGGATTGCCAAGTGCTTTCATAAATCATATTTTTGATATCCGTCACCTTTTTCAAAGAACAGTGGCATGAGTCATAGAGGGACCCCCCGTGTTCACTATGTCATTCTCATTGGGACTAAAAACAAGGCAGATATTCAATTTAGATAAGTACCCACCAAAATCCACATCTGGACATACACAGTGAGACAATCCTCCATTCAACACACCTTACCAGACAGAACATGTCAAGTAAATTGCCAAAGACTCTAGGTCTATAGTCATATCAAATATTTCCCATTATGAATCTACAGCAAAATAGTCAACATAGAATGATAAAAAAACATTCAAGAGTAGTTGTGCAGTTTCTTGTTGTTTTATTTGACAGTGCCCTTAAAAAGGAGACATGCAGGTAAAGGAATCAGGTGGATGTGCCATGGTGAGCGATAGACTGTGCTGTGCTGCCTCATTGTAACATTAACAACAATAATAATTGGACAGGCTGAATCGATCCCATCTGACTATACTAATGATACACTGCCAAGACTGCTACCATCCAGATAATGAAGAAAAAAATGTGACATCATTACTCTTTTCAAGACACAAAATGAGTAGTGCCTATTAAAACCCAGACTACATACTGCAATACAATGGCACAATGTCACATAAACCTGATCTTAGCATCACTCATGGCCACCATACAATCAGATTTTCTAAATATTGCTAAAATTTCTGTTCACTACCATAACCTCAGATTTTTATATAACCACCAGTGACTAGCTATGAACTAGCTATGAGCTTCTGTTAAAATGCTGTGAAAATAAACGAGTAGCACATTAAAAGAGTAGCCGCTAATGAGCAGTGGGCCTAACGAAAGCTGTATTTTGAATTCAATTTGATTCAAGTGTTTTCTGGTTCATTGATATTTATTTGAGAAAATGTGTGTGAATGTGTGTAAGTTTTGCCTGAATCACCAAAACAAAACAAACGGAGCACTTGTGGGGCAAAATGTAGGCTAAATGCCTAATTTGTTTTAATAAAACGTTTACATTACTTACTTGAGATTTTGTTGCCATTCTTTTTATTATGATTAAGAGTGTTATTATCATTATTACAGGCTATTCAACAAGTTCATAATCTGGTCTACAGCCAGTATTTTGGTCACACTTTAAACAAAGTCTACATATGAAGGCTTTATATAGCATATATAAAGCCTTCATAAACGTGACATAATGGCTTCATAAATCATACATAAGCAAATGTCATGCTTCATAAAGGGTGACATAGCACCTTCTTACAAAACATGTTATGCCAATTGTGACATAACCAACAATGTTACCTGGCTAATGGCTAAACATTATACAGGGTGACATAAAACATGCATATGCAGGATGCTAGGCTAACTGTGAAGCATTTGGCATAAGATGTTGCATAATAAGGTGTTATGTCACCCTTTATGAAGCATGTAATTTGCTTATGTATAATTTATGAAGCCATTATGTCACATTTATGAAGGCTTTATATATGCTATAAAAAGCCTTCATATGGAGACTTTGTTTAAAGTGTGACTAGTATTTTAATATTGAAGAGTGCTCTTATGAAACAAAAAGGTCAATCTGAGGGTAAGATGACTACTGCAATTGTTAAATCTGAGCTTCCATCAGGAACTATTGTGGTAATCACCAACAGCAAGGAAAGCCTGGGAAAAGCTAAGCTAATAATAAAAATTTAAAAAATGCCCATTCATAATATGCACTTTTGTGTGTGTTGTCACTTATTTCCTTCATCAGTGCTGTAGAACACATAACTATCTGCTGTTCAACTGTCTTTTTTCTCAGCTGAGCAAGAGATGAAGTCTGATTGACAGGACTTGGAATTGCATCAAGGGGATGAGCCAAGTTGGCCGTCTGTACAAATGGATGGCTGTTTGCAGCTTCCACAGTGACAAGACTAAGAATCTCCAAGATCACTTCCCCATCACACAGAGAAGCACAGTGAAACAGAAAGTGCAGGTATTAGTGGTGGGAGCCTTTCTATGTGTGACACTGTACGCTGCTCACTCATCATAGTTAGATCAATGGTCATAAATCCTCTCATGCACTTTAAAATAATCTGAATGTGTTCTACAACACAAGGTTACAATAAGCAACACATTCGTCAAAATCTAAAGCTATCCCCATTATTATGTTGCACTTCAACAGGCCACAATATAATAAGACACAACATAACAATAGCCTGTTTTAGTTGACAAATTGCTTCCTATCTTGCATTCTCTAAAAAATATTACAAACTGTACAACAATGTTACAAAAACGTAGCCTGGGAGTGTCAATTACAGAGCAACTGACAGCTACTAATCAAGAAAGGCACAATAATAAATGGGGCTAACTGAGTTCAAAGCAAGCTAGGCATGGATTCCGCTGTGTTATAACACAGCATTAGAGAGGGAACGATGAAATGGGAGCAGCGCTCTGCGGACATGTAGGTGGCCTCGGACTACCCAGCTGAACTTAAACCGCGACTAACGCTGTAAATTAATAAATGCATCTCTCAATGTGTTCAGCAATGCATTAAAGCGCACATTTTATTGTACAGGAGGGAGTGATTCTTAGAATTGTTCTTGTTGCGGTTGTTGTTGTTTGTTTCATTAAGTCACTCCATTGGAAAGATTCCAACTCACCGATTTGAAATGGATCCATCAACCAGTTATGAAAAAAGAAGTGTAGCTCTAGTTTTGTTTTTATAAACGGAGAGTTTGACATTATTCCGTTTAATTCTCTACTGTGCAGTTGAGTTGTACTGGCAATGCACTGGGAAAAATAATGACAACGTACATTCCTAGTGAATTTATAATGAATTAACAGTATATTAACAATTAATCTGCAATGCATTGACAATGTATCACCTGCACATTGGAAAATACATTTGTAATGACTTAATAAACAGCCATTGCAAGTAAATTACCAATGCACTAGTAAGCCATTCCCTGTAGCAAATTAATTTGTTATGAATGCAATAAAAACGCATTTTAATATATGAATAATGTTTTATTGGTATATACAGTCAAGCCGGAAGGTCTGCCCACCTCTTTCACCTTCTCCACGTTTTATTACATTACAGACATATTCTACAATAGATTTTTTGTCTCAAGATTCTACACAAAATAGCCCATAATGACAAAGTGAAAACATGTTTTTAGAAATTTTTGCAAATGTATTAAAAATCTAAAACTGAAATCTCTCATTTACATAAGTATTCATACCCTTTGCTTTAACATATTTTTAAAGTATCATATTTAATATTTGGTCGCATATCCTTTGCATGCTGTTACTTCCTGAAGTCTGTGACCAATTCAAGTTTTTCAGGAAACGTTTTTCAGAACCAGGACACAAACACAATTTCAACCTATACAATGCACAATGTATAACTATGATACTGATAATGTATTCTTTTTTAAATGAAAGTAACATAACATAATTTCAATGTTTCTGCCACTGTTTGCTGAATGTGCTGAATACATAAAATAATCACGTTTCATAAAGAGCTTTTTACAGTGTTTTTTCCACATGAATGTTGTGCATTTCAAAGGTTAAAATATATATTTTTAATTTATCATATACGTTTTCACAACATACTCATTTCAAATGCAATTCTAACTGGAGGGCTAAACCGGAGCGTACGGGCGTAAGTCATTCGCAGCCCGTGAAAATGATCTTGCGCGTTCTCCGCAGCTGCTATACCAGAATTGAGCGCGTAAATATATACGTATATATATTTGTTTGTTGTCTGAATCAGAAACGCTAAATGTATCAGCTGGCGAAGTCAACTAGTATTGTCAGTATTGTCAACTACACGTGAATTCAGTCATCATCTCCAGCATCTGTTTAGCAAACTCTACAATTATACTGAAACCCTATTGATGCTAGGACCAAAGGGCTGCGTGCCCAATCATTGCCTGCCTGCATGGTTGGACTGGTGTAGCAGGTACCAATGACCATGACTTGATCTTTCCAGACGCGTGTTGCGTGCGTAGTGAATTTTACGCACGTAGTGAAATTTACACGCTCAGTATAGCCCTGGGGTTATGGCAAAGTTTAATAATGAAAAAAGTGTGTCAAAATAAAGCTACAATCATTTTATTTATAGTACATTACATTGGTGTAAATCCCCACTGGGGCTAATGCTGATGGTGTGAAATGACACTTTCAAGCAGGGCATGTGAAGAGGCCTGCACTGAGTGAAGCCCAGAGAAGCAGCATCACCATCCTCACAATCAGAGAGCATGTTATTCCCAACATCAGCACCTGACAGCCAGTGGGCTTAAGGACTCATTTATGCCACATTGCTTACTACTCTTCACTCAAACAGATGACACATGTTTATTTTATCGTATAATTTGCCATACAATGAAACGTTGGCAGCTTAGCTGATAATATGTGACATGGGCACTACTGACCCTTTTGAATTTCGTAACCTCAGTAAAGTTTTTATAATCAATAGATGTCAAAAACGGTGCACTTTAAAATAATCTGTCAAATAGATGTCAAAAACGGTGTATCTTTCAAGTATTCTGGTATTCATTTAACACCATACAGTATAATGAAAATATACAAGAGTATATCACAACATATGCACGTACTTTGATAAAATGAAACAACTCTGTACTTTTGAGCAATTACTTCTTTGTTTTAGCCATTAGCTTTTTCATTTTAGCCATTGTTGTTTATGTGACATTTGGCATACCATGTTGCAGAAGAAGGTGTTATGTCACCCTTTATTAAGCATGACATTGACGTATGTATGATTTATGAAGCCATTATGTCATGTTTATGAAGGCATATATACGCTAAAACCTTTATGAGACATACTTCATTTAAAGTGTGAACCCTTTTTTCCAAGTGAAAGTGACCATAAATATTTAAAAAATACAGAAATCCTAATTAATTCCTAATTATAAAACACAAAAAGAAAAAGCTCCTGTTAGAATTTGGTAGACAGGAGACAAAAGTCTAGTTGAAAATATGTCCAGAGACAAACCGAAATTAGACTTGTCTCAGTGTGGCAGATTTTATTTCTGAAACCCTTCAGCTATGTGGAGGCTCAAATCTTTGTGCTAGGGGGAAATTACTTTTTAATAGGAAGAGACACACTACACATTGGTCCCGTTGAGGAGCTGCAGAATAAAAAAGGACGGAAACAAGAAAACGAGAAAGTCCTGGCCTGACTTGTTATGAAGTTGTTGGATGAGAAAGCTAATGCAAGCTGGTGCGTTACCACTCAAGCCATCGGAGGCCTGTGTTGTCTACACCAGAGCCCATCACTGAGCTGGTGCAACCAAGCACAAGGTACTTAATAACAGGCAATGATGGGCTTCTCTGTCGCAGCTGAGAATAAACCTGCACAGTGTATTACCCAGTGTCAGCACTACTCACGTCAATTAGCAGACCTCTCTCACTGATCTCTCAAATTATCCAAGCAAGCCAGGGATTAACAGTCATTGCATTTTTTTAAGCGGACAAGCAAATTGCATGGGAGTACACTGGATGCATTGCAACAGTCCCCGTAACCAATCCCCACCCCCCTTTCTACTCTGTTTGTGGCAGGGGGGTTATGAAAGGGGGTTGTGAAAGGGGGTTATGAAACAAAGGGGAAAAGGATAAGACAGGCAATGCAAAACATGCAAAACACAGACCACCCAAACGGAGTCTGAACACGCGCACTGTACCAGCAAGGTGAACAGCAACGTAAACACAGTGAGCTACAAGGGTACAGCTAGCGGTGACTGGTGGTTCATCAAGGAGAGCACCAAAAGGCCCAGAGAGAGGGAATGAATTAAGCTTTATAACCGATGGCTGATGCAGGAGTCCTCAGGCTCATAGTAACTAAGACAGTGCCGTCTGTCTCAGTGAAACAGAAAAGACAGCTGTCACTATGGATAGCACGGTGAAAGAGGGATGGGGTGAAAGCAGGGCAGGGGCTGGTGGCTAGGAGAGGCAGTGTGTGTGCGTGTGCGTGCATGTGTGTGCGTGTGTGTGTGCGTGTTTGTGTGTGTGCAAGGAAGGAGCTGTCAACTCTAGAGTTCTCTCACAAACTCCTCTGGACCCCATCTAGCACACGGTCTCAGGGTGGGGGACTGGCGCATCGCAGAGGAAACGCAGGCAGCCCAGCTCAAGAGCTGCACCCTCCTCACAGATATTTATCTCTCTGTCTTAATCAGTGTCACAGGGGACACGGCTGTTCAAAATAAAGGTTTTTCTGTTGTGCCCCCACCGGAAACGGTCCTGCCGAATGGCAGACATGACTGCCTGGAACGCCGTTATTCATTACATTCTGCAATTGCAAAGGCACATTGGGGGAGAAAAGCAACAATGAAGGACACGGCTGTGATTACATAAGAGCAAAACCTCCATTGTTCCTCATTGTTCCTCATTGTTCTACCAAAAAAGGTGTTCAGCTGAATCACATCAGGCTCTGTTGTATTAGTCATTCCCAAGCTGTATAGGGGTAGACAATACTAAGGAGAAACGTTTTACTGTATTTGCTCAGGGAATGGGAATACACCCCATTTTGAAAACACAGTCCAGCTGGGGATTATACTAGGTCTGTATTGATAAAATCTCACCCTGCACTTGCAGAGGGATTTTATGATTGAGAGCGTGAAGGTCTAGACTCTAATACAGAGGGATTGCTCCTTTTGAAATTGACTGTGACCCTTGCCACGCTGGAAATGGACTACTGCACTCGCTGGATGCCATTTTTGTTTTGTATTTTGTTGTTGTTTTTTTGTTCGTTTTTTTTGCTTTTAGCTATTATCAATGATCTATTTTCAAGCTTTTGTTCCTAATCAAGTTGTAGTTACATTGAAGTGCCATCACATACGGTACCTATACCCCCATCCTCCCCTAACCCCCACCAGCACACATCACACATAAACACACCTACACACACACACACATAAACACACCTACACACACACACACATAAACACACCTACACACACACACACACACACACACACATAAACACACCTACACACACACACACACACACATAAACACACCTACACACACACACACACACACATAAACACACCTACACACACACACACACATAAACACACCTACACACACACACACATAAACACACCTACACACACACACACACACACACATAAACACACCTACACACACACACACACACACACACATAAACACACCTACACACACACACACACACACATAAACACACAGACACACACACACACACACACACATAAACACACCTACACACACACACACACACACACATAAACACACCTACACACACACACACACACACACACATAAACACACCTACACACACACACACACATAAACACACCTACACACACACACACATAAACAAACCTACACACACACACACACACACGCACACACATCACACATAAACACACCTACACACACACACACACACACACACCTACAGACACACACACACACACACACACACACACAAAAACACACCTACACACACACACACACACACACACACATAAACAAACACACACACACACACACACACACACACACACACATAAACACACCTACACACACACACACACACATAAACACACCTACACACACACACACACACACACACACACACACATAAACACACCTACACACACACACATAAACACACCTACACACACACACACCTACAGACACACACACACACACACACACACACATAAACACACCTACAGACACACACACACAAACACACCTACACACACACACACAAAAACACACCAACACACACACACACACTCACACACATAAACACACCTACAGACACACACACACATAAACACACCTACACACACACACATAAACACACCTACAGACACACACACACACACACACACACACATAAACACACCTACAGACACACACACACACACACACACACACACACACATAAACACACCCACACACACACACACACACACACACTCACGCACACACACATAAACACACCTACAGACACACACACACACATAAACACACCTACACACACACACACACACACACACACGCACACACATAAACAAACCTACAGACACACACACACACACACACACATAAACACACACACACACACACACATAAACACACCTACAGACACACACACACACATAAACACACCTACAGACACACACACACACACACACACATAAACACACCCACACACACACACACACACACACACACACACACGCACACACATAAACACACCTACAGACACACACACACACACATAAACACACCTACAGACACACACACACACACATAAACACACCTACACACACACACACACATAAACACACCTACAGACACACACACACACACACATAAACACACCTACAGACACACACACACACATAAACACACCTACAGACACACACACACACACATCACACATAAACACACCTACAGACACACACACACACACACACACATAAACACACCTACAGACACACACATCACACATAAACACACCTACAGACACACACATCACACATAAGTAAACCTACAGACACACACATCACACATAAACACACCTACGGACACACACACACACACACACATAAACACACCTACATACACACATGCACAGACATAAACACACTTACAGACACATACACACACACACATAAACACACCTACAGACACACACACACACACACACACATAAACACACCTACAGACACACACACACACATAAACACACCTACAGACACACACACACATAAACACACCTACAGACACACACCCACACACATAAACACACCTACAGACAGACACACACACACATAAACACACCTACAGACACACACACACACACACATAAACACACCTACAGACACACACCCACACACATAAACACACCTACAGACAGACACACACACCTACAGACACACACACATAAACACACCTACAGACACACACACATAAATACACTTACACACACATACACACACACACACACACACACACACATAAACACACCTACAGACACACACACACACACACACACACACACACACACCTAAACACACCAACAGACACATACAAACACATACACAAATCCCATTGCCAGCATCCGGGCCAAAAGACATCAATGTCAAACCCTATTTTGGTGGCTTGTGCTTTTGAATGTGACTCCACTAAATGCCAGGCAGGTCCTCTAAAAAGAGGCAATAAATCATCAGCTGAAAGCAGAGTGCTTCAATATGCAGGCACAAACCCCAGCCGGCTCCCCAGGCGACGCGCTACGTACACCAGGAATCAAATCACACGCATTCTAATGAATATGAAAAGTGTAAATAGATTAATATTGTGTAAGGCGGCTGATGCCACAGATTACTATGCTGTGTAAGTATGACTGCGGCACTGAATCCGTCACCCAGAAAGGTGACTGATAAAGTGGCCTCCTCAACAGAACACAATGTTGGCAACAGGGTTGCAAAGCCCAGCAGTCTGCATGGGGACAGTGCTGGAGGGGTTGGGGAGCGGAGGATTGCTCTGACAGGTACAGTGGAATGGGGGAACAAAGAGGAAAGACATTCTACTAGATATAATGCTAGAGACTCAATAGCCCCCTTTCCACTGTGGGCCAAAAGCCTAGGAACTAAAGCCCAGGAACTCAAGCCTGGTTGCAAACCGGTATGGGTACAGTTCTTGAAGCATTTCCATTGAGATTCAGCCAGGCTGTAGCTGTAACCATGGCAATGAGGCAGAACATTTTTTGCATCTCCAGATCTCAAACAATAACAATGGAGAAAAGATGTGCGTTTTACTATCTGAGTTTCATGTAAGCATAACATGCATTGTTGTTCTAACTAATAAAATTATTGGTTCTACCTAATTGATCTTAAAATTAATATAACGTGTCATCACTTGTATATAGGCTACTGTAGCTAGCTAGTATCAAGAAAATAAGTGTGAGCGTAAGTGTCCGTTGTACAGTTAGCAAGCCAACGAAACAGCTACCACAGAACATCATAAAAAGAAACGTCTCTCCAAGAAAATCAGTGAAAGATTGTGCCAGCTATCCTCATTGTCGGTAACTTGGCCAGTTAGGCATCTTCTCTCAGAGGTAGCGCATAATATTAGCTAACTAGATAAGTCGTTGCAGGGGGGTATACTACAAAGCAGGATTACTTAGTTAGCTGGATAACTAAACTGAGTAAAACCCAGAACCATTCCAAATCTGGAACACAGACTGCAGTAAAAAGAGCTGTTCCCAGTTTTACTCAGTGCAGTTAGCTAACTAAGTAATCCTGCTTCGTAGTATGATGACGGCGCTGACAAGAGTATAGAAGTAAACCAAGCAGATAAGTATCAGCGTACTGCTAACTCTTAGTGACAGCTGTAGCGTTCATTATTCAGGTATGCCAATAAACAAAACATACCACACTTTTTTTTCAGGCGTTTCATGTATGCATAGAATGCATTATTGATCTAACCAATAAATGTCAAAACACTGAACTGTTATCCGTCCAGCCCCACTTTTGTTATTTTGTTTTCTGATACTGCCATGGCTATACTGCCGTTTCACTTTTATCAGTTTCTCCCTCACTTGCTTTTCGTCTCTATTGATCTCAGATTTCTGGAGCTCTCTCACTAGTTACTTATAGACATTGTCGTTTCTCACAATGGCAGTTTTTGAATATTTGATTAGCTCCATATACTGAATAGTGTTTTTGGTTCTTTTGAGGTCCAAAGTTGATGACTTCTCAGTTGCTTTGTTTTGTGTTTTGCATAGCTAACTAGCTTGCTGGCTAGTCAGTAATCTGAATTCAAGAATTCAAGGGTTAAAAAGCAGGGTCAGCGCGTAATGACGTGTGAGCACGAGTGCTGACAGCTGTGGCCCTGACCGTTGGAGAGGGCTTGTATCGGGGCTTAAGTTCCTGCATAAGCCCTGTTTAAGCCTAGCCCAGTACAGTGGGAAGGGCCCAGGAAGCCTGGAACTAAGTTCAAGCACTAGCTTTGGCCCACGGAGGAAAGGCGGCTAATGTGGCATCATAGGAAGGGGAAGTCAGTACAGGCTATGGCTTAAACCTGGGGATGAATGTGAGTCTCTAGAAATGTGAACAACAAATTACAAAAGAGAATGTGTCAGCCAATCAGAAGCTCTGTCTGGCTTGGAAGAATTGACTTAATATGTAAGGCCAATGCACGGCAAATTAGGGCTTATTTATGTTTTATTTATTTAGCAGAAACAATTGACGAAGGAACAATCGATTGCAATGGATTACACATTAATCACATTTACATTTGGCAAGAATTACAGAAGACTCAAAAAACACGTCAAACATTCTGAATAACGTTGGTGATGAGTCAAGTTTAGGGGATAAACTCTTATGACAAGTTGGGAGGTACAGTATCTTCATATTGGATTGCAATGAAGACATGTTGGGAAGAAAGCAAAAACAAAGAAAAATGGTAACAGGCTAAAAATGATGGAAGGCCCTACCACTGCAATGTGCTTTAACAGGCAAGAGCAGAGAAAAATAGAAAGGCAGTCCAGCTTTGGTGACAGGAAATTAAATACGTTCGTCCTCTGTGACACACTGCAGTTCATCAAATGCCGAGACGTCTTTAACATGCACACCGTGAGCAGGCCCCAGCTTCTCCACAAGCAGCATATATGACGACAAGGCAGGGGACATGCCGACAGGCCTCCGCAACACACTTAATTATCCTGCAGTACACAGGGACTGCAACACAGTGTGAGAGAGAGAAGGAGAGGAAGGCAGAAGTGTAGGGGGAGTTAATTGTGGGATATTTAGCTACAGTATGCGCTGTAAACCCATTAAAGTGCTTTTGAACTATTGACAAATCTTAGCATCCCATCCAACTACAGACTGTAATTATTAGAGCTCTTAAAGCATTGTTGGTGCTGTTCAATACCCTTCTTGGGAGACAAGAGTTTCAAATGACGTTTCCTTAAGTACTGAGTCTTTGACCACTTCTGTCTAGCCATGTTTTCAGCACAAATGATGGAGAAGGTGTGGGCATTGGCTTGTTTACCTACAGTAAGGACATTTTAAATAAAACCTCAGAAGCATTCAAAGGAATGATCTCTTCTGGCAAAGCTGTGGTCATCAAGGCTATTCAGGCACAATTTACAGTACCCCTAATCTGAGAGTCAAGAAATGTTGGATAGACCCTCATCATCAGTGCATAGTAGGGTTTTTCCTGGCTCAAAAAGAGGCTTAGGTGGTGCCTAAGTACGGCGAGTCTAGCTTAGTCATCGCAGCTAACTTAACACCTATACCCCTTCTATTCCAATTTTATGCTTTGATAGACAACGGTTTTTGGCATAGATTAACATAACACTGTCCTAGTACATGCATTCTTTCGATTTTTAAATTTTATTTATTTTTCCATGGCTAAGAGAACCAGGCACATGGGTTTGTCAGTATTAATTCATCACTTTATTTGTTCCGTACAGGGATCTTGATAAGTGGCTGAAATCTTACTTTAATTCCATTAAAGATAATTGCCATTGCCTTCACAATCATTAAGGTCATGATATACCTTATTTTCCTCACAAATGTGACTAATAGTATTTTTTCACCATACTTAATTTTTTTTAGAGCCCACAATGTTTTCCTCACTGATTCATGTGCTTATCTCCATCCTTCTTGCAGGCAATATTGCCCATCTACATTGCCTAAAATTTTTACTATTTATCATGGTCTTTAAGCATTCCTTATAATTAAGTACACCATATACCTTATGTCATCACAGGGTCAGCCACATGTATTAGCAGGGCTCTAAGCTGGCATTTTTTCCAAGGAGCACAATTTAGGAGCACGCTAATGTATCCCGATTAGCATGTGCTCCTAAATCATTTTTCCAGTTAGCACACATCAAATCTCGGGAGCAAATGCTCCTAAAATGGGAGCACTCTAGAGCCTTTGATTAGATACAATGTAATTGTCTATTTTTCAGAGTATGTATTACCCCATGTACACCTCTTCGTACACCTTCCATGCGTCTTGAGCATCCAGATTTGATCTGGATAGGGATTATCCATGTAAAAATACAGGTGCAAATGCACCCAAGATGCATTGGAACAAATTCAAATTCGATCGCTTAAACCACTTCAGAAGGTGGTTTGAGACTCATTTGAGACAGATATTATACAAGTGTAAATGCACCCGTCACTCCAAGTAGTAGTGGTCCCCCAAAGTGGAAACACATGTAGCTTCACAACAAGCTGTATTAAGCAATCTTCTGTTGTACATCGGCTGCCGAATATGGCATCTTCCCTTAACTTTAAGAAACTGAAAAATGGCATACAAACTTGCTATTTTGGAAGTAGCTACCATCTTTGCAGGAACAAAACAGGAAGTGAGTTGTCAGGGTTTTACATTTTATGTAACTGTATGTTGTATGTTGCTTGTATGACTCGACACGCAGCAGAAGGGTATACATCACAAAGCAGGATTAAACACTTTAATCCAGATAACTTTAAAAAACTATCATCAAATAACTACCGGCAATGAAAATTCATTTGTAATTGGCAATCAACTAAAGATGTCTGGCCTTCAAATTGGAAACATCAGGATATAGCCTAATCTTTTTAAGTTTTTTGGCTAATTTGCTAATCGTGCTTTATGATCTACCACTCAGATCTGCTGGATGTTGAGACTCGAACAGGATACAGACAGTACTGAGATTGTGCATTGAATACATTTGTTCAAGGATAGAACGAGAGACGCTGGTTGCCGTACAACGGTTCGGCTATCTTCGTCTAATCACGTGGTTTCTGAAAGACAGCCCATGGAGACCCACCCCATTTTCTTCATCTTCCACGGGTATTGCATCTACGGTAATTATAGTCTAACGGTGCTCCACCTACTGGTGAGATGACCAAATTGTACCAATAAATGCACGGTCTGTTTCTAATTGTGTTTACAGGTGTTTTTTGCACGATTTCTCTGAGGCGGATTAGGCGGCTTGAAAAAAACATTTAGGCAGCCCACCTACGACATTTAAATGCAGGAAAAACCTTGCGTAATAATGTATAAAAATTATGCTGCGTAAAATTACACACCGGAAATACTTTCAAAATCACCCAACTTCCCAAATCTACATTTCCACTATACATTCAGCACACTTTATTGCAACTCTCTAATAGTGTATTTTTATGTCTCTCTTTCCTTGTCCTTTTATTCCCCTTTCTGGAGTCTCCAAGGCTGTGGGCTCTGGAAGACAACGGTGCTTAAAGTGAGCCACGTGTCTCTCCGGAATTCCCCAGCTTGTGGGAATCTCATTATCTACAAACGTGGAAGATCTGAAAGAAGGGAGGGCGAAAAGAAGTGGGCCATGAGAGGAGGATTTGTACAATCTTTAAAAAAAATGTGTTGGTAATGAGAAAATGGGTTGAGCAGTTTCACCCTAAATGAACATTTTCCATTCTTGCGTTGCCTGGCGGGGGAAATCTATGTTATGCGCTGGGGAACTCACCCAAGCTTTCAGTTTTGGTACGACTGTATATGACAGTGGTCCCCAAACCTATTCCTGGAGATCTACCACCCTGTATGGTTTCATTTCAACCCTATTTTGGCACACCTGATTCTACTCATGAGCACCTCAACAAGGTGTGCTTTGTTAGGGTTGGAGTGAAAACCTTCAGGACGGTAGATCTCCAGGAACAGGGTTCATTCCAGCAGTCACATGCAGAAAACGCACCTGTTGAGCTTGGCAAAGCTTAGTAGTGAATCCGCAGATAAGGAAGAATTTCAACAACCCAATGGGGTAAATTTTTTGTGAATGTGAGGGAACTGCTGACCTACTGGTCAAGCCCTCACCCCCATCTATCAGAGACTAAAATGTATTTATTGAATTGCTTCCTTTCCTTTTTTTTTAACTACCAACTACTGTTCTTATTAAGGTGTCTAAAGAACAAGCATGGATAATATCTTAAATAGCTTTTAATAGTAAATATTTTGTGTCACTGCATCCAAGCCATCAGTGGCAATATATGGGGAACAAAATGTTTATAAGAACGTGGTCAAGACAGCCCTGTCATGAATTACCAAGGAGTGAATTTTAGATCCGCACAGGCAAACTGCATTCTGCTTAAATGGAGGGACGGAGGAGAAGTCAGTTAAACCAATGTTGTAGCTCGATAAAAGGCAGTGTTTTCCCTGTCATAGAAAAGGATTATTGAAAACCCAGTCGATAGTAAGCAGATTAGGTTCAGCTTTGTGTTGCCAGATACCATAGGAAGAGAAATCAGGTTTAATCCAACGGTACACAATACCTCCTGCCAAAGCAACATGTGAAGATAAAAACTTGCACCAAAAATGACATGAGAACACACTAAAACATTACAGGATATTCAAATCTGTTCTGCAAAACATTATTTCATCATACCGTACTTATCAATCGATCAATCAATCAATAAAAATGTAAAGCACATTACAATGCAGAGTTGATTATTGATGTAAAAGAGGCAATTCACCCAGAAATAAAATTTTCATCATTTCTACATACCCGGAGTGCTATCTATCCATCCAGGTAGTTTAGCTGAGAACTCACTAGTTTTGTAGATATCCTCTGCAGCTCACCGTGATATCACCCTAATAGAATGGACCTCAACGGTCCAAACTAAGTTTGCAGCACTAAGCGCCAAAGTTTTACATTAGAAAAAATTTAGAGCAATGTCACTTTCCAAATATAATAACAAGGTTACTCAAGAACATCCACAGACTTTGTTGTGCAGTTTTTTTTTCTCTAAAACTTTCTACCAAAGAACGCCAACTGTGCATATCCAGTATCAACCAAAGCCCGGCTTTGTTTACATTGCAAAAATGATCATTGCTGTCCTAGTACCACTGTCAGTGTCATTTCAGAAAACAGACCATCTCCTATCCTAACAACTGCAAGAATATGTACTCTCTCAGATGTACCATAGATTCCAAATAGAATAAAAGAAGATCATATATTTACATATTCCTCAACATATACAGTACATGAATGATTTCAATTAAGGGTCTATATAAACAATTTAACCTCATCAGGACTAATGATGAAAGACTTTTGGTGGTCTGCACAAAAAATAACAAAAAGACTAAATCACATAGGGCCCTATTTCCGCAATGAATATTAAATTATTGGAATTCCACCCAAAAACAACATTAACCTTATTGAACAGATCAAGGCGCAACTAATTAAGTCTTTTTTTGTGGCTGGCCAAAAAAAAAATCTGTACTGAGTTATTTGAATATAAAGCTGAAAATTCGGTAGAGGCATACGTCATTTTGACATATACCTCTACCACTTCCTCGTTGGTAGAAGACTACAGGGTTTTCAAGTAGGCGTGTAAATGACATAGCAAGTAGGCGGAGCCAGCGAGGAAGAAATTGCTGCCTGCATCTCACTGTTCTGAATAGTGTGGTAGGAACACATCGTAAATCAAGCTAGCAATCATTACTATTTTATTATAATGTCAGAAAATTACATTGATAGGCTATGTTATTTCCTAAAGATGTTTTGGTAAACTAAACCAAACAGGACTCGAGTGCTGTCGGTTACAGAGTGGAGCTCCTCCGGTATTCCCTGATTCCCGGTAGCCTACATCTTCCTCTGCTTTATTGAATGACCCGGTAAAAAACCATGTCAACTAATGTTACATTATGATCCATGACCATTAAGTAGACTAACATTAGGTAGCTGACCATAATTGAACGGTTTCGCTTTGAGAATTCGATTACAGAAGCAATGTATTTTTTCTGGGCTAGTGCGTTAGCTGTTGTTAGCAACGGGTTTCTTGGCATGAAACAAATTGGTTTTTAAATATGTTTGCCATGGAGTAGGCTATAGTAGCTAACCTTGCATTCGTTATTGGAAGGAGGTTGGATATCGGGGTGATAAATGCATCGTTTCCATGTTTTTACCGACATCAGTGCGTTCGAGTTGCACTGGGAAAGTTTTGGCTTTGCTAGCAAACATGGCTAAAACGGCCCACAAGTAGCCTACAACAATGACGTTTTTAATTGTATATGTTTAATATTCTGTATCAGCATGTTGGTCGATACAAAAGCATTTTAAACTGAAAAACGGGAGGTCGGGGTTGATTTTCCGACATGGAACCAGGGTGCATAACCTAGCTAAGTGTTACAGACTTCTGGCTAATGTTTTCACAATATGAAATGTAGATAAATGAAGGGTCGTATTTCCCTCGCCTTTCTGGAGACTGAGCTAATGATGGTGGTATTTTCTCAGTATAACTGTTACATTAGTGGCTAACTTGCCAGTGAGTTACGTAGCCTCTCTAATCTCTAAGAAATGCTGCAGACACTAGCAGTAAAATGCCCAGCCCCTTGGCCTCCGCTTCTGTAATGTCATTCAATGGGTGTGGTAACCTGTTGTCTGAACTGTAAGTACCCAGAGCCATAGCCCTGTAAGTACCTTGGCCGTTGTAGTTTATTGTAAACCATGTACCTGGCGCAGTAATTTAAAAACCAAACATCATTTTTGGGTGGAATTACCCTTTAATGATTAAAAACCTGAACATGGGAGTACTACTCTGATGCAAAAATAAGACACCATCTATTTTGAAAATGTCTGTTTCTTTAAATCAGTGATCTTCATTCCTGGTCCTGGAGGGCTGCAAGGTCTGCTGGTTTTTGTTGTTACTCTGAACTTAATTGATCGATTAAAGCAGTAAATTACAGTTAACTCACCTCACCTGTTTTCTTGGGTCTGAAATGGTTGCTGATATTAAGACTAAAACAAAAACAAGCAGACCCTGTGGCCCTCCATGACCAGGAATGAAGATCACTGCTTTAAATCAATGTTTGAATCATTATTTGCTTTTGCATATAATCAATATTGTGTGTTTTTGAAGTGTTCGTCATATTTTGGGGGTTTGGTATCATAGTGACAAATACTAATTATAATTTTAACAGATCGATACAGATTGATGAACACACGCTGCAGATGGATCTCCCATAGTAACTCTAGATTGTTTCAAATGTACGTCTAAAAAATGAACAGCATATAATACCCTTCATGCCACTTGGCTCTGTGGCAGCGTGATGTGCGTTAGTGTAACCAAGGCATTCACCTTACCGATAACTGCAAAGGTTCAATGCCAGCCTCCGCAAGCAACGTGACATGAGAACATGTCATGGCATGGGGTTGTTATTCATGAAGAAGAAAATTGCATTTCTGAGTCTACCTTCACATTGATGGTGCTATCAATAGATTAAAGACTGGAACAGTGTAAAAATGTCACTGCGTTTTGGGATTGCATAAACCAGGTGAAATTACAAGGCAACATGAGTGATTTCAGAGCAAATTACCTGTCCATTTTTCAGAGCAAGGAAAGAAATGTGACTGTAATTTCCTCCAAAATTTCACCACTGTGCAGCTTAGTTCTCTGCTTGATTAAATGAGCAATGTTAAAATTCAGCGGTTTATTAAAATTACCTTACACACCAACACTATTAGGCCCATAAACCTGCAGTCACACATACGTGTATAAGTTTGAATATGTTCAGCAATATTAATTGAAGGGTGAAAATGAGTTGGAGGTTTAATTTGTAAGTTAATGGTTGCAGAGTTCAGATAAACTTGTGTTGAGATAAAATTGACCTCATCCTATGCCCAAAAATCTTAACACTTCAGCTGTGACTTGTTTATGTGTGTGTGTGTGTGTGTGTGTGTGTGTGTGTGTTTGTAACTCTGTGTGACTTGTTTATGTGTGTGTGTGTGTAACTCTGTGTGACTTGTTTATGTGTGTGTGTGTGTGTGTGTGTGTGTGCTTTTTTTATGGGGGGGGGGGGGGGGTGAAGAGGTTGCATAATGTGAGAACTGTGGATTTTGAAAATATGTCTTCCTTTCTCCATCTCTTAAATTGCAATCTCAGCCATTACGCTAAGCGGTAAGACAGGAGGCATTTTTCCTCCTGTATCATAAACCCATTAAGTTGCTATCACCTCTCCACAATCCATGTGAGTCTGTGATGTATAAATGCATTTCCCTCTAAGGAACAGCTCTATGGATGTGTGAGAGCGTTTAATGCCAGCCAGTTTTATCAGTAAGTGCTTATCTCTTTCTGACAGTTAGCAAAATGTATAGACTGGGGGAAATGTGAAACTACAGGTCAGCCACCCTCCAAAATCCTTTCCTTGCTTGTAAATCACCCCTTAAAGTTAAAGGTTCCACCTTTCTAATGTCAGGAGGTCAATTGTACCCTCAAACATAATGAAATCTGGTGGCTTCTTTTTGCAGTTAAATGCTGAAAATAGTTAACAAATAATCCCGTGGCACACGTATTTTAGTACTGATACTAGTATTTTTTACAACTAGCCAAATGATGGCATGCATTTGTCTATTTGAAATAATCTGCTATTACATACACTTAAACAATTTCCTGATTGTGCACATAAATATTAAACCTGCCCATTTCTCCATAAGATATGTTGCCCATAATGTTCATTCAGATTTAAGAACGTTGACAGTGCTATAATATGCTCTTTGTGTATTGTACTATGTAACCTGCACCAGTAATGTCATACTGTGTCCATGACTTGTCCTTGCTCAGAATTGCAATCTGCCTTAGGAGCGGCACCATGAGAAGGAGTGTCTCCTAGCACTGGAAGAGTGGCGAAAGGTAAGCACAGAGATGTCTGGGAACCAGACCAGGCCGCCGAGCGCATGATGAAATGGAGGCGGAGGGAAGGACTGCTGCAAAGGGTTGATTTATTTTGTGCATATCTGTAAAGAACCTTCCATCTGGCAGAGCGCAAAACCATCAACACTGTAATTAAAATGCAATTACCACCTCTCTCCTCCCCCAGCAACACTGTAATCCCAGAGAAGTCATTCCATCTGTGTCACATGCAGTGTGCCATCTTCTCTTCACCTCAACGTATTCTCCTTTTTCTTTCCCTTATCTATCAGCAATTCCGCCTGTAATGGCCTAGTTTCTGCCCCATTTTCCTCACCCACACCATCATCATCATTACCACTGCAATTGGTCTGATTTGTGTTCTTAAAAAATCACTAGCATAGTATTTCCATAACTATTAGCTATTCTTCCTTTCTTGGTTTTCCAAATACACAAGCCCCGTTATCATCGCTATGATTGATATTGCAATCCTTTAAATGTTACTTTTTTCAAATCACCAGCACAATATGTTCAATCATATTTATTAGCATACCTCATTGGTTTAGTAAATCACCAGGGCTCAATATAACAGGACAGCAAATCTAATTTACAGTTTTTAACCAGTCCAAGTAAGTCTGGTACAAACTTAATTGTGATAGAATGCGATCATAAACTTAATAGATCATAATAGGATGTTTATTATTGTTGGGGGGTGGATAGATACTGTTGGCAGAGAGAACTGTCAGAAGGTATGTAAATAAACCCTTTTAATATGAGACAGACCTGCTTGTGGTCGACCTTTGGACTTCCTATCAAAGCTCAGTACTTTTTTTTAATTCAAGAGGGAATCAAAAAAGAAAGATTCCAGGCTAAAACACTTTGACATTATTAGAATTTGCTTATTGAGGCTGTAAAATGCATCCCAGGTCCTGTTTTTCTATCTTGTGTTGTACTTCCGCAGTTAAACTCGAGTTCTGTAGATGATGTGACGTCACACAAGGATATTGCCGCAGCAGGCATAGTGCAGTTTAATATAGTGTGTCTTCAACTTGCTATAGCACCAACTGTAAGTATCAGATATTCATTTCAGCCCCTTAGAGAGAACAAGTCAGGTGTTTTTCCATGAATCTCTGCTAATCAACTTTCTGCATTACTCCTACTGAGTGAAATCAATCATTTATCAAGAGGAAATACTGATTGTTGTCGTGCTAGCAGCCTCAATAGTCCAGAATGTAACCGCGTGGCTTTGCAGGAGATTGGGGGCGTGGCCACAATCTCCAACTTTGCTTTTAGCCTTCTAGCTAAATACTACTAGCTATCTAGCTAATGTGAATGACAATCTAGTTGGCTGTGCACGCCGCGCCCCTTCTCATGATGGGGGGTGGTGAAAGTTGTTCTGGGTAGCGTAAAAAAAAACGCACTGGAGCAGATCCAAAAGAAGCATAACAGGATGGCAAGTGACAAATTGTGAATAAATAGGCGATAAAGTAAAATATATTACACATATCAGATAATAAAGCCTGGAATGAATTGCACATTGCTGCACCACATTTACTAAAGTGTTCTAGCCTGAAATTCCCCTATATCATCAATAGTAGTTAATAACAACTTATTGTTATTAACAAATTATATCTTGATATACATCCTTGTGTGAAAAATAACAAATTCTCACATCAAGTAACATCAGGTACAGCCAATCAAAGCCTGATTGAGCATTCTAGACTTCACCACACTTTACTCTAAGAGTAAACCGTTTTTAATTTATTTGCAGTGGGAATCATTTTCACACTAAGATTTTGATGAACTATGAAGCCATCTAAGAATCTTTATACTTTTTAATAATTATAATCTTTTATAATCTTCTTGAATTAGGATGCAGATAGAACAGTGCCAGGCCTGTAAACATCTAAAAAAACTTTCAACATGGCAGGAGTTAAAAAAAGAACATGTATTATAATAATAATAAAATGTGTGCAATCTGAAATGAAGCAGAAGTCGTCAGAGACAAGAGGTGATGGTGATAGAGGAGAGGGACATTGAGCCCTCCCCCCGAAATAAAACCTTAATTACTTCTGACTAAATCAGTAATTATAATATATCACAGCTGCAGATTTACCTGTTTGTATGTGTGTGTGTGCGTGCGTGTATGTGTGTGTGTGTGTGCGTATATGTGCGTATGTGTGTGTGTGCGTATATGTGTGTGTGCGTGTGCGTATATGTGCGTGCATGTATGTGTGTGTGTGTGTGTGTGTGTATGTGCGGGAGACTGCTCTGGGACTAAAGTGACTGTCACAGATGAATCATTTCCACACAAAGTTACATGGAGCACAGAGGGGGGGTTTGGGGAAAGAAGGAAATTAGGGAGAGATAGGGAGGGGACAGCGGGATTTCAAAGAGCAGAGTTGAGAAGGCAAGTAAACTGAGAAGGAAAAGAAGCTAAACGAAAAGCAAACAGAAAGGAAAACTCAAATGTTTTCATCCCATATTATGATGGTTTAAAGGCATTTTTCAAAACTGACAGAGAGGAAAATTATACCGTGGTCCAAAATGTAAAACATAAGTAAATTCATCATATGAACATTAGCATCACGGAAACAGTATAAAATTGCTGCTCGACAACACATGTGTAAAAGAGGCAATATTGAAGCAAGGAAATAGATTTTATGGCAGTCAACGCATGTACATTAAAAATAGGCATATTTCTAGTTGGATTGAAAGTGTAAAAGGCATAGAGGAGGAATGGAGAATAGAAGCTAGCTGGAGTCACTGGGGCTAACTAAGCACAACCGCTGCGGCAGGAAAGAACATTATTAAAAATGGCTTTGTTTCCATGGGCATCCTTACGGAATAGCTTTTTCTTTTCACAGGCTAGCAATGATTTCTTCTCCCTTCCTTCATACCATTCCATCATTGCAAGGCATTATAGTTGGGTACCTGAACTCCCTTCCTACAAATAGGATGGAATCTACAGAACTGAGTTACTGACCTCAGGAAATACAAAGAAATACTGATGGAACCGGCACAAGCTATTTACAAAAGTGATGCCTGTAACCTAAAATAATGTAGGTGTGTTAAGAAAAAGGCATTATTCTCATGAAGATTTTAAAAAGCCACACGATTCAGCGCCCTGCAGTCTCCAAGGCACCACCACAACAAGGTGTCCTTCAGAAGAAGTGAGAATCCTATCAGGCAACAAATGCAGGTCTCCATAGCTCACAGAACCTGCACTCCCTCCGATCCATTTATTCCTGAATGAGGTCCATCATACATTCACTGTGAGCCATATGATACTCCACACAGCGAAATGTGCAGGGATTAAAAAAACAAACAAAAATAAATAAGCGCGCCGGCTTTAATCTGTGGCGGCAGCTCGCCTGCACGAGGAGAGAGTGTAAAAATATGTGAACAAATAGCAGCTGACGTTCATAAAGCGATTGAACAAACAGAAACATGTTCCCCCCAGCCCTCTCGTTCCTCAATTCCTTCATTTCAAATCCCAGCACTCCACTGATATACATTTCTCACTGTTCTCTCTCTTTCTCTCTCTCCCTCTCTCTCTCACACACACACACACACACACACACACCAAGCACAGAACTACACACATACATACATGATTGTGCACACTTGCACACCGTACACACAAACGCACACGTGCACACAACCACGCTGGCTCACATACACATACGCAAACCCTCTTTCCCGATAAGGTTAATGTGGAAAGCTCTATCGATTGTCTTGACATTATCTTATCCAAAGTAATAAAGGTATCCTGCACACTCAGCTTTGATTACCTGGCTCCAGTGATTCAAAAAGGAGAAGTGAGAATTTCTTTCATTTTACATTTTGATAAAATCACAGTACGACTGTTTATATAAAAAATTAGACCTAGGTTTCAATAGGCCCAATCAAAGCCTGACCACATTGGAATTTAAAGCAGCAAGGGAAAAGAAATAACGTGGGGGAAAAAAGTGGATGAAGCAAAAAAATTTCCTTGAGTGGGAAAAAAATAAAATTTAATTCTTGAGTGTAACAGGTGCAAATGAAATGCCTTATGCCTGATCCAGCGCCTCTAAAATAGCTCAATAATTCAGGGCTAACTGAATGACTGAAAAAAAGAAAGAATTGAAAGAAGAAAGCAAGAGAATGAAATGAAAGAGAAATAAGGCAAGTCTGAGCCTGGAGTAACCAATCTGTCTTAAGTACTGCTCCAGCTTCAGCTTCACATCTCCTATCGATCAGCAAGGGCCGCCGTACTGCCAGACATTAAAAGCCGTTTCCGCAGCCCTAAGTCTTCATCACCAGGGAGGTAATACTTCAGAGTAATTTGTTGGCG
The DNA here is from genome assembly GCA_022702515.1 of Ilyophis sp. 1 JC-2022. NCBI lineage: Eukaryota > Metazoa > Chordata > Actinopteri > Anguilliformes > Synaphobranchidae > Ilyophis > Ilyophis sp. 1 JC-2022. Next base: position 109,238,257 of record CM040403.1, read on the forward strand.
CTCTCAGTCCCTTTAATAGCAGAATATGGGTGTGCCTGTATGCGTGTATGTACGCTCACAACATACATACAGAGGAGACGGGAATATGGGTGTGCCTGTATGCGTGTATGTACGCTCACGTTGTTTTCACGACATACATACAGAGGAGACGGGAATATGGGTGTGCCTGTATGCGTGTATGTACGCTCACGTTGTTTTCACGACATACATACAGAGGAGACGGGAATATGGGTGTGTCTGTATGCGCGTATGTACGCTCACGTTGTTTTCAGGACATGCATACAGAGGAGACGGGAAAAGTTTTGGCACAGCTAATAACAAAGAAAACGAAGCTGCCGGTGCTGACCGTCTGAACACAGTATTACAATACGTCCAATACGCCTCCAGTTTGGTTTAAAAAGTACAGACCTACATTATTTGAGGTTACAGGCATCACTTTTGTAAATAGCTTGTGCCGGTTCCATCAGTACTTAAAAAGGGTTATCTCTAGACGGACGCCTAATGGAAGGAAATGCAGCTTGTAACCTGGGAAGCGGACAAGCCTCTGTTCCAGCAGGGGAGGAGGCGGCCGCGTTACTTTGAGTTCTGATTGTGCTGTGAGCCTCAATGTCAACGTCAATGTTTACTCTGTCGTGAGAAAGACATACAAAATAGCCCAGTTTTACCCGTACAAAATATTGTATTCTCCTTGAATGTGCCATAAGAAACTCTATATGGAGAATACATGCATGTGATGATGGCGTCAGACAGCTTTATGGTTTTGCACTTCACATTGACAAACCAAATCGAATCAATGTTCTAATTGCAAAAATAACAATACAATTTAATTAGTATAACATTGTTGTTGGGTGTTCTTGCACCTGCAAAACATAGTTGTCATTACTACAGTAATATTGGTAGTCTCTGAGAAATACTTCCCAATGATTACTGATATTACTGATATCACAGTTCTATTACAGACATAAAATCTGTGTAGGCTATATTATGAGGTTTTGCATTCAATGGACCTCAACCTACTATACTACAGGAAAACATACAGATTAAAAAATACCTAAATAATAAGTGGTAGAATTTTTTTTTTTAAACTGTAAAAACTGTTTTCCTGATCCCATCTGAAAAGCAAGGCAGGTACGGATTGATTAACATGAACTGACTATGAGCTAAGTAAAGTCTACCGCATTGATTTGTTTGCTAATAGTGGATGGAAAAAACAGACTGGCTCTGAGCTTTCAAACCAGTCTGACTATTGAATAATCAATGGCTTTTTTGTTCTATGTTTTGAAGAGAATGCTGTGCCTAATTCTGTGATATACTGTATGCATGAGCAAAAAAACTGCAATTTGTGCTGCAACAGTACACTATCTTCCACCTCACTGTGAAAGGAATGGTTCAAAGCCACTATGTGGTTCATACTGTATTACTTTGGCACACTTGTGCCGAAGCAATATAACAACAGTGCCAACGTAGATAATTGTTTCAAATGCACTTCAATTGGGCTAACACTCACCAATTTCCATCTCTTCAATTCTACCATCAAAGTTAATAAAATGTAAAAACATTTACAAGGGATAATATTAACAATGACAATATTTAGACAACTCCCTGAAATTTCATGAATTTCATCTTTTAAATGCACCAGCAACAAACCTTTGTTTCATGGTTGTTATTAAAATTTAGCTAGCTCATTTAGCTTGTTATATTTTACATATCTACACAAATTTGGCAATGATGCTGGCCAAAAAAACTGCAATCCCTGCTGCTAATGTTAGCTAGCTAATTAGCATTTTAGAAGAGTCAAGACTGGAGGACTTTAACAAGCAAGATTAGTGTTGATGGTTCATTATCACCATAGATATGATGTAGCCAACTGCATTATTTTAATTTATACATTTAGCTAGCTACTATAGTTTAGCTAGAATTAACTAGCGACGTATCATTTGACATCAAATTAATTGCCAATTTACGCAGACTCCTTTGCAAACATTTAGCATTAGTGCTCCTAGGATTCCATTTTCGTGGAATCGCGGACGGAATTGCCACAAGTTTGCATTATATACATATATTTTAAGGTAGTTTGTGAATGAACAGGGTTGAAAACGAAAATAAAAAAACTGAAAATGGCTTAAAAAAGGTTTTTTAAAAACGGAATCCTTGGAGTCATGACAGATAAAAAAAATGGAAGCCAGGCTTACTAACTATATTATTTCAGTACTATTAGTAAAAAATAGTCTGTTTCATTATAGTAATAATGGAGACCAAATCCATGATTCAGGGCTGGTTAGCTAATCTACTAATGAGCGAGCAACATTCCTCAACAACAACACACATAAACTGCACTTTGACTGAATTGACCACAGTCAGGTTGAAGCTAACATTAGGTAGCTAATCCACTAGCAAGCCAGCAATATTCCTTGACAACAACAGACACAACAACAGGGACAGAAAGGACCTCTCTTTGACAGAAGTGATGATAGCTGAATTTATAGCTAATAACCGTAGACATCTTGCTATACATGCTTCGCCAACTTCGACTGACTCAATCATTAACAATAAACATAACACAATTGTTTCATAGCTCTGAAGTCCGGCATTCCTCTGAAATTAATCTTATTGGTTGTTGCAGAGACTATTTGAATCCATCCTCAGCAGCCTGCCCAGTAGTACGAGGAATCAAAGTTGTGTGCTTTAAGCCATGTCAGTGCAAGATAATTGTGAGAATTTCATGTCTTTTCTGGTTTTTGTCCACATTATATTTGAAAACGTTGTATTTTGGTTGAGTTTCAGTTTTTGGGGTTAACAACCCTATATTCAAATGTAACCAAAAACAAGTAATTCAACATAAATGTTTCCCCTGAAATATTACAGAAAAAGACAACTTTCTAAGAATCCCCTAGCGCTAGCTAAGAAAGATATTTTCCAGTTCAAATCTCAGCTGTATTCACTGCAAACCTCCAGCACAGTCGGTTTTCATTTTGATGAGCGGTACATCCTTAACTTGCTGTCACACCAACAGCCTGGGCTGCTCTCAATTTGCAGGTGTATTCTGGACTGCCAAATGTAGCAAAGCTTACATTACTGAACCCTGAAATTAAGGGTTGTGATTTTCAATTTTGGGGTGGATGCTGTTGATATGCCTTACAATAAAGAACTGAAGCTTAGCTGATCTTGAAAAATAAATCCACAAGAGTACATTAGTGAAATAATGTGTGTGAATTTACAAAAAGAAGCACCATAAGGCCATATAATAAGCAAATAAATAATGTGACATACTGCAAATTGAGGGCATAGGTTTTACTTTAAAATAATTTTGGAAACCCCCTTTTATTTCATTTTGACACTGCAGTCATGAGCCAGTGTAATCCTGCAGATACTTCTTTGAACATTAACATATTTTATGTTGTCCTTACGGGTGAATTTGGCTGTCTGCAATTGCAGTGCATTCCAAGCAATCTAGGATGAATGTTCAAACCTAGAGGATGTTTGTTACATCACTGCTGCCACTGCCCTCTCTTCTGTTGAACTGGGGGATATCTTACACTGCACATCTACAATTCAGCGTCAAACCCTTAGAGTAATACAGGCTCAAACAGTACCACAGACTGTATTTCAACAAACCAAGATCAAGGTCTCCATAAATATCCCTGTGAAAGAGAATGAAAGGTTGTAAATTATCTTAAATACTCATTTGTGAAATGGAATTACAAAAGATAACAGTATATTTGCTAACTGGAGGCAAGAATAAAATAATATATATAAAATGAATATAAAATTAATAATTGCCCAGAGCATAGACGTTTTGACCATAATCAAGTAGGCACATGCATACATAAGACATAAACAGAGAGCATTATCGGCAGAGAACAAAATTAACTAGATTTAGAAGAAACTGCATGTTATAGCACAATTGACTATAATGTGATGTATATTTATGCATTGTCCTGTATAGAATAGAATAGAATAACTTTTATTACCTGCTAGGGAACTTCAGTTGTAGCCCCAGCAACAGCAAAAAAGACATAGACAATGGGGCAGGCCCACAACACACAAACAAACATATCAAACAAAGACATCCAACAGAATCATTACATCAATCAAGTGAATTAAGTGAATTAAAGTGCAATACAGCCATGATTAAAAATAGCCCCCGCAGTCCTGAAATGTCCAGTGTCACCAAGCAGTCCAAGTTCAACACACAAACTCCGCCCACGACTCTCCTCTATACACGCAACGCCGCGGTCTCTGTCTCTTCCCAGTCATCTCCTCACTCCCCCACATTATGTTCTCCTTCCCTGGTTGCCTTTAGAAGATTGCCTGCACTCCCGGATCAGACAGCAGTATGGTACTGCACGTTAAGATTTAGAACAGGTCTGCCCGATAGAAAGACGATAGACTATAATAGCTCATAAATCTTTTAAAATAATGTGAGTCTATGGGGAAAATGTAGGGATGAAAACGACAAAAACAGAAGAAGTCTGTATACAAGCACACTATTTGGGCATGGGACGGACAAAACAAAACTGGTTTGGGGTCAACATTTCGGAAAGTTTGAAAATTCATGGGAGTCTGAGAAAAATGGAGGGATGAAAATGACAAAACAGAAGAATGAGTGGAAATATTAAAATTGTGGTTGCTAGGTATATACAGTGCCCTCCACTATTATTGGCACCCCTGGTAAAGATGAGGAAAAAGGGTTATAAAACAATTCATAGTTTGGTAAAATAGAGCAATCTCATTCTGAAAAATTGAGAAAAATCCAACCTTCAATTGAAGTAAATTTATTATGAGAAAAAAATCCCTCATCAAGAAATTATTATTTTTAACAAAACCATGTGTGCCACAATTAATTATTGGCACCCCTGCATTTATATATAGAATAAAGTCATAATTTTTATTATTTGGTTGCATATCCTTTTCATGCCATGACCTCCTGATGTTTGCGACCCAACAACATCAAAAAACTCTTGATATCTTATTTTATGGTACTCTTACAAGTGATAGTATAACATCTCTGCATTTGAATGGATCTCTATGAGAATTGGGGGGTGGGACTAGATTTAGCTGTAAATTACACATGTATGAAACAGTATGGAACACATGGTTGGCTAAATGGCTCTAAGTCATCAAGTGTCTGACGTATCTAACAAGCGTATCACTCTGCTGCCAGAAATACAGTAGATATGGATGAATAACTTGAAGGGTTTCTTCTCCTGACTTATTTTTCCATAGAGTTCAATAGAAAAATTTGTCAGGAGAAACAACCATTAAAGTGATCCATCCATATCTACTGCATATCTGGCAGCAGAGTGATGGTTTGAGGCTCGTTTGATACCTCAGACTCCTTGATGACTTACAGCCATTTTACCAACCATGTGTTCCATACTGTTCCAGCATAAAATCTAGTCCCACCCCCCAGTTCCCATAGAGATCAATTCAAATGCAGAGACGTTATAGTATCGCTTATAAGAGTACCAGAAAATAAGATATAAAAAGTATTTTGATGTTGTTGGGTCACAGACATCAGTAAGTCATGGCATGCAAAGGATATATAAACAATTATTAATTTACTCTATATATAAGTGCCAATAAAAATAATTATTGAGGGAATTATATGAGGGATTTTTTTTCTCATAATAAATTTACTTCAATTAAAGGTTGGATTTTTCTCATTTTTTCCAGTGTAACATTAAGCTAATTCACCAAACGGTGAATTTTTTTATAACCCTTTTTACTCATCTTTACCAGGGGTGCCAATAATAGTGGAGGGCGCTGTATAATAGCCAATCAGAGAGGTGAGTTGAGGTACTATTGTGGTACAATGAAAGCATATCATTCTGCTCGAGTGTATTGAGACATCAGCTGCAGAAGTAGAGAGGCCAGCTGGACTAGTATCCTGTTATGACATCATTCACCTGCTATAGGGCTGAGAGGGCATTGTGACATCACAAAGGTCTACATTCCGCCATTCATTTTCAATGGTAAAAGTTTAATCTTTAATGGCTAATAATTCATAAACTATAATTAGTATCATTAAGATTTTGAATAGAAACCTACTAGACATGTAGTAGAATAATATGGTATACATTTTGTATGGGTAGTATAAAAACTGTAGGACTAGATGCCTTTACAAAATGCTGAGAGAATAATAATAAGAAAGATCCTGACGAAGAACAGTACTTTGCATATTCCACATGCAAACTAAAAATACAAAAAAAATTGGTAAAATCTCATGATCCGCAATCATTACAGTGTATCAGTGCCACACTACCTCACAACTAAAGTGTTATGCTTTGTGATCCTAAAAGGTGTTATATAAATGCAATACATCATTATAACCATATACTTTCAATACTGATGATGGCTGCATGGATTAGAAGTAAAACAACTACATTTTCACTTCGTAATTTCCTCCTACTGCCTTGCCTGCACACAGAGCATGAAAAATGACTTGTGAAATCTTGCCACCAAAAATAAATACATTTTAAGAAAAAAAAGAAATGCGTTGATCGCACTTCTGTGAGTGATGACTATGTTGCAGCACACTTCTATTTCATTTCAGAGAAAGGGGAAAAAAATATTCAGATTGAAAACAATAGCTGGAGTTTCAAATGGCACTGCCATGTGTTATTTAGATCTATTCATGTGTGATATCTGGCAGGGAGCATACATTTTGTTTGTCTTTTAACCATTGTACAACCATGCAAATATCTTTGTGTTAACACTCACTCTTATTTGGAGTGTTTCTTTTTTATTTTTCAAAATTTTTCTTTAAACCATGATGCGAATCAAACGCACGTTTGTGGAAGTCCTTTGACCTTTCAGTATCACATTAACATAAATTACCGCAGTGTTCGATCCATTTAATGGCCCCATGAGAACAGAGGAAGTCCATGGATCAAAGGAAATGGGAGAAGCTGTAAGACTACTGTAAGTCAATAAACAAAAAAGGCTGATAGGTTGAGAGAGAAGAAGGGGCTAGAGTGAGGGAGAGAAGAGTTTTAATCTCGTGTTCCCTGAAGTTTCAAAATAGGAAGGAGAAAGGGCAGACGGACTGATAGAGACATTGATTTAATTGAGTCTGACTTCTTCCGCCACCCACCCCACAGTCCATCTGCACACCACCCTGGACCCACCGCATGCATCCAAAACAACAACCTGCACTCCTACAAATAAATCTTCCATTTGACGCGCGGCTGTCGGGGGAAGAACATCTGGACAAGTTTCACAGACCCAACCTTGTGCCAACCTGCTTAATAGCCTATGGAGTCAATTATAAAAGGAAAATGTCCTGGCTTTATTGTTAATGGTGCCATCTGGATAATGGCAATTTCAGGGAGAAGACTTCTACCTGGTCATCTGGGATTCTTCATTGTACCAGACTGCAGAGCAGTGAAGTAGAACCAAAAGAGAAACTGTTTTTCATTTTTAATGAACTTCCTTTTTTCCTTTTAGCTCAAGTCGTACATATTCTTTAGTGGGTGTGCAGAGCCTTGTTCCTGGTTCCTGGTTCCTTGCGCTTAATTCTTACAGAAGGGCAACTGGGGAACTCTGAAAATTAAATGTCCCTATTTATTAACTGAACAAATTTTCTGAACAAATCCTTTCTTGTTTTGTTTTGTTTTGAAGATGATTTTTTTTCTTCCTGAATTGCAACTCGTTAGGGAAAACCCAGCATTGTGATGATTATTTTAGAAAACACAACAGAAAAATTCATACCGTTCATATCGCAGGTCTAACATTTCAGAATGCAGGCGAGGCCCGCTAGCACTCAAGCATGTAGCATTTTCAAACTCAGTTCCCCAGAGCAAATAGCAAGAGCATAAATTCCCTCCAGTGCAGGTGATGTTTTAACAAATGTGATTGAGCTGGACTCAGGGGCCAGGGTGCACAGTTATTTATCCAGGCCTGGGAGGACTGACGACATACGGAGAGAAGAGGAAAGTGAAGCAGGAACTGAAGACACACAAGAGGTCTCGGTGTGTGAAGAGGGGGGTGTGTTGGGGGGCGATAGGTTGAAAAACACATTTACTTAGTGTTTGGCATAGAGCTCACAAATCCAGCTTGGCATGAAGGACAATTTGGACCTCAGAAAAGCTGCACTGTGAATCAAGGACATTGGGGAGGAAGTGTGGGGGGAAATTCACTTTATTTTCTCTTGTTGCAGCTCTGTTTATGTCTTTAGCACAACCTACAATAACAATTCATCTCACACCTTCTCCATGGTATATAAGCAAATGGTTAATAGAGACCAGAGGTCTAGTTTCTCATTTAATGAAATGGACAAGGTGGTCACATAACCTTCACATTTAAGATCAATTTCTGGAACATCTCATGCCATATGACATTAAGTCATCACAAGAGCCTTGACACACCAGAAAGCTAGGGGTGCTAATCAGGGTAGGAATTTCACGGCGGCCATGACGGCCATGGCCGTCGTTGCCCCTCGCTCTGGTCATGATGCCCCGAAAATCATACGGCCAACATGGCATTTGTGCCCTGCTACTGTCAAAATCTTGTCAGTCAGTGATCTCGTATAACTGCAGCAGTTCTTGCAGTTTGAATTGGTTGCGCGCAAGCGTCACATAGCATCAAAGCCACTAGCAAGAAAACCACAGAACTACATAATTATATAGCTAGTTCTGTGCAGAAAATGCAGGGAGCGAAACTTAAAACAGACGGGAAACCTTAAAAAGGAAGAAAAAAAAGAACAAACGGTAAGCAAACTAGCTAGTTATTGATAGAGATAGCTGACTTATTTAGTGCTTAACTGAATCAATCCTCTCTGTTTTTAATACCACTTAGCGTTAACGTAAATTCAAGTTGACAGCTATTTACTAGCTTGCTAGTTAGAATCCGATTAGCACTTGTCTGGTTCGTACTTATTACCTAAGCTAAATAGCCTGTTGTCATGGATCGCGCCTTCCTTCCCTTATCTCCGCACTTAGTATTCCGTTTTTTCATCTACCTGTAAATCTATCAGATTTTTCTGTGTTCCGCTACGGGTTTTGCTTTCGCCTCGGTGATTAGTGAGTTCACCTGTCCTGCATTTCCTCTCACTACTTATACCCCGCTTCCTCCTTTTCTCGTTGCTTCCATGTTATTTCACGTAACATTCTAGCCGGTAAAGGTATAGGAAGTTGTACTGCTATCGACCGCTTTGCTTCTCAATGCGGGACTTGTTAGCAGTACAATTTAGAAAAAGTTAGTGCGCTCTTTCGCTCTTATTTCAGAGCAGAGGTTTTGGTTTCTTTGCTTTCCACTCAAACCTATGAGTGTTCTTTTGTTTTTCTCCTTCCTTTCTTTTGTTCACTCCAATACGGGAGTTAACTAAGTGTTACTTTCTAGCGGGTAAAGGTATAGGAGTTGTGCGTGCAATCGACCGCTTTGCTTCTCTACGCGGTTCTTGTTAGCAGTACCATTTAGAATATGTAAAGTGCGCTCTTTTATTTCAGAGCAGAGGTTTTGGTTTCTTTGTTTTCCTCTCAAACCTACGAGTGTTCTCACCCTAAGGTTTAGGGTTATTTTTATTTCTCTCCTTCCTTTCTTTTTGTTCACAGTACTACGGGAGTTAGATAAGCGTGACTGCTTATTTATCTTGTTTTGCTCGGATATCGAGCTCCTCGCTTTTTATCGCAAGGTTATTTGTGTTCTCCTTATTTTCCCCATCCACTACGGATTGTTGTCCGTCTTAGTGGTGTTCGTTGAACACTTTAAGAGTCCTTATCTGTGGCACCTGGACCTCCAATATTTCCTCCGTGTCTCTGGCATAGAGAACCCCTACACCTGTTTTATTAGCCGGCTTTCTAACACTGCACTATCGCCTTTCCAGAACAATGCCACGATTTAAGATAATTTAAAAAATAAATTAAAAACGTTTGCAAGATTCGGCAGCAAAGTGCATGCGACTCAGGTCAAATTTTATTTTTTTCATCCATTTTCAGCTACCGTTAAACTGCTACATATTTTATCTGCTGAACAGCAACGTTGGAACATGGCATATTCTATATATTCTAGGTTTCAGATAGCCAAGCTCAGTGGGTCCCAAACTCGGTCCTGGGGCCTCCCTGTGTATGCTGGCTTTCGTTCCAAGCACAATCGCAATCCCAGAACTTTTACAAGCTGTTAATTTTTCTTAATTAGGTGCTTTTCATGTTCAGAGGGATTATTTACCCTCTTAAGCCACATTTCAAGACTGAACTTCAACCCTGTCCCTGACCCACAGACGGCTAGCCCTACTCCACTTGTTTCCCCATCTCCATCCTCAAGTGATGATGAGTCAGATTAAAGACTCTCTCTCACACACAGGGTATTGCATAACATTAAGGAGGCATATAATATGACAAGACAACTTCAAATGTTTGTCTTTTTAATTGATATTTAAAAAGTGAATAATTCATGTTTTTCATGTCACTTGTGTTTTTTTCTAATTGGAAAGTCAAGTTATTTATTTGTAGGCTCCAAATCCTCTTATTTCACTCAATGGCCTTTGTGCCCTAAAATATTTTGTGACACCGAAGGCCAAATGGCCGTGTCCCAAAAATGATGAAATTCCAAGCCTGGTGCTAATACTTGGATCCCTGACAGGATGAGATAGTGGACTTATGATAAAAGAAACAAACTTTGCATCTCAAGTCAGCCATTTCGCCAATACATGACAAATGCGCATGATATCCCCAACATCCCCCTAAAATCTTCACAAACGACTAAAATGTGAAAATTCACAGATGTACAATGATGAAGAGATTTCTTAAGTTTAAATGTTTTCCTTTCAAATCTGTGACCTGCCCTATGCAAGATAAAAAATCAAAGAAACAGGACAAACAGTCAAGGGCGCTACGCTGTTTCAGTAACCTCTCTATTCAACACATGCCTGCCCCCTTAATTGAAATAGAGGCTGTGGGAGCAAGACGTCCCCATGAGCTGAAACAAATGTGTGTTTGATATGTTATCATTTGTAAGGGAAGGGGTTAAAGAAATAAGCACCCACGCTAACGGCACCCTGACAAATGGAGACCGGGGTATATGAACCATGAAATGAACACTCTAGCAATTTGAAGGCAGGAGGCTTGCAGCACCATGGTCAGCAACAAAGTGCCTGCAACAGCTCAGTGCTTGAGCGATGGTACTCACAAGACGAGAGAGAGAGAGAGAGAGCGAGGAGCGCGCAGCACAGAGAGCGAGAGAGAGAGAGACCCAGCTGCTTGTACATTGAGATTACAGAGCAAGCCTAGATCTTAAACTGTGCAGAGAAAAACATTCCAAGGACAATATGACAGGCTTTTTCCAAGTGACCTTTTAAAAGTCAAATCTGAAAATGACGAATTAACTTACTATAATGTGGTCAAAATGTATATACGTAAATATGCATGTACGTATGTATGTATGTATGCATGTATGTATGCACCATGCGCGTTCTATCCGAAAGGATGAACATTGTGCAATATTTCAATCCCGATGTTTAAAAAAATCCAATATTTGTACATTGTATAAGACAATGACATCCCTCAATACTTTTTAATTCAAGATTCAATATGTATAATGCACAAATAATAATTTATTCATTGATTGATTTGTTTTGGCTGACAGCATAAAACTCCATAAGGTGAAACACCTCATTTTACATGAGGGAAATATTAATCATTGCACACTGCTTCCCTGACATGTTAACCCCTCTGGATCTTCTATAATAAAACCTTCGATAATAACACGTTTGGTCCTTTGCTTACTAATTATCCTATCCTTAGGGCCATGCCTCCCATGGTTACTGTTGTGTTGATGATTGGAAAAAGAGGGGATGAAGGTAGCTTTTACTCAATTTGTGTTTAAAGCGTCAGTGTAGCTAGCTAATGGCAAGCCACTATTCTGTGCTAGCTAGGTGGCTTCCGAGCAAGCCTAGGCTATCATTTTTCATCTTTGGCATCTAATGTATATCAATTCAGATCAAGATGTAATCAAGGTGGTAATTGTTCTCTGTAACACAACTATACCGTTTGTTAATATTTGTTACAAATTTTTACACTTTGTTAGTCTTGATATTGTATGATTTAGTTAGGTATATGGTAGCTTACAGTTTTTCACAACAGCTAAGACACATTTCCAAAAACTATAAACACAAAACACTAAACCTCACACTGCTCTGGCCAAACCTCAGACTTCAAAGACAAAATGAAACACTCTGCTCAAAAACGTGTTATCTTCCATCTAAATTAGACTTTGCCTTCAGATGGCACACAGAAGTCATCAAATACATGGACAATAAATTAAAAACACTACTATAAAAGCCATTAATAAATCTGTAACCACATGCATTTTCATAACCTTTATATATTGTGCAACAACATGCTACTACAATCTACATAAATTATGTAAAGTGGTACAGTCGAACAGCACACAATATGAAAATTCACAAAATTGTATTTGTATTTTCTGGCACACAAGATTGCTGAGGCATTCTAAAGGACCTTTTTTCTTTCAACAACAAATTTTTTTATATCCCTTATTTTTCTTATAATTTTTACTACAGTTTTATTTGTACTTGTTTCCCCAATGTTTCTTGTCTGCCAGAACATACAAAACTTTATTTAGGGTTTTGCAAAAAAAAGTTTAACAAATCTGTAAATCAGTGAAAACAGGTGAATACTGTTTATAGTTTTGGGAAATTAGTCTTTCTTTTGGTAGTTGATGTAATGGTTTGGAATGTTTTGTTCATAAAACCAGGAAATGTGTCTTAGCTGTTGGGAAAAACTGTAATATAAAAGGATATGCGGTAGTTCAGTATAAACTCATTACATTCAGTGTTGAACAATATTTTAAATCTGCAATATTCCAGGTTTCTGCCTACTTCGGTAGTCTGTTTACATCTTTTTGGATCTTCAATGCAATGTCAGACTACACATTTGCCTCATTTTAATACATGTCACAAAACTGCCCAAAAAAACACAGCTGGTTCATTGTCTTCTAATGGTCATTTTGTATTTGTTTGAGGTTGGACAGCTTGTGCAAAATGCAGTGACGTCACTGTTGATAGGTCAATGGTTGGGAATTTGCAATACTGGTCAGAGGGCCAGCTTTTCTAATCATTGCAGCATGTGTGCTAATACAAAATTGTTAATGCTGTAGTTACCTCTAGGGTGTGTGTGTGCGTGCGTGTGTGTGTATGTGTGTGTGCGTGTGTGTGTGTGTGTGTGTGTGTGTGTGTGTGTGTTTGTGTGTGTGTGTGCCTGTGCGTGTGTATTTGTGCGGCAATACTGCCAGAACCAAATCCATTTTGTGAAGGCAGCTTTCAATATTAATTGCTGTCCTTCTGCACTATAGCTATTAAACAGCAAATAACCCATTTAATATGGTGCCAGTCAGTGAGCCCTTAGCATGGAGCTTTATTTAACAAAATTCATGATGATGAAAAAGAAATTGAGGTATGGGCCTCATAGGCGCCTCTACGGGGGTTAATTCAGTTTGTGTTGATGGCGGTTTCTGCCACAATAACTCCAGAAATGTAAACTGAATTAAAAATACAACCTGTGTATGAGGCCAATCTTATTATAACAGATGACCTCCAATTAATTTTCCTTACAATTTTGTGAGCAGTGATTTGTTTGGCTTGTTTTCATTTCATTTCCTTTTCTTTGCAGATTTTCATTATAGCACATATTTTGAGCTGAATGAACAAATGTTTTATAACAAATAACATGATTTCTTTCTCAATGCAAATGAGAATTTTTCCAATATGACTTGAAAAGTGAATACATTTTGTTTTAATTCACTTTAACTAAAGGATCTGTTTTCAGTTACTTTAAAGCCTGAAATGTATGGTGAAACCAGTTTTGCAAGCCACATTTAGTTTTTACTGGTTCATCTTAACCCAAGCATACACAATGAGCATGTCTAAACTGAAATTGTGGACTGACAAACAACAGGTTCCAGAGGACTTTATATTAATCATATACCCACAATAAATTGGAAGTGAATTATTGTAAAACCAAAAAATATATATATATTTTTTTAAAAAGGTATTCATTGAAAAGCCATCTAGTAACACGCGTATAATGGCTGTAATAAATCCACTTCACACTTTAATGACTGTATTAACTTCTTCCCATCACACACAGAGTATACAAACTAATATATAAAGTAAATTGTGAGTTAAAGCAAACCAAGAAAAATAAGCCCTAACCCATGTGCTACAAAGCCTTCTCACAGCACTACCAACTGCAGCTGATGAATAGCCTATGTGTAACCAAACTCCAAACAACTGTATGTGGACTTCTTCAATATACAGTATGTTCTAAAATGTAATACATTTAGAAGGATCTATAAAAATGTGAATTAATGCAAAAGTCAGGTAGGATACAGCGGCATTCCACTATAAAGGCACCGAATAAAACATTTTTACAACTATGCATTTTGCGTTTTTAGTCACAAAATACAAAGGCAAATACTGCAAACCAACATCACTGCAAATCCCAACAAAAAGAGGACCCCTGCCTACCCATCCAGAGCCAGCACTGAAAACTACAGGGTTGCAAATACCAACTGAGGTGTGACTCTCTTTGCGCCTCTTGTGATACCTGTGATTGCCTTGAGAGGGGAATTGCATCCTCAAAATAGAGCCCTAATAGTCAAATGGACAACTGTGATGCCAACAGGCCATCAGGCTCCCAGCTGGTAAACTAAAAAGGGATGACCCTGACCCTGAGAACAGGCAAATTGCTCATTCAAATATAGCTGCAAGCAGCAATTCCCAGGGTCCAAGCGCCTGTTACAGTATGCTGTCCATCTGTTTCTGTTGATGGGATTACCCGAGACATCAACTTTGAGATCTATGTGATGCAGCAGTGATTTTAGTAAATTTTTGAATAAAAAAAAAATATGGAGCCTTGTAGTGTCACAATGTGTTTTGATTGCCCAATATCTTAAGGTGGGGAGTCTTGATATGTGTGGGAATACCTTGGTGCTAGCTTATCGAACAGCTAAAGGGAAGGCCCTATACACCTACCAAACCTCTCTATTCTGTTACCTCTGGTCGTCTGTCACCTCCCAGCCCCCCTCTTCATGCATGCACTTACAGGCCACATCCTGCTTTCCATCGCAGTCAGGACAGAGAAACCCTGCCCATCTACCTCACCTCTTGACCCCCTTTAGATATCCTTTCTTTCTCTCTTTCTTTGAATTTCCTTTTGGATAAAGTTTTACTCATAGCTGTATAAACCTAGGTTATCTGTCTAGTGGTACTTTAGGTACATCACAGATTGTGGTTGTGATCGATCGGTTAACACACAACACGATCGTAGGTACTAGGTGTGTGTTTAAGTGATATCATGTAACACTGATGTTCTTCACTACTGTACGTCACTCTGAATAAGTGCAATGTAAGGCAATAAATATATCCATCAAATGTCATCACTTTAGGCCAAACCTTTGGATCTGATAAGCCACACCTATATGCAAATGAATTGGCTCATGATTTAGGCACCCTTTGACATAACCATAAAAAAGTGAGACCTGTACAGAGGTAGGTCCATAGCACCATACTAAATTTTGTGTCAATAGGTCAATTTTTAAGAGGACAATGTTAATGTTTTTCAGAAAATTCTAAATTGTAGAAAATCCAATTTGTAAGTTATGGGTCCTTGAGGAAAATGTACTACTATGAGGACAGGGGTTATAATCTCTAATTTTGTAACTCTTGGTCAAATTGGGCACAGAGGCTGTATGGGCATGTAAATCTCAACATTTTGTCATGTGCACTATAGCACTACCAGCTGGTTAATCTACACAATATTTTATATGATAGAAGAGTTCAGCCATCTATATAAGCCTACCAAGTTTGATAAGCTTCCAACATAACAGCTAAAATTATTAGGCTAAAAGTGAGAAGAAAAAAAAATTACTATGACATTAGGTTCCAGCACCTGCAGTTGTCTGACAGATTATGGTCATACAAGACATAGATACATATATTCATGTTGTTCTGGCTGATAGAATTACTGTAATTTTAAATGGAACCAATTGATATGAAACACATGTAATCTTAGCAACTTCCAGCAACTTTGAGTACTGAAAATATACAATAAATGTTATGATAATGTAACTTACAATGAAACACTGTAGAATACTGTCATTGTATCATTCTCAGTGGAAGTGCCCATCACTACAGAACACTACAGATCTGCTTGTTTATACGTTTAGACAGTGCCTTCCAAAATGATTGGCACCCTCGATAAAGATGAACAAAAAAGGCAGATAAAAACAACACATATAATGAGCTATATTGTATTCTTAAAAAAAAGTTAACATTTATAGTATTTTACATTAATACAAGAATACAATAACAATATTTCTTAACAAAACAAAATATTAATGATCTTAGTAAAAATTAACAAGTGATAATTCTATTCCCCAAAAAGATGGGTGTCACAATTATTGGCACCGATGTTTTCAGTAATTTGTGAACTCTCGTCTGCGCTTCTGCACTGTCATGTTCAACTCAAACCACAATTTCTGATCAGGTTTGAGTCTGGACACTGTGATGACAGCAATGCTGTCCTCAGTTAACCATTTCTTGGTTGAGGTGCATTAGGGATGATTGTCTTGTGGAAAAAATCAATTTGTGGCCAAGTTTAACCTTCCTGGGGAGGAACACCAGATTTTTGGCTCAAATATCATGATATGGTACCATTGACTTTAACCCAAGCCCAATGACCAGTAGATGACAAGAGCTTGAATTTGTAATCCCGTTGCCTAGGCGAAATAAAGAGCCCAGTTGCGCTCTGTGCTGTTCTGTGTTGAGCTCATGGTATCACTGACAGACCAACAAGCCATGTTATTGTTTTGTCTGCAAAGTATACCATTAGGTAGCCTCTAAATAAAGTTAATGTGCAGGTAATGCTATCCACGTAGCCTCTAAATAAAGTTAATGTGCAGGTAATGCTATCCACACAGCCTCTAAATAAAGTTAATGTGCAAGTAATGCTATCCATACAGCCTCTAAATAAAGTTAATGTGCAGGTAATGCTATCCACGCAGCCTCTAAATAAAGTTAATGTGCAGGTAATGCTATCCACGTAGCCTCTAAATAAAGTTAATGTGCAGGTAATGCTATCCATACAGCCTCTAAATAAAGTTAATGTGCAGGTAATGCTATCCACACAGCCTCTAAATAAAGTTAATGTGCAGGTAATGCTATCCATACAGCCTCTAAATAAAGTTAATGTGCAGGTAATGCTATCCATACAGCCTCTAAATAAAGTTAATGTGCAGGTAATGCTATCCATACAGCCTCTAAATAAAGTTAATGTGCAGGTAATGCTATCCACGCAGCCTCTAAATAAAGTTAATGTGCAGGTAATGCTATAAAGTTCATGTGCCGGTAATGCTATCCACGTAGCCTCTAGGCTATACATTCGAAATGGAAGAGCCAAGAAAGGTTCCATTTGGAAATATTACAGGTAATATCTAGTCCATTGGAGACAAAATAATAATCAAAGAGAAAGTCGCCTGCAAAGCAAGCTATGCAAGCAGAAACTGCCCTAGTAACCATCCGGACACTTTTTCCCCTCTCCAAGATCAGTTCAGTTTAGTTTTTGGAAGCCATGCCATTGTTGTGAATTAATGATGGACTCTTTTCTATCGTTTGAGCAACAGAGTAATTTTATTGCTGTAGACTGCATCATTCCCATTGTTAGGATGTCCCCTGGGTTTATTTCACTGAATAAAACTTCAAGATACTGTCATTTCTTAGTTATAGCGCTTAGTTATAGCCTTATTTAGCTACATGTTTAATGGGAAATTAAAACTGGTACATAATAATTATACATTTAGGCAATGTTTTAACATTTAAAATGATGGTAGAAAATTCTAACAAATTCAAACAAATTTCTGTATTATGAAATATTTGTTCAAACTAATTTTGGGGAAAAAGTGACAACCCGAGTGTGTGTGTATATTTGTGTGTGCACGCACACACAGAGACACACCCATGTGGCAAAATAAGTTTGGCCCTTTCATAAGATTTTAACTATGACATATTTAGTCGTTTCCAGATATAAAAAGTACATTCATTTAAGTCTTGTTACAAGCAAGTGAAAGATGAAAATGTCTACTTCAGGCAAGCAAGATATCAAGTGTGACAAGTTAAATTCAGGAAGTTCTTATTGTAAAGCAAGTTTTGTGTCAAAGACAGCTAGCACAGCAGGCTCAAAAGAGCCTCCTTTTATAACATCACAACACTCAAGTATGATGCTCAAATTTAAGTTCTGAATGGGAGACAGTGTTATTGTAATGAGGGTGTAATTAAAACTGCATCTTGTCAAACAGAGGCAGATGAAAGTTCTTTTTACCCCTTTCTCTGATTCGATGAATACAGGGAGTATAAAATCATTCTTAATTACACATTTGTCACAGCAAATGCATTCAGCCTACATTTTATGTATTTAAATAGCACTCCTCCTGCTGATTAATTCAGCAAAACCCACATTCCGCCCGCTCATTATTTCCCAACTTTTACATTGTTGCCATTTAAGTGTCTTTTCCCTGATCGATTTCCCTTTTTGCCTTATATCTTCAATATCTTTACTTTTCACCTGAGCAACCCCATGTACTCAACAGCACCCACCCACAGAGGCAATCCTCAGGGACAAACTGTCTGACAACATTGATAGCCTGTCAGGGTTTGAAGTTAGCAAACAAAGAATGGATGCTTTAAGAGGAGAAAAATTATATTTATGTCCAACATAAACAGTATTTCTGCTTCTGTCACAAATGTATACTGCCATACATTTCCCATAACCGGACAGCAGATTACATTTATTTCCTCTGTATTTGTGATTCTTCCATATTAGTAAAATAATTATTTAAATATAAGCTATTTATGTAATTCAACACTTTGTTTAATAGCCAATTTTTCATTCCATTACAAAAACTGCCAGTAAATGCAACAATTCTTGTATTATAAAGTATTAGTTACAAGACTATTTTTTTCTCACATTGAATACATAATTTACAACTTCATTTGAATATTTATTTATTTTCTTCAGTTAAACTAATGAGCAGACTTATACAAAAAAAATGAGATAAAAGTTAAAAACAAACATCCAAAATGTAATGCATATAGCAATGGGAAAGGGCTTTTCTCACATAACTGTTTTAGTAAATGGATGGACCTCACGGTCATAACCAGACTGTGCCAGTGTCGGCTGTGGCCAGACTGTGGCCCCAAAGGATGACACAAAAATGGCATTGCCCAGGGACAGGAGAGTATCTGTTGGCTGAAATGACAGGCTCTGGTCGCACACCAGCGATCCCCCACTGGCCGATCAGGTGCCTGCTAGTGCACCTGTTGAGTAGCACAGTGTCTTCCTCTGACTCTGTCTGTGTGAGCCTAAGTAGTGAACGGTGGTGTGCTAAGAAGTGGTAGCTGACATCACGCGCTTCAGAGAACACTGCAGAGGGTCCAATGTAAAACTAGATCATGAAACCGAAAGCATTTATTCACTTGCAAATACTTTCAAGTAATTTTTGTTGAGTACTATGCAGTGCTGGAGCAGTCCTTGTCTTTAGTCTTTTAGTACTCCTGCCCATTCCTAGTAGAGGTAGATGACCTTTCACACAGTACCAATTTTTATAGTGCACAAAACCCAAAGCTAACAGCTTAAAGCTTATTATATTATTTATAACAAATAAAAACATATGGAATTTCTGTAAATCTTTTTCACTTTTTCATTAGTGTGTCTAGTAATATTTACTGGACATACTGCAACTATCAACTTTGTACAGTCTCCTATAACAACTGTTTTTTTTTCTTTTTTTCTAGCTAGCTACCCATCAATTTCAAATGAAATGTCACTGTGGAGTCCCAATGAAAACACTACAGGCCTCCTCAGGCCTTTCAAAGCTTGCCACCACTTATGAGCCATTTGATAGGTTGGTGTTTACAGACTGCACATTTTGCTGACATTGACGAAGATAGAGTACTGTAAGGTGATTATGAGTAATAATGTGGGGGGTGACGTGTGAGTAAGGGGCCGTGAGAAGTGATGTCCCCAAGGGACCTCTCCATTTTCTTATAAGCAACCTTGACAAAGACATTAGCTGGCTAAACAGTTACATTTGCCAATCCTAAAACGCGTGTGGGTAATGTAAACAGGTTTAAATTACAAAATTATTTCTAGAAGATTTACAGGTTTGTCCCGTCTCTACAATAGAGACACCTGTGGTTGACCACGGGTCAGTACAGACTGCCCACACTAGCCTCAACATACTCAACAATGTAACGACTGAGCATGCCTGTCTGTGTTCCCCTAAACACACATGGAAACTACAATTACAGGTCTACAAATGCAATCGGACATCCCCGATTAAAATAGATTATTATTAATTTTATAAAATAAAAGACCATATTTATAATACTGTTTTCCATTCTGGTTACAAGAAAGATATAAAAGCTTGAAAAAGCATGACAAAGTTCAACAAGACCAGTTCCGGGTATCAAACAGATAAGCTACAAAAATTTAAAAGGGTGATTTTCAGAACTCAATTGGTGACTTTAAATAATGCTTAACCATGCATATATTTTATTTGTTACAAACCTTTGCAAATAATTCAACTTATCTGAGCTCTGCATAGTCTGACATAGAATTTGGCAGAAGCCTTGCCCAGGCACTTTTTTCCATTTGCTTGAACCTTGCACTTTCATTTCTGTCTTGTAAATTACTTTTTGCAAGGCACACCCACAGGCATTAGCAATATGCAACGGTGCACTCCGTGTGCCATTCAGGTCGTGACCAAGCCCAAACATTGCAACCTTCTCTCACCTGAGCAGCTACAGAAGCTGTAAATCTCTACACAGAGAGGGGGAAAAGATGCTAATCCATTGTAAATAGTCCCTCTAAAATCACACATACCATTGCAACGGTACCTGCGCTACAAAGTTTTGTTATTAAATAAAATCCAAATCCAGTTCTCACCCCACTCCTAAATCTGATGTAGGAAAGTGCAATGCTATTGTCTGCAATGCTGCTGTGAACAGTTATTGCTGAGTTGTCAAAAACTCTTTCCCTGATACTTTGTTTTCATTCAAGTTGCCTCAGCCATCAGTCAGCCATCACAATGTGTCTGCTAAGAGCAACACCAGGTTATAACAAGGACAACAAACATAAATCCCTCATTTTAGCCCTTTCCACTGAAGTAACTAATCTGATATGAAGGAAAAAGCTATGAGCTCCCCTGCTGTATTCCATTGTCTACCAAAGTTTACCCACAAAGCTCAGTTCACAGATACTGTATTAGCTCCAAGCTTGAGTGCCATTGAAACATGTCAATGTGGTAGACACTGAAAACCTCACAATTTCCATATTCTGTGATACCAGGTAGCAACAGGCTACATCCAACATGTTTCTCAGAGAAATACTGTACCTAATGAGAGGTACCCTATGAGAGACTGGGGAAGAGAGCCATTTGGAATTATAGTCTATGTCAATGGCTTTCAAACTATGGTCCAGTCAAGTGGGCATTGTAAGGCTTAATAATAGGCATAGTAAAAATGAGACCTAATCAACTGAGCTTTTGTTGAACGTAGCAGAGGTAATGTAAATAGATATGAACATGAGGGGAGCGCCCAGCACCCTCGATTACTTCAGTTGATGGGTGCTTTCATGAATGTGATTTATGCCCCCCTTTGCAGCTAAGTGGAAATATTCTAAATGGCCTTTTCAGTGTATTCCATTTTTTAATTTAAGTTAATGCAGAAAATTAAATAAGTTACATATCTACCCTAATGTGGAATGAACTGATCTGATAATGTGTAACACATTTCACAAAAAAGCAAGTCCATGTTACTTCCGCCTGTAAGTCAAGCAAAACAGCTACTCCATACAGGCTATGACCACTTACCTTTGATCTACCTATAAACCGTATCAGTCCACTAAGGCTCTGAAGTTACTTATAGTTGGAGAACCACCCATGCCAGATGATAACCCCAGAAAAAATCATGACCCCCAAAATATACATGCATGCATGTGCGTGCGTGCGTGTGCGTGCGTGCGTGCGTGCGTGCGTGTGCATTAGCGCGCCTTTGCGTGTGTGCTTGTGCATGCGTTTCCTGCTGCAGAGGAGTCAGCCATGGGTATGCAAAGTCATGAAAAATTCATGCACTGTGGGACATGGCCAAGGCACCTTACAGATGGCGATGGAGAGAAATCCCCAGGGGCGCTGGGCTGCACTGAGTCGCCGTAGCGTGAATAAGTGCTGCTTTGTTTCATTGACATCCTGCTTCCCTGGATCTACCTGCAGCCATGACAGGCAGAATACACATTGTCAAGGCTCCGGCTCTGATTTGTAGAGCCGCAGAGTTCAGGCAAGGTGCTGCAGGGAGATAAAATCCTGCATGGAGCAACACCCCATCACAAGACCCCATCTCCACATTCCCCATAAACCTCACTGTCTGTCACATGCTTCACCTCCAAGGTCAAGGCATCACATTATGCCACATCAAACAGCAGCGCACCACCCATTCTCAGCCCAAAAACAGAGCCAGTAGGAACCAAAGATTGAAGTTTTGTAGATTTAGGGTGTCTACAGTATTGTATGCACAACACAATGATTACATTTCCATCAAAACCAGATTAAGCCAATGTGGTTCCTTTGGTGATCAACATTCACGGATGACAAAAAGAGTAAAAGGCTATAAATAATTATTCTGCTGCTTTGTCCATATTTTCATGAACGTTTCAAGTATGTCAAAGGTTGAAAAGAGCTGAACTTCTGGCAGAGCTCAGCATATATACTTATCATTAACATTAACTGTCCACTATGCAGTTAGACACAGATGGCCTTTGTCATTTCTCCAAAGCTTTCAGGTAGTGATGGTTCCCTAAGCATTCTTGCTCTATAGAGAAATTTCTGTGAAGATGCATGACCTGTCTCAGTAGAAGATTGTATGCTGTTTATAAAACATTAGTACAATATAAAGATAATCTGCACTCTCCTCAATGGGATAATATGTAGTTTCATGCAGCAGGCAAATTTCAAAATAACAAAGGACAGCTGCTAAAATAAAGGTAACATAAATTATGGCACAGGTTCTCCAGGATTAGAACAAAGGTTTTTATAGGAAGTAATACCCTGGGTTTTCAGATGAAGGCCCCGGAGCTTTGTCAGGTGCCTGCCTTACAAGCCCACAATCTCCCGCATCTTACCAGGCAAAATGCCGAATGCTTATGACAGCATACAGTGATAACAGCAATATTGCCTTTAGTTAACAACATTAGTCGCCAACACAGATTGACAGCTACTCTCGCTGAAGCCCGCTGTATCAAATAATACAAAGCAAATAGCATTCAATATCGCCAGATGCCCTGGGAATTAGAGATTCAGAAACAATTTTAGAGTAATAAGTGAACGTCACTGAACAGAATGAAAATGCAAATGCTCTGAGGGTTTGGGAACACGCTTCAAAATAAGAGAACCTCTGCCTGGGTTTACAAACATCTGAGTTCCCTAAATTTGCAATCAGAGTACATTAAGACCTGCATGTAATTGTTTGAATTTATTTATCACTTGTAATCTTCCTCAGAGGCCTTCTATCCCAGTTTAATATACAGCAATTGAATCTCACTCACAAAATGGCTCTGAATGTGTGGCTGAAACATCAATTATACCATTACGTTCTCCTTCTGCTCGTTTCTTTAGAAAATAAGGGAGATGCTCAGCAAAGCTCAATAGCCAATCCTCAGGAAAATTGATTATTGTCATCACAGGACCATATGTTGATAATGCTTACCTTACCTTAGCAGACAGGAGTGACAAACGGCTGTCCTGTTTTAAAAGACAAACTGACAAACACAGTGAGTTCTATTATCGTTCAATTAGGCATGTTTCAAGCAAAACAGAAACCTCGCTTGCAAGCATTTCTATCATGGACATATTTAAACAGCTGGGAGATAACTCAGTGAAACAGGAAAACAGATACCGAAAAAGTTACTGCATGAATGGTCTACAGAGAGTGGGCGACACTTGAAAGCCCCCCGTTCCAACATTTGAACATCGTTGTTCTAAGAAAAGTCAGAAAGCGCAGCGTAGCAGCTCAGTACTTTCCTTAATTACAGCCATGGCAAACCCCCCCACCCCCACCCCCCCCAATTGAAAATAAACACAGATATAGCATCAAGAGAACAATTTGCAGAGCAATTAGCTACAATGAGCAAACAGTGCCGAGAGAAGGACGTTGCTGATTAAATTAAGCACGTAAATAGAAACAAAAGCAGCGGCAGAGTGGCACCACGGCGTTGTTTAGAAGCTCCTTGCTGCTTAATAAATACAACAAAATGTCTGCTCCCAGGCCACTTGTTGGCGTAATGAATGTGTCTGCCGCTCAACGGTTCTGTTGAGCTTTGTGATGGCAGGCTGGGCCCACTTGTCAAAAAAATGTAAATAAAAATTCTGGGAACCAAGGGGTTACTACAACAGGCGAGAGACCGCTTGTACACAGCGAATCCGGCGCAGGCTCACTTTTTAAACAATAGCCTAATTACAACATTTATAACCCAGAATCTGGAATTGAATTTAGCCCAACTTAAGGCTGCGCTGGCATGAAAAGACTATTTGATTAGAACAGCAGTTGTTTCATTTGCGGCGCAGCAGATTGCAAAGCATCTCTATCCGCTGCGCAATCTGTATTCATTACACTCTGTAAAGGATGATCCATGTCCTGCCTCTGCACTTATCATTTCATGCAGATGCAGAGAGTTCCACATGGCCCCAGTGATTCCCCTACATTGGCTCTGCACACACGCTGCGCTCAGCACTGCTGCTCAGGCAATTTCAGGCTTTTAGGAACTCACAGAGCCTTCAAGGCACCCCACCACCACCTGTGTCAAGGTGCATCTGAAAGCACAAACATGGGATATTTTTCCCTTGCGATGCATACAAAATTGGACTTGGTGTGCCAATCTGATGTTTGTGATATACCGCCACGTGGGCATCATCTTTTCTTCACTGAATCTAACTCACATCTTCACCAGCTGTATTTCCAACTACTGCTAAAAAAATATAACTGATGAACCAAGTAAACTGAAACAAGTAAGAAACATTCCTAACTACTAACTGTTCTCTAATCATTTAGATCAGTGCATTTATAGAAAAGAACATACCATAATAACTTGCATACCCTGTACAGTCATGGCTGAGACTAAGGTTAACTGCAGATAGCAGTGCAACACAACAAAGACCGAGTCCCTTAATGTGTCCCTAGTGACTTTCCGGTTTTAAAATAGTCCGTATAAACTTCCACTGCTTTGGACATAGAGCTCCGGTTCATTGTAATTGTATAGCTACGAGTATGAAACAATGTAAGGGGAATATTAAAAATAAATGGTGTAACTCATTACTTTATCTACAGCACTATGAGATAAAAGAAGACTTGAACGATGAGTGAATCACAATTAATCAGACGGAAAATAAAATGGGTTTGAATCATACACTTCCCACAGGAATCCAAGGTCATGTAAAGTATCATGACTCTTTTCAAACAGTACGGCTCTCAGGGGTACACTATCACAGAGGTACACTAACACAGGTTTGAACCTTCAGATTCCCACACATGTTCTCAAACCCCACGTTCTCTGATCCACATTAAAGCACTTTCTGTGTTTTTGCAGCTCACACTAGGGATGATTGAAGCTCAAACCCCCCTCCCCCAAGCAGATCACATTCATCAACCTGCAAACTGAGCTGTGCGTGACACAGAGAAAAAGAAATAGAAACATCGTAATTCTGTGTTTTACATCTTGCTGGAATGAATAAACAGAGGATGAGACCTGTTGCCAGGTGGGGGGGGGGGGTGCCAGTGAGGGTAGACCTGATAAACTGTGTCTCAGCCTCTAATCCAGGAGCTCAGTACCGTAAGCCCTCCCACAAGCGAGCCGCGCGCACACACACAGCCCTGCGCCACGCGCCACCCCACGCCGCCGATGATTACACTCATCTGCAGGCAATCGTGCGGGACGCTCGGGGGGCCTGCAGCCTGCCTGTACCCATCAATACGGAAGGACATCGGGGGAAAGAGGGGGGGTTAAACAGCCAGAAACGTGGGCCGGGGACCTTCTTCTACAATGTGTCAGGTGGTGGAACCTGCCGACACAGATAAACCCCATTATGGCGCATGTAGGGGCGAGGCTCTGGCAGAAACTGATATTACGCAGCACAACGAGCCGATGGTTTCCGAGAAACAGAGAAGCCTCTGTTCTATTTGTGGGAAAGGGAAAAAAAAACAAAAAAACAGGAAGGCTAATTCTCGTAACTACCCTTCCCCCTGCAGAGAATCAATATGCATCACATCCATTTCCACGCTCACGGTCAAGTCAGGGACTTAGGACGATGGAGCTCTTTTCCTCCCCTGCGCACACTGCAATAGGATATCAGCATATTTGCATCGCTGACTTTAAAATGACGTCGCAGGAGAATGACACTGCTAATGGAACTTAAATACCCTATGCAAAGCTTTGGAAAGATATCGATATATTCTTCCAGGGGCGTGGTGGGGGAGAAATGTGTACTGCCAAACAAAGAACATTTACAGCTAGGGAAATTAGACTGATCATAGGGAGAGTTTGCTGAAGGTTTTTGTGTCCTAGGTTGTTTTCACTTGTTAGTCTTACCTGAGTGGTCAAGAGAGTGATAAAATAATAAATGCCTTTGTGTGCATGTTTGAAATGGTAGAACACTGTTCATCCAAATTAACCAAAACTGGACATTTTAAAATTATACCCTTAACATAAGAATAGTAGGTTAAGGATATTATGATACATTATATAGGTATAAGAAATGTAACGCAATTCCTTTAATATAGTCATCTTAAATTATTTAGATATTTAACTCCAATATAAGTGAATGTATTATTTATTTCAGATATGTCCCAATAAGAAACAGTGTAGTCGGAAAGTAATATAGAGTCCCCTTTTAATTATATTATTGTTTATTACTACTACATTTTATATATTATTCAGGGTGAAATAACAGAAAATGTTGAAGGCAGTGCAATATCTGTATATGTTTCGTATGTTTAGTGAAAATGATGAATGGCCCATATGTGCAGTACAATGCAATAACTCTCCTGCGACAAATGTATAGCATGCACTGATTTTTCATCTGGGCATATTCAAATTCATTGCTGTGCCCTTACTTTCTTTATTTACAAATATTTTGAATTTGAATGTGACAAAGAGACAAAGAGAAAACAACATTTGCAGCAAAACATGTATACTGTTTGAAAGTATGCATGCATTCCCCCCCCCACCGATTTTTTTCTCTTAATTTGGTAGCCAATTAGACCCTGTATAATTCAATTCCCCCCATGTAGCAACCGCTAGAGAACCGCCGCTACAACCTCTTCGTCCGGCAGGAGGATAGAGGGCGCCACGTCCTCTTCAGGGCGAGACTCCTCGAGCTCCTAACCGTGAGTCCAGCTCTCCCAGGGCTGTCTTATGTGCGATGATTTTCTCCCAGCCCCTCCCTTGCACCCGGAAGCAGCCGCCAATTGCCGCTCCCACAGGGCACCGGCCATGCTCGGATCTGGCAGGACCGCGGCGCGAACCCCGATCCTCGGAGTACAACTGCACCGACAGAAAGTGCTTTTACCGCTGTACTACCGCAGCTTCAATCTTCAGCAATCCACCCCACTCACTTGTTGAGCAATAAATCATACTGAATAAATCATTCCTTGAATAAAGCCACATATGATATTGAACTATTCAGAAAAGAAACCTGAATGCTGGAATGTATCATGATCATCATCATCATTCATCAACCCGCTTATTCCTGTTCAGGGTCACGGGGGGTGCTGGAGCCTATCCCAGCATGCATTGGGCGAGAGGCAGGAATACACCCTGGACAGGCCGCCAATCCATCGCAGAGCACTCACACCATTCACTCACTCATTCATTCATACCAATGGGCAATTTAGAGTCTCCAATTAGCCTAACCTGCATGTTTTCGGACTGTGGGAGGAAACCGGAGTACCCGGAGGAAACCACGCTGACACGGGGAGAACATGCAAACTCCACACAGAAAGGCCCTCGGCCGGGATTCGAACTCGGTACCTTCTTGCTGTGAGGCGACAGTGCTAACCACTGCACCACCGTGCCGCCGTATGTATCATGATAACATAACTAATGTATGGGTGCTCTTCCTTGTTTTTTTATTTATTATTTCCAGTTAATACTTGTGTTGCACAAAAATAATCATTGTATTTATTTACAATAACATTTTTCCCCACAGTCTGCAGGAAGTTCTGGTTTTCTCAATAAATTGGACTTGACTGGTATTCAGCCATGGATGTCCCTGGTGTCCCTGTCTATAGACTGAGTTACTTATAAAAACATAATAAGAACATTAGACAATACTGTATGTATGCTGGGAATAACAGCCCCATACACAAAGTCCCAAGTATTATCGCAGTGCTTCCTGT
This sequence comes from Ilyophis sp. 1 JC-2022, assembly GCA_022702515.1. NCBI lineage: Eukaryota > Metazoa > Chordata > Actinopteri > Anguilliformes > Synaphobranchidae > Ilyophis > Ilyophis sp. 1 JC-2022. The sequence continues at coordinate 109,266,713 of CM040403.1, forward strand.
AGAAAAAATAAGTTACACACGTTTTTGGAAGTATGCTACCTCTGTTGGCATGATCTAGACACTGAGGTGTCACCCAATTATGGGTGCAAAAGCAAATAAAGAAAAGAGGCTGATTCAGAGCCAAGGGGCCAAAACCGGGCTTTCGTTTAGAAGCTCACTTCCTCGTTTGGCTGTTGCTCACTAGCACCACTGCTGTTGGCTCCAGTATAGGTCTTTCAGCCCGGCTTATCATTGTAAGTCAATGGCAGCACTGCAGTCAAAATACTAAGTCAATAGAGTGAAAGAAATGTAGTCACAATAGGTGCTTTTCCTTCGTCTAATGCCTCTCAATGTGCTGATTTTTTTAATTACATGTATTGTGTCTTTTGTATGCTGTTTAAACAGTTTTGTGGACCAATCCGTGGCAGAGGCTCTCCCTACCGCGTGAACTCTAGCTCCACTGCGCAGACTCTTTATGTACAACATGGCGGCTTCCACCTGACTTCCTGAGCTTCAAAACGGTTTTCACGAGCCCGTGGGAAGGTGATGGGTGACGTAACAGTGACTTTGTCAATATTTTTTAAGTCTATGTTCAGAGCTAGCTAATATGACAGGTGGCTAGAGAAGTATATCTCCATAGCAGCAGCGAAGAAGAGATGGTTTCTAACATATTTGGTAATTAGGTTCATAATTATTTATACATTATTTATAGCTAGCATATGAATGGAAAACGAAGGCACACTTGCTCAAAGACAACAGTGAAGTAGAAATAAAAATTCAGCGGGACCGAAAACCATTTCGCAAATCATTCTCCTAGCAAATACTCCCTGCACATTTTCATTGATAGCTAGAATACAAATCCAAAGTCTGCCAAACCAAATGACTGTACATTTTAAAACAAATTTTAAGCCGAACAGTATAAGATTAAAACAGGCTCAACAATATTGCAGAATGGATAGAGAAAAACAGAAAGTTTAAACTCATATGATAAACAAATGAAAAAATATTGCTTCCCCAAAACTATAGTTTTTAATCAATAGTGTGTGTGCACGTGTTATGTATTTGTGTGTGTGTGTGTGTGTGTGTGTGTGCCCGTGCATGCATATATTCACATTTGAAATAAAAACAATGTTTTTTTAAATGAAAATATTTTCCTTGGGGGATGCATCTCTTCAACATGCATCTCGTCAACACGTCATATATAATCTTGGATTGCCCTCATAAATATTCTTCTTTTGCATTTGTGAAGCAGGAGTTTTTATTGAGCGATTTATGAGCAGTGTACTATAGCTAGCAAACAGCACACATGAATTTCAGTAGCTAAAGGCAGTTATTTTATTGCTCATAGTACTGACCCTGCCCTCCCCTCCCCACAGATTTATGTGATAATATGCGCTCACTTTACACAGCTTGACATCCTGCACAGTATCTAGGAGATATTCAAAAGGAAAATAACCCATAGTTGAATTTCTTATTTCAAGAAAAAAATGCTTTTTGTTAACACAGTGAGAGGAGTGTATGGGCAAGACAAAACACCACATTAACAAAATTATAATATGCTTTTTCTGTCCTCCATTTCTAATCCTCCATTTTATCATCAATACTCACTGGAAGCTGATTAAGTATAATTTAGTGTTCTTGGTGTAATAGTACTTTAGTGTTATTTAGTATTTGGAGTACACAGTACTATCTAGATAAATATATAGTTTAGCCACTTAAATACTGATAACAGTTGAATATCACACGCAACTATGTGCGTCCACCTCATCCCCATTCCAGATAGCTTCATTAACCACACTAGTCTCACCAGAGGAAAAGGGGGTTTTGGTTTTAGGGTGAGGGTAGACAAGAAAAAGACATCCGTCCATCATAACAACGCCACGGTACAGCCAATTTCCACAAAGCTGCTAAGCTGATTGAGGCCAACCGAATCTGTTTCACCGGCTTACATTCCTTCAAAATGGCCATCTCAGTTCCAATATCACGGGCTTTTACTGTTTCCAATTTCCCTGTTCGCCACTGAGAGTTGGCAGGCTTAGTGGGATAAAACACTCCAACCGAGTTCCCTGTGAATGTGCTGATATCTCTATAGCGCAGCTCCCAGATAGCTGCATTTATTTATTTACTTACTTTATTTTTCTTTTATTTTCATTTCTATTTTACAGACCATCCACCCCATCAAACTCACATCACAAACAGGCATTGACACATACACACACACACACACACACACACACATGCGCGCGCACACGCAGTCACACACATACACAGACACACACTACACACATACTCACGCACAGATACACACAAACATACATACACACACTTTCACACACATACACACAAACATACATACACACACTTTCACACACATACACACACGCACACACACACACACACACACACACACACACACACACACACACACACACACACAATCACACATACACCTTACCAAATGGCACAGCCACCAGTTCCTTCACCTCCTCCTACTGAAGTAGATTAAATTCACACTAGTTCTCATTTTGAACGGAAATTGGATAGATAGAAAAAAGATTACGGGGAAAGAGAGCAGGGTGGTGGGGGCAGATGTCTACCAGAAACTCAAAAGCTGACAGTGTAAATGTTTCTCTTTTACCACCTGTGAGTGCGAGTATGTGTGCGCCTGCATGGGTGCGTGTGTGTGTGTATGTGTGTGTATAGTGTGGGTGCGGGTTTATTTCTCTTTTCTCCTTCTCTTTTTGCCACAACAGCAAATATCCTGTTGGCGCAGGATGCTGGGCTGTATCTGGCCCCACAATCGATAAGGCTCCTGGCGAAGGGCTCCCATTCATCTCTTGGCCATAAAATTTGATTAGCGCTGACTACAGCACTGCAGGGAGATGGTCCGATAGAGCCTGGCTGCATGATACAACAACAGCATCCCACATTTTCCTCCATGCTCACTTTTGTTTTCTTTTTTTTCCTGTTTAATTTCCCCCCCTACCTAACTCCAGCCAGCTCTGCGTACAGACATTACAGAGTGGGAGATGTGGGCTGTTACCCTCCCTCCACAGCTCCAGCCAGCTCTGCGTACAGACATTACAGAGTGGGAGATGTGGGCTGTTACCCTCCCTCCCCAGCTCCAGCCAGCTCTGCGTACAGACATTACAGAGTGGGAGATGTGGGCTGTTACCCTCCCTCCCCAGCTCCAGCCAGCTCTGCGTACAGACATTACAGAGTGGGAGATGTGGGCTGTTACCCTCCCTCCCCAGCTCCAGCCAGCTCTGCGTACAGACATTACAGAGTGGGAGATGTGGGCTGTTACCCTCCCTCCACAGCTCCAGCCAGCTCTGCGTACAGACATTACAGAGTGGGAGATGTGGGCTGTTACCCTCCCTCCACAGCTCCAGCCAGCTCTGTGTACAGACATTACAGAGTGGGAGATGTGGGCTGTTACCCTCCCTCCCCAGCTCCAGCCAGCTCTGCGTACAGACATTACAGAGTGGGAGATGTGGGCTGTTACCCTCCCTCCCCAGCTCCAGCCAGCTCTGCGTACAGACATTACAGAGTGGGAGATGTGGGCTGTTACCCTCCCTCCACAGCTCCAGCCAGCTCTGCGTACAGACATTACAGAGTGGGAGATGTGGGCTGTTACCCTCCCTCCCCAGCTCCAGCCAGATCTGCGTACAGACATTACAGAGTGGGAGATGTGGGCTGTTACCCTCCCTCCCCAGCTCCAGCCAGCTCTGCGTACAGACATTACAGAGTGGGAGATGTGGGCTGTTACCCTCCCTCCCCAGCTCCAGCCAGATCTGCGTACAGACATTACAGAGTGGGAGATGTGGGCTGTTTCCCATCTTTTTGGTATTTCCTTCTGTCCAGTAAAGTGAAATCACAGTCCTGATGAAGTTGCACACTGTGTTAATAAAACTAATCAAATGCACTGGCTGCGGCTTGGATGGCCAACAGACACACTGTTCCAGCATATCTCTGTGGCACGTGACCGACAGTCTCCCAATCATGACTGAGCAGGAAAGGCAGGAATGATTGCACTGACCACACACACACACTTTTTTTTTCTTAAGAGCCCCTTTAAGGTGTATATACAACACGAGTAGTTACACAGCTCAAAAAGTTTTTGTACTTCCTTATACTTCATTTTCCGTGTGCACTGTGGAAATGGCAGCACAGGTGTTCCATTCAGCTGCTGTTTAAAAGCCTCTAACAGCATCTACAGCTATTTAGTCCATAACACAACACAAGCAAATTCGGAACTTCCTGCACTAAGACAAATTGCTACTAGCAGACCACATGTGAACCGTCACATTGGCTTAGCCATTTTATGCACAGATTATCATAAACTAATTTTAAAAATAAAAAAGCAGGCAACTAGCAATAAATCTCTTCTGTTTTACCCATATGGGTCAAAAATTTTAGCATTTCATTTTACTTTGAGTGGTGAATTGAGTGAACTCAATTAATCCATCTGTTTTGTTCTGTTCCATCACATTGTTAAAAACTGCCTATGAAGGACAGTGTGGAAAAAGGCTCACGTTAGCAAAATGAACAATCTGTCAGGAGAGCTGACTGAGATGCTTTGAACACAATTTAATACATAAATGTACAAGCTGTGCAGGAGAGGGTAAGAGGCAGCTTGATAAGTGCAATGTGAATGGTACCATGTTGCCAATTACCTGCCATTTAGACAGCATCAGTAGCTGCTCAAAAATAAATAAATAAACCTTGCTAAAAGCTAACATACATACAAGTGAAGCACTGCAACCATTCACAGTCAACATTTAAAATACCAGCCATCATGTTAGATTGAGAGGGCGATTTCTAACAATCCTGTGGTGGCACACCAATAATAGCAACCTCAGCCTCTGTTTTCTGCCTCTGAGTTAAAGCCCTCCGTATGTGAGCAAGGAAACCATACACTGGCTGCGTCTCAAACGGATAAAATGCTTTTTTTTTTTTCGAAGGCAGAGTTTGAAAACAGGAAGGAATCGAGGCGTGTCTCATTCCAAAGTTTGCCTAAATTTCTGCCTTCTAAGGTGCATTAGAAGGCAGCATTTGAAGGCAGCATTGCATGTATCCTTCTTCAGGTATGATATCCCATAAGTCTTTGCGATTACATCAGGGTTCTTACTTCCGTTAAATTAATTATATTTAAAAATGCATTTTAATTATTTTATACACTGGAATAGTGTATCTGATGTTTCTAAGCCTCTGTGAGCTTACCAGTAACTAGCCAGCTAACTTTCTACCAAGCTGACGTAGCGTAATGAACAAACGTAAACACTGATCTCACATGACATCATCCTGCCTTCGAAGTGTATCCCAAATTTGTTGACTTTTGAGGTACCTTCAGAGGGAGCAAGACAACAAGACAGCAAGGCACCAAGGCAGCTGCCTTCGGTTTGAGACACAGCCACTAATTTAATAAAAAAGCATTGCTTGGTTTTATCTGCTGGATGGTTTCAATAAGGAATATTCAAATGTAAGTTGGAAAGCCTTTTTCAAAAGGGCATTTGCGCTTTTTTTTCTTATTAGTCTTTTTCATAAAATGTCGTGGCTTGTGCACTCAAACCTAATTAGGATAATTTCATGTTTTTTGTAATGGTTTCATCGAGCAGAAATATGGACAGTACAGGCTATTTTTTTCATAATAGCCTCTATAAATAAAGAACCTTTCATAGACACTGTTGGAAACAGGTTTATTATTATGAGTTTTGTGCTCAGCAGTTATACTTATTATTTTGATTTAAGTTCTAAAGACACAACATCTTTAATAAGAAGATATTGTGCTTGATTTAGTTTAATGTTCCTGAAAATAAAATAAAATGTTTTATGGTACTAAAAGAAATGAAGAAAACAACGGTTCACTGCTGTATACTGCATGTTACTTACCAGACTACATCCATTGCTTTGTGCTAGGATGGAAACCCTTTCCACGTACCAGTTCTCACTATAGACTAACTATACCAACTAACTATAACATTAACCAACGAACTACCGCTTTTAATTGGAATGTCATGACAAGAGAAATAAAGAAGTCAGAGTGTTCATCTGAGTGTCTGGAGATAAGGTGCCTTGAGAAAGTAGTCAGCCCCCCCCCCCCCCATACTTTATCATATTGTCCTGCTACACGATCAAATTTGAAATACTCCGCCCCCCAACCAACAAATTAAATTCAACACATTCATCATGCAAAAATATTTTTTACAAAAATGAAAGACTTGCATTACTAATTTACAAAAGTACTCAACCCCCTAAAATCAATACTTTGTAGATGGGCCTTTGGCAGCAATTAAAGCACTGAGTCTTCTGGGGTATATCTTTATGAACTTTCCACATTTGGTTTTGGTATTGCTTCCCATTCCTCCATGCAAATTTGCCCAAACTCAGCCAAGTTAGGTGCCAAGTTATGTTCTCTGACAGAGAATGTCAGTGGGCAGATTCTCAGATCAGACTTTGGCTGGGCCATTACAGAATACTGACCTTCTTGTTTTTAAGCCATTCCTATGTAGTTTTTGCCATGTGCTTTGGGTCATTGTCCTGTTGGAACATGAATCTTAAGCCTAAACGCAGATCTCTTATGGACTGAAACAGGTTGCTCTCAAGGACTTGCCTGTATTTTGGATCCATCCATCTTGCCTCCCAGTCCCTCCTGTTGAGAAGCATGATGCTGCCACTGCAATACTTGACAGTTGGTATGGTGTTACCTAGGTGATGAGCTGTTTCTGGCCAAAGAGCTCAACTTTCATGTCATCATACCAAAAAGGTCTCAGACATGGCCGGGTCTGCCACATGGCTCATGGTGAACTCCAGATGAGGCTTAATTTTGACCTTTCTTAGAAGTGTCTTCCATCTAGCCACTCTACCTAAGAGGCCAAATCGATGAAGTGCAGCAGAGATTGTTGTTCTGGTTGTTTAATTTGGTAGAATGGCCTGATCTGGTGTCTGGATAGGCCCATAACCTTTTTGTTACAATGGACTTAACAGTGCTCCTAGGAAGGTTCAAAGCTTTGCCAATGTTTTCTTTTTTTTTTTTATATTCTATTTTTATAACCACAACCTGCATTTAGCCTCCTAACAAATTCATCTTGAAATTCCACAGGCAGTCCCTTGGTCTTCATGACAGGGTAATCTGATCTGCTCTGCTCTTTCAGCTGTGAGACCTCACAAAGGCAGTGATATTTATTCTCCAAACTTACAATTGGACCTTGTTAATATATTTCCTGTGATATCTCAAGAGAATGGAATAAACCTGCTCCAGTTTAGTTTGTTAAAACAAAGGGGATGAGTACTTATGAATTAAGTTATTGTCAGGTTTTTATTTTTAATACAAATCTAAAGACATCAAACATGTTGACATCATAGAGAGTTAGTTATATATGAGTAGAAAAAGGGTGGGAGTGAAAACTTTGTGAAGGCACAGTATGCTCACTTGTTTGTACGTATGTTTTCATGTATTTGCACAAGTATTTCTGTGTGTGTTTGTGTGTGTGTGTGCATGCGTGCATACGTGCGTGAGTGTACTAGGACTCACCTGTGTCTCCCGCACATTCTCCACAGTGAAGTTAAACCATACTCTGAAGCGTGGGTTACAGGTGTCTGGCCTAATGAACAAGTCGAACTCAAACTCGCTGATGTAATCCACACGACCAAGATTACCTGGACGGAGAGAAGGCACATACAATAAATCAGTCGGGTAACGAAATGTATACTCATTACTCTACATCTCAAAGTTATGAACTAGCAAGTGAGTGATCACAGGGGGCTTGATAATACTTGTGAATGCTACTTCCAGTTTCATGCTTGTTCATTTGACCTGTCAAACCGTACCTTTGAGGTTCATATCTCCGAGGTTCCACAGTATTTACCATATGACTCATTTAAATTCCAGTAAGACGGAATATGTACACAGTGTGCTGATGATGTCTGTGTTTCTGTATGCAGCTGTTCCCTGCAGGGATAGCACGACACTAGGTGGGAGGATATGAGAAAAACTTGATACAGCTCAAGTGATGGCTGAGAAGACCTTGGTGACAGAAATTTGGGGAAAAAAGCACATCGTCTAAACAAGAGAGCAACACATTTCCTCCTATTCCCAATGTGATGTTCCACACGTGCGCACCATTTAAACACCATGCCGATCCCCCGGAGCAGTGTGGCCAAAGGATTACAAGATGAGCACAAAGACAGCGCAATGAAATTCAGCGGTTTGAAAGCCTTGCTACAGTACTGTGGGGCCAGTGCAATTTCAGGTTCCTGAAACAAACAGATTAATTAACCGCTGTGTCCTGCTGCGGACGGCCTGGCATCGGCAGCCCAGCGCGTCCCTCTCCAGGCAGCCGGAGAGCCTCCTCCTTCTCCCCCGTACGGCGCATGTGGTGTGGAAGGAGTGTGGAACCGTCCACCAGGTGCCAGGTAGCACAGAGCTAATTATTGACAGATGGGGTAACCAGCACACTGTCAGAGCAGATCGTTCTCCTTCTGCCATCAAAAAAGGGCTAATCCACCAGCTTCCTGAAAATCTCCTCCAGTTTTAACTCCTTCCTGGCCAACAGTGCCCACACGCCTTGATACAATAACAGGAAAACTAAGCCTGATCTTCATTCCAGTAATTCAGCACCAGCTTTAGTTCCCACTTGCCAACTGCCGTCCCTCAATGGCTTGATTTCTTAATTAAGACAAGTCTTCTGTGTTAACCTCTAACATTGGAGAAGTTACCAAATTATTTACCTTTCAATACACATGTTATAGAGAGGGTCCTGCACTGTAGCCTGTGATTCAGTTGAAATTCACTCTATAGCCAACACAAAACAGACAAACTGGTAGTGATTAAGTAGTGAGTAGTTAAATAGAAAAGACATACTTTAAATATCTAAAAAAGTATCACTTTAACAAGAAATATTAAGATACTGTTTTAAAGGCTGAACAGGAATCCGCTAACACAACAAGAGGATCCACTATTTTGACACGATTCACTTGAATGTAGAAACTACTTCAACCGTTTCCATAATTCAAAATGATCTTTTACATTTCACATTGGTAATTATTTATTCAGAATTTCCAAATAATAAGTAGGCTACAAGGCCTAAAATTAAGAATGGAAAAATAATATGTAATAATGATAATGGATTGCATTAATATAGAGCTGACACATCATCTGAGATAGAGAAAGGATTAGTTTATTGAGTTGACTGGGGATGATTAGTCTTCATCCTAGACTTCCTGATAAGTACCATAGAATCATTAAGGCCTATAGTAAGAACCCCATACTCATCAGAGAGAAAACATCTCCTACAGCACAGTAATCCCGTCACTCTACTGGAGCACTCAATTTGCCCAATTTCCCCTATTTGCCCAATAACACCTCTTTCAGCAACAGCCTGTTTTTCCAGGGGATCGCCCATCCAAGTACTACCTAAGTCTAATCCCACTTCATTATCCATTCCGCATGATGATATGTCTACAGGCTAATCATATCCTGTTACTAGTAAACATTACAAAACAGCAGTCCTTCACCAACCACAGAGGTTAGGTTACGGAAAACCCCCGTGGCTGGCAAAACCACGCTTGGCAAGACTAAGGGCTTATGGGCAGTAGGGGGTCAGGTTCGCCAGCTGGGGTTAACACTAATCAAACCTAACTAAGGTGCGAATGGCCGCTTTACAGAATCCAATAACGGCCATCAACCGTAGCAGTGCAAGGCTACGGTTTGTACCAGTGAAAAAATATATACCCGTAAACACGATTCCTTGCAAAAAAAACTCCAGATATACTCCAACATATTTCACTATTTGAAGAAAAAAATTATTACACATTCAAGTGTAATAGCAGCAGAGTAAACAAGTGGTTTTATTAGCTACCTTATAAGAGATGGGCAATTTTCTGTGATTTTGATCAGAGATTCAGGGGCACTCTGAACCTGACACTGATGAGAATCTAGTTGTAAGTGAAACTTCAGGTAAATAAATCCACAGCACAAATACTGTGTTGGCTGTTACTGATAGCTAGCTAACTAACTACACCTAAATATAATTAGCTAGCTAATGTTAGCAAACAAGAAAAAAAAATTTGCAGCTTGTGGCTGTTACTGTAGGTAGCAAGCTGGCTAAAATAGTGTCTTTTCAGAAAGAGATCATCCTAAAACTATGAGCATAACTAACCATATTCAAATGACACATTCCCTGCCCCATTTGAAAGTATAGCTATAATGTTATTCTAGATGCTAAACCGTGATAGCTCCCTAGCACACAAGCTGGGTCTGACATTAGTACTACTATACTATTCTTTCTTAGTAGTCATAGTGGACATTTTGTATGTTGCAGATATATAGGCTTGACCTATAGGCTTTTTTTCAAATTATTTTGTGAGGATGGCTGAGATCAGAGATAAGCATACTAGAAAAAATACCCTGCATCAATTTCCATCTAAAGAAAACAATGAGCTGGTGGAATTTGTTCTTCAATATCTTGTCACTTTAGGTCTGTATATTTATGCCCGTGTGTTATTCCATAATGGTCTCGATTCTCTATGTATATTTCTAGCATTTTCTAGCAGCTGCCCTGTTGCACTAATGAGTGCTGGCATTTCACTCCAACATATTGGTTGCAAAATGGAAATTCTCTCCACACAAAATGAATATTGGCACTTTGGCTGATTAGAACACGACTGTAATTCTCATGCACACAATGGAACATTAGCAGGAATATGAAGGGGGAGATACATTCTGAAGGCTGCAGACAGACCAATTGTGATATGATAAACTATGATAAAGGTCAAAAACTGACCTTTACCATGTCCAGTTCAAGTAAACATATTTAAATATCTCATGCATCAGAAGCTGATAAAATATGTTGAATTGGTCTAATAAGTCTATATTTGTTTTTATGATACGTTTTTGTCATCTGCATCGCTGCAAAAAGTTGCATTAGTGTAAATTTAAAAAAAATGTAAACAGTGAGCACAACAGAGAGCGAATAATGCACCTGGCCATCTCCACTGAAACGGAGTTCTATCTTTGGATAAGACTGACAAATGAAGATTCGCACATTACGCAACACATACCTTGGCATATGGCTGCACTTGGTAGTTAAAGAGAATCTTGAGAAACATGTTTCAGACCAAAGAGACATCTGTTTTACATTGGCAAACAATAATAACATATCTAAACTCCATACACATAGAGAAATTATCGACTGTGATGTTAGCCACAAAAAGTGAAATTCAGAGTCATTGACAGGAAATAAAGATTTTAAAAACATGAATTGGAAACAGCTGCAATAGGTTGACCTGACAATGTGATGCACATCTGCTCAAGGCAGATGTGAAACATAATCTATGATCTATCACACCTGCATATTAACAAAGTAAAGTACTTCAGTTTTGTTATATATGTGCTGTTCCCAAATTTCCCCAATTATATTCTAAAAGCATAATTGTATACGTTAACATGAAGCACTACTTACAAAATGAATCGCTTATTTCAAACTTCCAAATGTATTCTCAGAAGAGAAGTAAATGCTTCATTATATTAAGTTGGCAAAAGTAAGCATTGCATAAAAAATCCCTTTCAATCATTCAAGCGCTGGATATACGTTATACGCACAGCTAGTGTCAATCATCTCCTGTGATTACGAAATCATGAGGTAAGAATTATGTTTTTGGAACGTTATTGCATGTAGCTGTACCTTCGTGACAAAAGCACATGTACAATTACACACAATTAAACACACAGACAAAATAAAGTCTTATTGGCAAGCAAAACCCAAAAACATGAAGCTTAATTTAAAATAAGGTTTGTCTGAGCTTGACAGCAAAGTTAGTTGGATGGCTGCACACTGTAAAATATAGGTAGCTTGTCGTTAAATAATCCCTTCCGATGCTCTCACTCCGTTATTTTTTAATTTAGTGGAGCAATAATAACAAATTGTTAGAAAAAAATCAATTCAAAGGAGCCTTGTGTTAAGTATGTGGAATAGGCTAAAAACTTTGAAGATGGTGCTGAGGATGTAAACATTGAATTCCCAGTTAAAGTAATGACCACGGTCTTCCATGGGACACTGTCAACCAGTCACAAAGCCTTGAGCCATAGTTATTATGTTTCAGAAGCATTCCGTCAACTTAACAACCCTACCTACTATACTGTATTGTCCATCAACCCAATGGCATACATGCAACGAGAATGGAGTGCAATTTGAGTAGGGCCAAGGAAGAAATATGGATTACAAGTAAAAAGCAGGACTTTCTCCTTGTGGCCAATCCCATCTTTTTATATGCTCCTGAAAATCCACAAAGATTTACATAAGCCACCAGGCAGATCCATCATTAGTGGAAATGAGTCCATATCTGAACCAGCATACCAATTTGTAGATTTTTTTAATGGAACCATTTGTTTCTATTTTACCTTATTTTCTCCAAAACACCACCCATGTCTTAAACAAGATTAAAGATCGGAACAATCTGAGATTCTTTCTTGGTAACTGTTGAATCCTTTTACACGAACATCAGTTTTGCAGTCAAGAGACGTGAACAGCATGCTCCCCACAGACTTAATTTTTTTGCGAATAACTGAATGGACACTTAACAATAATGTTTTTCTGTTTCAGGACCAGCTTTACAAACAAATCAAGGGCACCGCCATGGGTGCTTGCTTTGCTCCCAATTACACCAATTTATTTCTGGGTCTTTGGGAAGAAAATTATACCTACAGTCTAGCTAATCATTTCACTGATCGCATTATTTGGTATGGGAGGTACATTGACATTATTATTATTTTTTTCTGGATCTGAAAAAGAATTGCTTGAATTACATCAATATGTGAATTCGACAAATGACAATTTAAAAGTCTTGAATTTATTACCTCGGAAATAAACTTTCTAGATTTAAAAATTTAAAAAATGACAAAAGATCAAGACGGCAATCTCCCTACCTCAATTTTTTGAAAAAGCACTGATCGAAATTCAATTCTGAGAGGGGACAGCTTCCAACCGATCTGGCTTATTAACAACATACCCTTATCACAGAGTGAAGTCCTTAGACAGGCATGGTCTACTTCAAAAATCAAACATATTTTGTCAAGCAATACAGTCGAAAAGCACTTTGCGTAAACAACATTATAAAACATAACTGGGAAATAATTACAAGTGATCCTGTTTTACGTGAAGTTTTCAGTGAACCTCCCATTTTCAGTTACACGCTACTACCTTGAGTGTTATGTTCTGAGTGTCTGAGTTCTGTCTGATTTGTATTTTTATTTTCATTATTATTACTTTTCATTTCATCAGTTCATTCCCCTCTGTTCGTGGGTTGTCCGAGTCGCATTCGTGTGTTTGTTTACCCTGTCTCGCGTATGCACTGTTTGGGTGACTTCGGGATTTTCCGAGGGTTCCTTTGAGACCACGCCTCCTTAATTCTAGTCAAGTTCCGCTCCTACTTGAGCCCGTTGTTTGTAATGCTTGTTTCCGAGTCCCTTCCATGTTTTCGTGATTTCCTTGTTATCGAGTTATTGTCTCCTAATGTGTTCACCTTACGTTGTTTGTAACCCCTCCCACTTCCTTGTGTATTTAACCCAGTCATCCTAATAACTCTTCGAGAGTTCCTCAACCTTAATAACGTGTGACTTTTGCCAGTATTTTTGAGAGTTCTAGTATTTATTTTTTTTTAATCCATGTCAGTATTGGCACAGTACCATTATGCTCAGTCTTTTAAGAACATAGGCTACAGAATCATTTTAATTTAAATAGGCATACCACTCAGACAAAATTCGAGACATAAGCACTTATTTTATTGATAGCCTGCTTATTTTATTTTAGTGATATGGAATATAGGCTAGGCAATAAATAGGTTTATCACACAGCCAACAAGGCAAACCGGTGAACGGAAATCTATTGCCTCTTACGGCAAGTCCTCCCTGCTGTTAAGGTTAAGTTAGTAAACAGTAAGCTGGCTAGGCTCATCGTAACGTTTAGGCTACCTCACTTCCTTTCTAGTTTTCAGCATTTAGCCTATAATCCCCAAACACAGAACTAGGAAATGTCGCTATCTGTATCTAGCCTGGCAACTGTCTGACGACCGAAATCACAGACAACCATTGGAGTTTAACCATAAATTCAGTGGTTTAACGGTCCCCTGTAACGCCCCTTTCTTCGAGGCCCCGCCTTGATGGGCATGCTTTGACAGTTTACATGTTCAGTTAAAAGTTTTGGCAGGGTTTTTGCGTGACCATGCGGAAATGATAATGTAAACGGATGCAATGCCTTTGCATTTGAATTATGTCACTCTTGTGCCGCAAAGCATGAAAACGATATGTTAAATGGCAAATTGAATTATCATTTATTTTTTGTCATGGGATCATGCGATTGCAATAAGAAACTGCTTTTTCAAATGTGGTTTTTCATTTAAATTATGGCAGGGTTGTGTTGTAGAGGGCGAGAAAAAATAAATGTGGAATGGATTTGCATTAACATTTTCAAATTGTCAGATAAAGTGGGTATATTAACTTGAAAATGAAAATACAAAATGGCCTTTTGCATTTTCATTAGAATTATGTCATGATTTTTGCGCACATCGAATGTAAACGCAATCGCCGATTTGCATTTTCATTTGAATTTTGGCGCTGATATGCTTCCATATTTTCCAGGCTTAAACATTGACATGGATTTTTCCCCCTTTTTGTAAATGTCATTATTATTAAGGTGTTCTGTCACTATCATTATTAATTTGTTTATTTATGTTTTCCATACTGTAGGCCTACTGCCAATTCTCGTTTTACTTTTCTACTTTATCTCTTGTCCGTTATATAATTATTTTGTTTTGTTTCTTTACGGTAGTATTTCGTTTCTCTTGTCACTTAACTTATTTCCTATGGCTGTATATTCTATGTTTGTCATTATTGCCCATTTAATTGCGATATCTCCTTCACCTTCTTTTGTAATTCTTCATCAACAATCAACTTGTTACCTAATTAACCAATGAACTAACTAACTAAATATAAAACACAAGCATTGTCTACTGTGCACTTGAGAACCCTGATGAAGGCTGTTTAAGCTGCAACTCGTAGGTCTAGTGCTATTTTAACTCTTTATTTGCCATGGCACAATAAAGGCTTTTAACTTTACCATTAAGAGTGCCTTGGAATTCAGCTTTTTCTCTTACCAAAAACACTCAAGTTTATGTATTTTTTACAGCAAACAATCACTGTTTCTGATCCTTAGTATAGTAGTATAGCCATAGTATTGTAAATAGATATTGAGAAAGAAGGGGGGGGAGAGAAAGCAACCTTTACTCCATCAATCTCCCACCAAGATCCAGAAGACTCCTTCAAATAATGTTTCCCACTTTCAAAAATTAAACTAATGCAGTTACTTGCATATCTGCTATATTGATAAATGAATTTCAATTGGAAATATTTTCCCTCTGTCTTCTATAGTTCAATGTAAGGCTTTCTATACAAGCCTACAGCATTGTTTTCTGTATCCTTCTTTTATAATGCAAGAGCATCTTTACATGCACAACTCCATCTGTGTTATATAAGTGGAATATCAATACCACCTTGCAAACCTTGGCACACCTTGTAAATAATTCTTGACTGTATGTGGAATATATCTGTCTCTTTGATAAATGACATATTGATATGGCCAATGATTCCTATCACCCTTCCTCAGGTTATTATGATCGATGCAAGTGAGTGCTGTTACAGTCATGGTGAAATAGCACTTTTGCTCATGTTGTGTTGCAGCATGCAAGCAACACACATTCAAACACATAAAAGACTATCCTAGTGTTTTTACGCCTCTTCATAAAGTTGTGGCATGAAAATGTATACATATTTAGCTTAACGTTTTATTATAACTCAATGTTGTCACCTGATAACCAGAAATGCCATACACACTGCAGATTAAAAACAAAGAAAATGTTGTTTTTGGACACGAACCGAAATCCCATATTATCAGACTTTTTGCTGATATTCATTTGTCCTTTACCATGTTTACTTCCCTAGGTCGACCAATATCAATGGCAGAAAACACATGTCAGCAGTTTAAAATTCAGCACAGGGTGAGACAATGAGAAATAACTATTGTATCAAAGAACGAGAGACAGCGAGAGAGATTGGAGACGGAAAACACTGGGATAGCCTCCTTTCTTCACAGTCTTACAAAGAATTAACACATAAACTGATATTCTGAGATTCAAACAGGCTGAAATCAGACAGAGAAAGAGAGAGTAAGATAAAAAGATAGAGATACAAAACAAAGAACAACAAACACTATATTAATCATAAATCGTTAAGAAGAAAAAAATTCGGTACTCGGATACAACAAATTCAGTTTCAGCAAATAGAGACACAATGGAGGTCTGGTTTGGGTAATGTGGGACTACACACAATGGCTCTGCTGGTGCTACTGTGAGAATACACACAATGGCTCTGCTGGTGCTACTGTGAGAATACACACAATGGCTCTGCTGGTGCTACTGTGGGAATACACACAATGGCTCTGCTGGTGCTACTGTGAGAATACACACAATGGCTCTGCTGGTGCTACTGTGAGAATACACACAATGGCTCTGCTGGTGCTACTGTGGGAATACACACAATGGCTCTGCTGGTGCTACTGTGGGAATACACACAATGGCTCTGCTGGTGCTACTGTGGGAATACACACAATGGCTCTGCTGGTGCTACTGTGGGAATACACACAATGGCTCTGCTGGTGCTACTGTGAGAATACACACAATGGCTCTGCTGGTGCTACTGTGGGAATACACACAATGGCTCTGCTGGTGCTACTGTGGGAATACACACAATGGCTCTGCTGGTGCTACTGTGAGAATACACACAATGGCTCTGCTGGTGCTACTGTGGGAATACACACAATGGCTCTGCTGGTGCTACTGTGAGAATACACACAATGGCTCTGCTGGTGCTACTGTGAGAATACACACAATGGCTCTGCTGGTGCTACTGTGAGAATACACACAATGGCTCTGCTGGTGCTACTGTGGGAATACACACAATGGCTCTGCTGGTGCTACTGTGGGAACACACACAATGGCTCTGCTGGTGCTACTGTGGGAATACACACAATGGCTCTGCTGGTGCTACTGTGAGAATACACACAATGGCTCTGCTGGTGCTACTGTGGGAATACACACAATGGCTCTGCTGGTGCTACTGTGAGAATACACACAATGGCTCTGCTGGTGCTACTGTGGGAATACACACAATGGCTCTGCTGGTGCTACTGTGAGAATACACACAATGGCTCTGCTGGTGCTACTGTGGGAACACACACAATGGCTCTGCTGGTGCTACTGTGGGAATACACACAATGGCTCTGCTGGTGCTACTGTGGGAATACACACAATGGCTCTGCTGGTGCTACTGTGATTTTACACTTTGTCAACAGAATTATGACTTAAGGCTCTTGGTGAGGATCTCATTTGCATCTTTGGTAAGTTAATTTCACATTGGCTGCAGAAAAAGCCTCGAAATTCAATAAGCAGAGTGGGATGCTTGATGGACTAAAATCCTGCTTGTTTTTATGCGGTTATCCACATTATAGAAAAGAAAAAGAAACGGCACTATATGGCTATATGGTCTGAATCAATTTTCCAGTCTCATCTGCAATCCGAACAATAATCCTTGTTTTTTTTGTGTGTTTTCTTTGTGCATGTGTGTGTGTGTCTTTATTCCCTCCAGCTGTTGTATTTAGCTACCATGTATTCAAGATCTACAAAAACACCGCTCTGGATCTATCAGCTCTAACCATAAAATGTAATTATATTTGCATTAGGCACAGTACATAACATATATACTTATACTCTGACACCCACCGAATGCTGCATTTTTTTAATGTATCTAAAAATAAGATTTTTAAAGCAGAACATATGATAACAGTGGATGCATTTGAGGCACAATAATGCACAACAGTGACAGTACACAAACAGTACATTACGGTGGGTTGATACAAAAACAAATGGCAAAATGTAGTAGAGTAAAACATAAGCTGGCTGAATAAACCCTGTAATAACAAGTTCCACAGATGGGACCAAAAAGGGCCTAAGCGATCTGTTGCTACAGATTTCTCCCAGCCAGAAATGGGGCAAGCAGTGGGTCATTCATGCATGGACAGACAGGAGAAAACATTTTTATCTGATCTGTCACGGGTGCCCAGCCAGTATAATGGGGCAGTCTGCAGTTGGAGACAGGCCAGTAATTCTGCACAACAAACTGCAAAGGCACTGCACTGTGCATCAGCCAAGCAGGAATGCTCAGCAAATGCATGTTGTAAGCCTCATTTGTTATTAGTTTGCAGTGGTTTCCTCAATTTCAATTCTTTTAATAACCTATGATTCACTTCACATTTTTTTTCACTATCTAGTTGCGTAGTGACTGCTGTATACTACCTGAATTTCTCCCTGGGAAAAATAAAGTTATTATATTCTATTCTATACAGCCGAAAATATTCTAATTATGCTTAAAGGAAAAGTCAACCTTGGAGTTTCCTTTTATTTGTAGAAGAGTAGCTCTCCTCCTGATTAAAATGAGCTCTTAGCCAACTTTCTACCTGTAGTGAGTGCAGATATAGCCCCAAACTATTGTGCATGCTCTAGTTTCCTGCTTTACAATGGACTACAATGGGGCAGGTGAAGAGTCTATGGGCGAGCATCAGACAATGCCAGCCACAGGTTGCCACTCCTACTAAATATAAACGGAGGGGCTGGACGTGACTATTTGGCCTGGAAGTTCTTCGAGAGAGGCTAACGTTACTCGCTAACAAGCTAACCACTAAACAAAGAAAATCTAGGTTTATGGTGTTCAGTTAAGTTTACTTTTGTTTTTTAATTCTACTGAAAAGAAAATGCCACTTCGCTGTAGTGTGGCAAATTGCAAAGGTTTAACAGAAAGAATTCACCGTTGGTGAAGAAAGGAATTTATTTTTACCGGCTACCGCAAGATGAGCGTGAAAGAAAACAATGGCTGACTGCATATCCACCAGATATACCTGAGACACAGCTAAAGAATGTGTGAGTGTGTAGCAGGCACTTTCTCCAGGTGACTTTTGAAGAGAACATTCGGGTGAGACTACTGAACATACTGAGTGACTGTCTGTTCGCTGTCAATTCCCCCTTCGCCTAGTATGGGAGGTTGTGGGGCGGTATCTGTAAATTCAAATTACCCGCCCATTGTAGTTAAAAAATGAGCAAGGGTAGAGGTGTATGTCATTTTATGACCCCTGTATGCATCTAGCAAATTCACTCCTGCCACGGCTGCTATTACTGTGGAGAGATTGCTTTGGTCAGCCACTAAGAGAGACTTGATCTGTTCATCTTACGCCTTGATCTGTTAAATGAGGTCAATGTTTTTTAATTTCCCTTTAACAAACTGGATCTTATTTTCATATAAATTATTATAAAAAGCGAATATAGTAAGTCAGGAGAGAAAAAAGCGTGCCTTTTCACAGAAAGTCTAGTATCTTAAATATTGCCCCTTTTTTAAACAAATTCTCTCAGTCAAATAAACTCACTGCACCAGCTTTCTCTTACTGGACCCTTCAGCACATAAAAGTCTATTGTGTATGGCTCATAATATGAACCGTGTTGTACATAATCATAACCACGTCTAGAAACATTGAACAATCTTGTAATCCCCTCCTACCAGAGCAAACCCTAGACTTAAAACTGATTGCAACGCTGGTGACATTTTCTCAACTTTGTTGAGTCCTTGGCAGCGAAAACCGCTTGCCACTTGCACCATGTTAATGTGTGACCACCCTGTAGGTAAACAATGTGAACTTGCTTGTTGATAATAAACTATGAATAATAACTCCAGTGATTAATCATACATTGATTTGACATTGTTATTATGAGCTTTCACAATCAATTATTTATAAGGTATTGATGGTGCTGATGGTTTGGTGATTTGATTAAAATTGCTGTAATTCATTGTGCCTCTGACAATCAACTGCAGATGTTAGCGGTAAGAACAGACATGCTAACGTACATACCAACAACTGAAAAGCTCTTGATTTTCCAACTCTACTTCAACAAAACGAAATGCAAAGTTTTGGGCTTTATACCTAACCACTTGCAAGAGATAAAAACATTTGAAAAGCTGGCATCTGCCACCTCGCCAGGTGATTCTTAAGAGTGTGCTCTGGTTTCCTCCTGCAAGGTGTTACAAACAGCATTGTAAATTAAAAGGGACTCAGGAGAGTGGGCACCTCCTAAACTTATTTTTGCAATCTGCTCCATTTCATTATTGGAAAACACATCAGCTTCCCCGGGGTGGAAATTCCAGGACATAGACAACTGATAAAGATTCACCTCAAGACAGAATTGATTTAAACCTAAGGAGCGGTGTTTCAGTTTAGACCTCAAGCACAAGTCTGTCCTTGCACTGTTCCTCTGGTGACTAAAGGCAGGCTGTCAGTAAGGCTTCATCAGTCACTGCCGCATTACTTTTTGAATGCGTTTTTATCATCAGATCTATAAAAAAAGATTAAGGCAATGACCTTCAAGTTTCATTCAATTCTGCAGCAGGCATTAAACTGCCAAATTTGTAAACAGAGGGCTAATACCAATGCAACCCTGTTGAAACACCTCTCTCCTCCATCCACAAAAACAAGCATGCAGTGCCTTCGGAAAGTGTTTACATTTTGCTGTGTTGTCAAATTAAAATATATTTAATAATAATAATTTATAATTGAATATCATTAAAATGATTTATTCTACTCATATTAAAGTAACTATCTAATGTCAAAATTAAATACAGTATTTAGATGTTAAAAACCTGAAAATGACTTAATTGATAAGTATTCACCCCCCTTTGTATTAAATTGGGCCAGGTTTATTCAATATTTTTTGAGAGATCACAATAATATGTTAACTTGGTCCACCTTTTTTTATTTCCAACCCACCCAAATACACTGTCATGCACACTAAGGACCTGCCTGTGGAATTTCAAGACGAAGTTGCTAGGATGCAAAAAGCTGGAGAAGGTCATACAAATATTGGCTTTTAACCTTGTAGGAGCACCATTAAGTCCAGTGTAACAAAATGGAAAAAATATGGCACAACTCAGACACTACCAAGATCAAGATGTGGTACCAAACGTAGCAACCGGAAAAGAAGGGCAGTTGTCAGCAAAGTGATGAAGAGGCCAGATACAACCAATGAGTTGCACAGCTCATTGGCTGAAATGGGAGAAACCGTCCAGAGACACTTCACACATTTAGCCTCTTTGGCAGAGAGGCTCGACAGAAAGGCCAACATTAAGTCATGCCTGGAGTTTGCCAGAAGCTATGTGACAGACCCTGAGACCTTCTGGTAGAATATTGTGCGGCCTGATGAGACTAAAGTCAAGCTCTTTGGCCTGAAACAAAGTGCTATGTTTAGCACAAACCATCGCCCAGGTAACATCATCCCTACCATCAAGCATGATCGGAAGATCTGAAGACAAATTGCATGGAGTATTGGGAAAACATTCTAAATGTACAAATCTCATATACACACGGGAAGAAAGTAACTAATAATACTAATAATTAATCAATATTAGTATGTATATACCCTCATGCCCCCATGTGCCCTTATTATGATGAAATACATGTTAGTTATTCAAGATAGAAAGCTCAATACCTTAAGAAAAACCTTACGTAAAAACTGACGTAAAATTACTGAGTTTAGTAAAATGACTAACAAAAACCTGTGTTTATTTTTATTAGCACAAAAATATTGTGATGTCTATCCTGTATCGCCAAAACATATGGGAAAACCAGAATAAGATTTTCTGGCCATATTGCACAAAAGCTTACTTGCATTTCATGTAATCTGCTCCAAAAGCAAAGAATGCACATGTATGTGCATCGTTTTGATGCAAAAGCCGATGTATGTTCAAGTCATATTATTTTAATCACCAACCCATAATTTAAAATAGTGTACAACAGAAAAGAAAGAAGGAGAAAGATGACAACAAATGTTTTTACAACGATAATTGTGTAGTACTCTACCTGTGTCTTTAACTGGCTCGCTCTCAGACTTTAATGGCTGAGAAACAGAGCCTGAGGGTACCAGTGTGATATGCAGCCTACACGTTTGGCACCAGTGATCTAGAAGCTTGCAAATTTAAAAAGTTCACATTTTCTCAATGCCCTTTTATTATAGTTCTAAAAAACAAAGCCCTGAGCAAGTCTGTTCCACAACACTTGGTTATAGGTCACAGCAATGCATTTACAGTGAAATTTACTAAATTGTATTATCGATCTCAGCCGTGCAAAGGTTTTTGTACTAAACCTCTGGACACTTTCAGGCAGCCTTTGACAAGGCCCTGTAAAAGCATGTCCAAAATTGCAAGCTTAGCCTTTATCAAATTGTGAGGTTTAAAGGTTAGAGCTTTACCACTTGAATTAAAAACACTGTGACTGATTTTGTGTTTTGTTTTCCCCCCCCTGTTAATTATTTTGTTCAGAGGCTCAGCTGCGGAAGCATCTTCAGTGGTCTAATTCCAGCCTGTTTGAATGTCATAATATTATTTTATGTGTTAATTGTTTGGAAGACTGTGAAGAAAAGAGGCTATCCCAGTGTTCTAGTAAGTCACAAACTGAGTTTTTTTATTAATTTGTTTTGTATCACTTTCTCTCACAAATATATTCTCTCTCTAATATGTTTCTCTCTCTCTTTCTCTCTCTCTCTTCTGTTCTTGTAATGCAACAGAATAATGTTTCCTGCAGAGAGTTTGAAGATAAAAACAGAGGGAGCTGAAGGGTCCTTGGCGAGCCTGAGGCAAGGAGAAGGTCAACAGGACTGCTAAGAAGGGCTGTTATCATCTTGGTAACATGTTATCGGGGAGCCTGCAGTCCTGGTTATTTACAGTTATTGGTCCCTCCGGGTGCACACTTGAGCGCTCGGGGCTGATTGCTCTGTAATGAGTTCAGGAACAGAGGGAGTGAAAGAAAGAGGAGAGAAACAAGGGAGCATGGCAGTCTTACTGGTACGATAGGTCAGCAAAAAGACAGCTTTCTTTGAAAATGCAAGAGAGAGATATAGGAAGAGCGAATGACCTGGACAGTTTTCTATACTCTCCCATATATACTTGTGTAAAGCCTTCTCACCTATTGTGGGTTAAATACTGTTATCCATGCATTGGAAAAACATTTGCTCTGTGTGGCTCTTGACTCTGTGTGGAAGACACCCATTCTCACAAGCCAAACTCTGCAGACCACACAGTAAAACGCCCAGTGTTAATTCAACCCAATTGGGACCATATGTACTCTGTAAGAGCTGATTTAACACCAAACATTTTACTGTGTAACACCATGGGGGTCAAAGTTCAATGACTCCCTTTCATGAATATATCTTCTTTGTTTGCTCTACAACTTCTCTGTTGTTAGATAATCGGATCTGGTCCATATTTATGGTTAGGCTGAAGTGATAACAACAGAGTGAGCCTCAGAGTTTAGACACTGAAGAAAAGGCCTTTTGCAAATCCCAGCACAGAGGTAGCGTGCTTTTTTCGGCAGCAACGTGGAGAAAATCTCTCATTGTGAAGCAGCTTTTCAATCTGGGGAATTACACAAAGTGCTGCTACTGTCAATGCACTGCCAGCTTTTCAAAAAAATGAAAGAGGATGAAAATAGCTCTTATAAAAGCCATTCAAAAGCTTTGGCAGCGCATCAGCTTCTGTGGTCGCTCTGGCAAGCTGCACCCAATCACAGTGCAATTACTTAAGCGAAATTAAGAAACAGAGCAATACATATATATAACAAAGTTAAGCCACACAAAGAGCAAAAAAAATAGAAAGAATCTTAAAAAGACCAACAAAAAAAAATACCTCCATAAATGTGCTAATCCCTGTTAAATGTGTTAAGAGCGTGAGACTCAGATACATCATTTGACATGTTAATTTACTCAAACAAAATATTTTATTCAAAAAGCAAATAGGGCCATTTTGGCTGAAAAGTCTTTATCGCTACAGGAAGTGCAGGACCCAGCAGGGGTTGCCAAGAGCATCGCATGGATAGAACAGTCTTCAAAGGGCAGCCATAAAGTTTCACTCTCATTAGAAGAAGTGCGCTCTGCTCAGTTATTCACATGCTCAAACAGCTCTATTTCACAGGCAGTGAGTCACAATTGTTTATTTTTTTATTTATTTTTTCCGGGGGGTCCTCAGTTTCATAGAGGAACTGTAATTTTTTAAACCCCGTTCAACTTGAGATACAAATACACATAAAAAATACAAAACCACTGTATATGTAAAATCACATGTTTGCAGAAAATGTTTTTATCAGCACATATGATACCTGAGAAATGACTCATTCATGCCTATATACATTTTTACATTTTCATAAATGATCAGAATATGGTTCTTGGGTATAAAAATCTCTGCACACTCAAGAGATGTCTCTTTAACCAATAAATCTGGGAATGGATATAGAAATGTAAATGCATGTGCAATTAATTTAAATTATAAAATTAATTTTTTTATTTATTTTCAAATATTTTTTCAAATATATTCATTTATTTATTTCCATATATATTTCCCTATTTACTTATTTATTTCCATATATATTTACCGATTTCCCAACAAGCCCAATCTGTCAATCAACTTGCTTTGCTCCACCCACTAAGTTTGCCACATTCACAGCCTTCCAACGTATGTGTTCAGTGTTGTTTATCCTGACAAATTTAGTTATCCATCCATATCTACTGCATATCTGGCAGCAGACTGATGGTTTAAGGCTTGTTTGATACATCAGACCCTTGATGACTTAGAGCCATTTAGCCAACCATGTGTTCCATACTGTTGAACAGTGTAATTTATAGCTAAATCTAGTCCCACCCCCCAATTCCCATAGAGATCCATTCAAATGCAGAGAGGTTATAGTATCGCTTGTAGGAGTACCAGAAAACAAGATATCAAGAGTCTTTTGATATTGTTGGGTCACAGACATCAGGAAGTCATGGCCTGCAAAGGATATGCGACCAAATATTTTAAATGATTACTTTATTCGACATGTTAAACTGTCCAATATTTTTTGATGCCCAAAAATGGGGGGGACTATGTACAAAAGGTTCTATAATTTCTAAACGGTTCATCCGATATGGATTAAATTACCCTCAAATTAAAGCTGACAGTCTGCACTCCAACCTCATTGTCATTGTATCCTTTCAAACTCAAGAGTACAGAACCAAAATAACAAAAAATGTGTCACTGTCCAATGAATTATGGTGCTCACTGTAAAACCACTGAATGGAGCACAGACCTAATGACTGAAAGTGCAATATGTAGGTACTGTACATAATTACTGTATATGTAGGTACTGTACATAATTACAATTAATCCGTTATTATTACAGTATAACTGAAAAAAATGGAGCACAGGTTTAATTGCTCTTAATTTATTACTACACCGTTCTCCATCAGTTGTTCTGTGGGTACACTGACAAGAGTTAAACGTTATGTGCTAGTCATTCCACCTTTCTGTGCACGTAGCCTGGTTGAGTGGAAGTCATACTTGAATCACGGTCACAATGCATGTAGCAGTGGAACAAGGACGTTACATAACTTCTATCAATCCCTGCCTCAAGTGTGGATCTCTGAAATGGCAGCCAACATGCTCTGAGATTACGGATGTCCATAAGAAATCTGCTCAAGTCATTATGCGTCAGAGAACAAAAGAGCAAAAGGTAAAAATACTCCTGGGTGACAAATCACCAACATGGCAGCGAGGTCTGCCTCAAGATGCAGTACCTCAGTCCGGCTATAAAAGTCAAGATATTGTGAAAATGTGCCGCATTAATCTGAGATGGTTTACTTTGGTTTCACTGAATTTGATTTGCCCTGAATAATGTATCTGATCTTAGTTTCTAGAATGTAGTAATGTATAAAATAATTTCTTACCATATCTATTAAATACAGACATTAAGCACAGCACATGAGAGGGTTAAGGTGTCGACTGAATACAGGCCTGTATCCCATAGTCCCATAGATTTCCATCCCATAATACAGGCCTGTATCCCACTTTTTCTCCAGAAAAGGGTCAGCGAGACATATTTGGAAGGTTGCTACAGAATACATCTTGCAAAATGTGAATATTACAGTATTTAAAGTAGTTAAAGTGTGTTATTTTAATTGCAAAAGATATATTAGAAATGTACAACTTGTGTGAACAGGCAAAAAGTGATAGGTGGACATTTAGTTTTATTTGATAGACAATATTATAGGCATGTCATAATACTGGAATGAGTTTGTTGATTATGATTACATCAGGAAGCTTTTACCATGTGCAGAAAATCTGCTGTGGATCTGTAATCACCGTCAACAGATTCATAATTCTAAATGCCAGGTGGGGTGAAGACATGGCTGTCAGAAGGCAATCCAATGGGAACCATTCTCAGACATCATTATCTTAGTAGGGAGTCTCATCGGAGCTGGCATTATGTCCGTACAGCAACAATCGGTTCTTACTGGATAATGCAGACCATTGGCAACAGCATTTGTTTAATAGAAGCTTGAAGCCAGCTGTCTCGTTTCAGCCCTCCAGCAAACAATATTCGCCTAGCCAGAGAAAAATACACCTTCAATATCAGCACACATGGAAAGAACAAACCATCAATAAACTACCCGAAACCTTCAAATATAGAGCAAATATAAATTTTGTTTGTTCTGAATACTGCAAAGTGAGCTGTCAATTCGAAACTAAATGTATTTCTATTAAAATTCTATCTTACGTTTCACAAGTTTCATATATCACTTTGTAAAAATATTCTCTGAATAAATATGTGATATCAAACAAAACCTGACATATCAATGAACTTCACCTCAAGAAACACATTTTGAATAAATCGAATAAATAAACAGAGGGATCTTAAAAAACATGAACTGGTAAAGCGTTACAAATCCTTGCCATTTTCCCAAACCGCACGTCTTTGCCAAGATGAAAAATGACATGTCTGCCTTGAAACTGTGTTTATGGCATCAGGATTGCTTGGAAATGAATTACTCCATCATTGGAGCCGTGTGCACATACCACTTTAGAGCAATAGATGTTTGTTCCAGTCATTTTCAGTTACAGCGCCTTTTTATCACTCAAAGAAGGGAGACAGGGGGCCTGGCTTGGGGAATGGCCCCAAAGACTACAAGTACCATCGGCCCTGTGTTTACGTCCCCTCTCCTGGGCCACATCATGTCGCCTACAGCTTCACAGTTAAAATTCACTAAATTGCAGAGAATCAATCTTGTAGATGGCTGGCTGAACATTTAGTTAAAATGCTTTATTGAATGGTGCAAGCCCACGCACATGCACACCATGCTAAGTCTTCCTGAAAGTGATATTCAAGCAAAAGCCAGAGAAATGTTTAATACACAATAATGGTCTGCAAGTATACATTTTTTTTTTTTTTTTTTAACTCAGACTATAGTTACATTAATACAGTTCACATACAGAGCATCACTACAAAGAATACATTCCTTTCGGGTCGTATCTTTATATCCCAAGTACGTAGGTACATAATATTTGTAATATGGGTACAAATGATTTGGTATGGTGGCGGCACAGTGGTGCAGTGGGTAGCACTGTCGCCTCACAGCAAGAAGGTACCGACTTCAAATCCTTATAATCCGAGTTTGCACGTTCTCCCCGTATCTGCGACGGTTTCCTCTGGGCACTCCGGTTTCCTCACACAGTCCAAAGACATGCAGGTTAGGCAAATTGGAGAATTTAAATTGCCCGTAGGTTTTTTATTATAATATTTTGGTGAACAAAGAGAAGTCCATATTAGTATGCATACATGCATCTTTCCAATCAACGATTAGTTTTCAAAATATTCAGCATGTTTGAACTACTAATTCAAGACAAAGTAGAGCAAACTGGCCCCTGTGTTTCCTCTGTGATTAGATGTATCCAAGTGCATCAGAGAGAATGTCAGACAGGATTATCGGCTGTTTCGTTTGCTCTGCTTTTGCTCGTTCCAGATATTGCCTCCCGTGCTTCATACAGCTGAAGAGACACACAATAATTCCTTTTCTTTCCTTCCTTTAGTATTGTATCTACTCATATAATAAAAGGACGTAAAGATGACAACATGGTGCAAAGTTGACAATAAGCTATATATCACTGCCAAAAAATTTAATGGGGACATAATTTAGTATGCAAAATAAAACTGGCACATGGTTCCATTTTTACATGCTGAGATAATCCACGCACTAAATAATCAATAAAGTCCCAGGAATTGCACAAAGGCACAGTTTTAAACCCATTCGGATGGGATAAGTTTTCAGGACTCTAAAGTAAAAATTGCAGAGATGGGTGTGTCTACTCCATGTTGTCGTCACACCGAAAATGTTATTAATTACACATCCTATCTTCACTGCAAACTGATTGTTTATGGTAGAAAATCGCAGGCAAAGAGCAATTGAAAAGCGGCAAAAAAATTATAATAATTTGTGGAGACAATGCTGGCATGGCAAACTGTCCACAAAAAGCGTGAGGAATGCTGCATTGTGCATTACACCTCTTTATTAACGTTAGCTTGAGAACAATAGTAAACTGTGAGGCTAGACCATAACATGTATGTAAGGCTATAGCTAGGCTACAATAGCTTAAAGCTGCCACAAGCATTGCCCCACTGTAGCCTACTTTTGAGCCTGTTTTTTTTTTTTTGCATTCTTATTTACTGTAACATTACAGTTAATTTAGAGGTCTGCCAATAGTTTGGCTTGCACTTGGACCGAAGCGAGTCCAACCAAAGGCATCCTTGTGTGCTTACATGAAAAACCAGGAGAAAAGACGGGAGAAAACAAATTTCTCACAAGAAATAACAGAATATTTACTGACATGTCAATTCACACGTGATTGCTTTAACCTGGGGTAAATTTTACCGGGCATAACAGGTAAAAGACGCCAGAATCTTTACTGGTGCAGGAGCGCACAGTCCATAAACGTTACAGACATGGCAGATTCGGACGTGACTACAATAGCGGAGGTCCTCCGGTAATTATTACATTACCCCACCTCCCCCAGAATAGAGCTTTAGATGCACTTCCTTCAGGGCGATGCCAATATTATGTTATTGAACAGGGCATCAGAAACTTACTCACTGACAAAATACAACTGATGAAAATCTAGGGAGAACGAACACAACAATAATAAAAGAAATAAACTCTTGTGGTTATAAATGGAAAAGTAATAAAATAAATCTAAAGAAATCCTATGGCCTATTCTCACTTTGACAGCCCAAATTTATCTCCATATTGTCTACCACAAGAAAGAGAGGAATAAAAGAAACACAAAGAGGAAAAACAAAAAAGCCATTTACTGTTCTGGGCAGTGAAGTTGCTCTGGTGCCAAGGACAAGTGAGAAAGATAGAGAAGCCCAATCTTCTCTATATATAGCAGGTACACACAGGTAACTATCAAAGCAATGGGCTTTTTCCCAGGAAAAACCATCTTTCAATGCCAGCAACAATAAATAAAACTCATATATAACACAAAGAAAACGTTAGTTAAATTCTTCAACCTGAGAATGTTCACAAAATTTGATGAAAATTCCTTTTGGAGATACTGTCTGTATTCAGAATATGGAACCAGCATCCCTGGCCAATGGCAGCCTGACTAGCATCTGAACCCAGCTGCAGCAGTACTGCCCATTGGAGATCTGTGGGCTTCTGAACCAAGAACTGGGATAAGTTCTATATCATTATAAAAAATAACACTAATTTTCAACAGAGGAAAAAAAAGCATCAATTACAGAGCCTCACGAAAAAATACAGACGGCAGGGTTGAGAAAGCACTGGTAAAAATAACTTGAATGATAAAGAACTTTGCATGTTAAAGAACTTAGGACTGATGAAAATTTTAATTTCACTGTGCTTGTTCAATTTATGTGGTGACAGGATTCCGATTCAGGAAACATGAAGCGTATTATCGTGCTCCAAACCCTGGTGGCAGATTTTCTCTATACATGATGTCCTTGCCTTTTGTGTGTGCTTTTATTAATTATAAAATGTATTTTAACTTGACTGAAAACCTGCAGGAAATAGTCTGAAATCTTCAGATTATGCTTATTAACAATCTGTGATAACAGTTCACCTCTGACATCACTGCATCATATATGTATATCATTGTATGCTGCATTTTGATTCCATCATTTATTGTCAACAGGTGGTATTTCACTACGCTTCTACAAGCTATTTTGAGGATATTTCTGGAAGCAAATTATTCCTGGTTTGGAAAAATGAATATGGACTGTGTTGCAGGTTTGTGCCTGGGCTATGTCATTAGTTGTTTCTCAACAGAAGTCCAGTAGGTCAAAATTGGCCTCGTCATGACATGATAATTTCTGGAAGATTGCCTGTTACATTTAACAAGTGATAAACAGTCGATTGCATTGCAAAATTAATCCCTCCACTTCAGCTAATGCATGGTGAGCAATTTGATGTATCACCAGGTGGGAACCACACATTGGTACTGGGTGAAGTAGCCCCCTGTACTGTGTATCTTTTCAGATTCTGAGGTGAAAGGCATTATATATATATATATATACATATATATATATATATATATGCAATCCATTGTTGTTATTGGTATTATTTTTATAATAATTAATATTATTATCGTATTATTATTATTATTATTATTAGTAGTAGTAGTAGCAGCAGTAGCAGTATGATTGACAGTTAACATTTGTATGGACTGTTTTCCAACAAAATATTATTGAGTCTGTTCTTGGGGTATTGGTCACCACATCAGTAAGAAAAATATTGAATAACTATTCTAGAACATTCCAAATGACTTTAGCTTAGGGTAAAGTTACATTCTGCTCTTTAGGAAGGTTTGCTCATATCCAGTATTTGTTTTCTTATTCTGTTCAATCCCTGCTGTTTAATACATTTTTCATCCATGCTGTAAATTTAATAACTTTAGACAAAAAGTATAATTTGGCTTTAAATCAAAGTTGCACCCATGCATATGTTACATATCAGCGTGGGCTGGTTGTATTTTTTTCCAAAAGATGTTGACCTAAAATGTATTACTAGGAAAACAAATTAGCTAAAACATTCTATACCGAATACTGAAAACAATGATTATATAACCTATAATCATTTATGACTATCAAAAATGAGATGAAACAATCTGTACTGAAAGCTGAACACAATGATAATACATATAGTACCACTTCTGATCAAAGCTAATTGAAAGTAAAAAAAGTGAATGCAAACTGGGTTTAAATGGATGGGTTTAAATGGAGCAATATGTGCAATGCTAATGAGGTCATAAAAATGAAAAGGAAACACTGTTTTTGAAAAAGTCACATTTGGAATGTTCACTGACTGCATTCAAGTAAACTGCTAAGGGTCTGTATCTTTTAGATAAATTAATCAAATTGCTCGACGTAACTATTTTATGTGCAATTTCACTTTCTTGATATCTGTGTTTGTACTGTTTGAGAGGACCCACTTTAATAAAATGATCCTATAGACTATAGTCTTATATATATCTTATTAAAGTAATACACTAAAATATATGTTTTGCATTGATTCTGTTTGCTACTCTCACTTAGATAAGTGTGTGCATACGAAGCACAGTAAAATTCAGCTATCAGGGAAAGTGTATTCGCATACGAAACAAACTAACTGAAATATTAGCCTATATCTTTACACCCAATGTGTTCATTTATATTCCAAAGGTACAATTACTTCTGTGTCTGAAGAAGGCGTGGCATTATTTGGCTACTGGTTGTAAAATAAAATATAAAGTGATCTTCCTTTGCCTAAACTCATTTATATTTTTGTTATCACCTTTTTGTCCAAGTCACGAAATAACAGCAGAACATCGATACAAGGAAGAATGTAGTTCACCCTACTTGAAGGCTTTATGTCAACCAACGCCGCTTGTGCTAAGCATCTTGCTTGACTGTTAAAACGTTACTCTCTTCTTCAATCAATGAAGACCCAACTGTCTTGATTCATAGATGCTTGAGAGTATATAAATATCTTCTGACAGACTTTACTGTTTTTTTCTTATCACAGACTTTGTGCTATTCTTTTTTTTTCTTCACCACTTTGATTTAGCACTGATTTTAATCAGTCATCCTGTAGAATGTCTCTACAATTACAGCATGAACTCTTTGGAGGCAAAAGATTCAGACAGATTCAGAAAATTGTGCAGCACAAAACAATTAAACCTTCAACTGCAGTAAATGGCAGCAGACTTTTCTACAGTGTTTCTCCTCATTAGCAATCTTTTTGCAGAATCGTTTCCCGTCCTTTTTAGGATATTTTCCTCACAAATTATAAAGGAGTTTTTCTTCATTTTCATTACTAGGCACAATCTAAACAGTGAATACAAGTAAATCCATAAAATTCTCCTTGTATTTTATATTTTTCCCAATGGAATTAGTGTGCCTTGGTAATTACTGTATAAGACATACCAACATATAGCCTAATAATTACATATCCAGTATTCAGAATGGAATGGATTTAACCATTTAAAGCTACAGAGAATAAGCTAAATACATACACAGAATGGCCCAAAAGACGCCCCTTGGTCTGGGGCTGTGTTCATGCATCAGGCTAGGCCCTGTAGTTCCAGTGAAGTCAAATCTTAACGCTACAGCACACAATGACATTCTAACCGATTCTATGCTTCCAACTTTGTGGCAACAGTTTGGGGAAGGTCCTTTCCTGTTTCAGCATGACAATGCCCCATTGCACAAACCGAGGTCCATGTGGTTTGTTGAGATCAGTGTTGAAGAATTTGACTGGCCTACACAGAGTCCTGAGCTCAACCCCATCAAACACCTTTGGGATAAATTGGAAAGCCAACTGCAATCCAGGCCCAGCATCAGTGCCTGACCTCACTAATGCTCTTCTGGCTGAATGGAAGCAAATCCATGCAGCAATGTTCCAACATCTAGTGACCAAGACCAACTCCATATTAATGCGCATAATTTCGGAATGAGACGATGGACGAGCAGGTGTCCATATACTTTTGGCCATGCAGTGTATACTGCATCTCATCCAAACTTCACTCCCAAATATAGGGTAACATGTAACATCACCAGCGTCTTCAGTCCAACACATAATGAGCAGAGCACTGCGTTTTAGGGGACCTAGTTTTATAGCCTGCGATGCATTTCTCCAGCAGAAAGATGCCAATAAATCCTCCTGATGAAGCCACCTGTTGAGTAATCATAAACAATTATCCCATCTCAGTACCTAAATCATTTCAATTAGTAATTTAATCATTACTAATTGCATGCAATTAAATTGCATGTCAAGCAGTGCTCATGGCTATTGACACGTATTTATCCATTTTATTCAGTTGCATTCTGTCAAAAAATGCATTCATGTTTACAGCAAACATATTCCACCAGGACATTGAGGGCCTCTTGGCCTTTGTTCCACAGTATTCCCTTGGTAGAAGTCCATGTTTCTGCTATAGGAGCTACTATACAATTCTAGGACTCTAGGACTGTAATGTGTTTGGGCCCCTACCTTATGAGGACGCAGTTGAGTTATTTCTCGGTTCACAGTTATTTCCAAGCTTGTCTGGCCGTAGCAGACTGTGAGCAGGCTCTGAGCCTGAACCTTGGACAGAGCCTGTCAACAAGGCTGCAACAGCACACTTTGTTATACAACCCAGTGGCTTTCTTTCACTTCGTTTACTATCCAGTTATATAGTTGGATCGGTACACAACCCCAGACATACTGCATTTGATAATATGAAAAATGTGTAGCCTTTTCATAATAGGAAAACATGTTGGCAAACGAATACGCAGTTATTGGTATGAGGCTAGTTTAAACATATGCTTTGACTATGAAAACAACTGTTTTTTTTTGGCAAAATCTGGCAAAATCCATCCTGTTCTTACCATGCAGTAAGAAATTGCAGGCATGGTCCCGTAGCCTTAGCAAAACTACCTCTGCCAAACTAGTTCCACCAATGCACGTTAGTATTTCAGCTGTAACTAAGTAATTCTGTGCCTTATTCGAAAAAATGTAGGGAAATAATTTACCACATTCTTCATCATAGAGAAAAATATGCAATAATTCGCGCAGATGGCAAATTTGGTCAATTCTCATCTATTTAGGGGGTGCTCTGTTTAAGGCTTTATAACTCCAGGTGTGAGCATCACATAAACTTGGTAAATGGCTTCAATGAAACAAGACAGGTCTACCATTTACAGTATGAACTTAGATTTGTTTATTTTAATAATTTAAGTCAAAATAAAGTGCCACAAATGCAAGCGAAACTTGTTTTTCTTTATTTTATAACAAAATACTGAGAGCTACATAACTGAGGATGATATGCAGAACTACTAAAGGTCTATGATGCAAAATATATGCAGTGTACCCTGTTGTCCATTAGTGTCTCCAAATCTAGCCAAATGGCTAAATTGTGTAGTGCTCTAAATTAAAAAAAAGAGAGATATATTTAACTACAAATCAACAGTTTTGGCTCATAAAACTCACTTTTGCATCATTTTCAAGCGACAATATTTTCATCAGTATATAGGGGTAGATATCTATAGGTCCAAAACCCCTATGCAAAACATGTCATAAAATGAATAAAATTAGTTGTGTCCATTATAAAGAATATACATTTGCTTCTTCTGATAGATTAAGATAAAAAATATTGATATCACAGTGTTACATACACTTAAATATGTAGCCTAATCATTCACTCTTGTACCTCAAAAAAACATCACTTTTCCCTGTACTCTACAGTATGTAGTATACTTTTGCCCCGGGATTGCATTGTTCTGTAGTTTTTTAAATATTCGTAGTCATTTTGATTCCAAAAAAAATCTTTACCTTAATCTACCACATATAAGCGCATAGAAAATTGGAATGAGCACTTACCATTGCATAAGTGACAAGTGTATATCGGACATAGCCTATATTATGTACGATAACATGAAAATAAAATAGTATTCCACCATCTGCAAAATGCTGCCAAATGTTCTATCTTCAATAAAAATCAAATCAAAAATTTCATTCACGATTGCACTACAGTATGTGAAATGCGCTCAAAATGCGAAAATAAATATCAATCATATTGGAAAGACAGTGCTCGAGTGGAAACATTTACTTACTTAACTTATTATCTGTAGCCAGCGAGACCAACAGGATTTTAGACGCGAATTTTTTTACATAACGGTAAAGGAAAACTTTCCATCCTGATGTGTTATTTAGAGAGCTTGTGTAATATGAGACCTTGAAAACGAAATCTTCCGATACGCAGGACGGTAATAAATTGTTCAAACCACCCCGGAAGACTTGTGATATGCCGTTGCTAAGGTTATAATGCACTCTGTTGGATAAAAGAGCCGACAATTAAATCAGAACGAACTGTAATGAACGAGACAGGCTTGCAGAGCATGGGGGGTATTACGAGTCGACGTTTAAGATAGTGTAATTGCGGTATAAAGTGAAGTATATTTCTCAAACCGATTGTACCAGACAATAAATGACCACTGAATTTTGAAAGGAACATCTCGATGTGTAAAACCAATGGTAGAATTGTATACTAATTTCATATTTAGTAGCATATATTGCCAGTAGAATACATGGTAGAATAAGAGAATACTTTCACATGTTTATTTTGCATTGGAGTGAGCAGGGCTTTTCACTGCTTTTCTGGCATACGATCAGGCGATTGTTGAGTTTATCTTGTTGCTATGACCGAATTCTCATTTTATATGATGAATAAATATATTTATGAACTAAAACATAGACGCTATTTTCCACTATGTCACGCATGGGTAGGTGGGTGGGGGGGTGCTTGTTAAATGGACCTGCTATGGAAAAATAGTGACACTTAGAAACTAGGCATTGGCCAGAAATAGTCGGGAATCGTCTACCAATAAAGTTAAAACACAGAGATTGTGTTTTCCACTAATAGTTTGGCTGCAGGAGCAACGAAGGTGGCTCAAGGGGAGCAAAGGAGCAAAAAGGTCTCGGCGAGACCTTCACTATGCATCTGCACAAAGGAGATAAACATTTAAGTGAGGAAATGTTATTGGGGACACTTTTAGTCCATTTGGGCTAGATACAATACGGAGAGCCACCATGTCTTTCAGATTCATGTGATTTTTCATGGGTGGAAAAAAATATATATTTGCAACACTGCACTCTAACGAGCTGAACAAATCTATAAGCACTAACAACTCTGCAGTACGCTGGGACCATGTTCCCAATGCATGAATCCCCATGTGTGATCACATCCCAGGCCAGTCTCCCCCCATCCAAAAGCTTTAACAACGTGTCAGCTGAAAAACGCCAAAGTGAAAAGGATGACTGCCATGTGATAGGCAGACACACAACTCTCCCGCGAGCGCAACAGAGACGGGCTGCAGCGGCTCGCTGTTGCATGAAAATGGCGATTGCAAGCAGCAGAGGCCTGAGCATGCAGGTAAGACAGTTGATGGAGTGTGAAGGGGAATGGCATCCTACAGCAGCGGGAGCTGCAGGAGAAGACAAGTTATCTGCATAGCAAATACAAAAGCACACACGAGCGCACCTGAGCTCCGCTAACGGAGCAACGCTGTTTAGACAAGATAAATAATTTCTGAGTCTTGACTGATGGCATTTTCTTTCTTCTTTTTACCTCATCGTTTACATATTTTAGATTCCATCAGCCAGCCTTCTGTTCTGTCTCCATTTTGTAAGCTAATTCCCTCTTGTTCATAGAACCGCCACTTAGCTGATGTGATCAAAGAGTATAATAATTCAGATCAAGATTCTGCTTACTGAGGACAACTGAACTAACAGAGGTGATATCGACACAAAATATTGTAACCACACTGCTACCAAACACAAAGTTTTTTTTGTTTTTTTTCATTGCATTAAGTTTATTTGTGCCACAAATTTAGAAGATCTGCATCACTGACTGTTTTAGCATTACTAATCACTAACTATACTACAAATGCTGTAATGCATTTGCAGTCCATCTGTTTAGCATATGTTTATATGCTAAACAGATGGATGTACTGCATGCAGTTCAGTAGCTAAACAGATGGATGTACTGCATGCAGTTCAGTAGCTAAACAGATGGATGTACTGCATGCAGTTCAGTAGCTAAACAGATGGATGTACTGCATGCAGTTCTGTAGCTAAACAGATGGATGTACTGCATGCAGTTCAGTAGCTAAACAGATGGATGTACTGCATGCAGTTCTGTAGCTAAACAGATGGATGTACTGCATGCAGTTCTGTAGCTAAACAGATGGATGTACTGCATGCAGTTCTGTAGCTAAACAGATGGATGTACTGCATGCAGTTCTGTAGCTAAACAGATGGATGTACTGCATGCAGTTCAGTAGCTAAACAGATGGATGTACTGCATGCAGTTCAGTAGCTAAACAGATGGATGTACTGCATGCAGTTCAGTAGCTAAACAGATGGATGTACTGCATGCAGTTCTGTAGCTAAACAGATGGATGTACTGCATGCAGTTCAGTAGCTAAACAGATGGATGTACTGCATGCAGTTCAGTAGCTAAACAGATGGATGTACTGCATGCAGTTCAGTAGCTAAACAGATGGATGTACTGCATGCAGTTCAGTAGCTAAACAGATGGA
Organism: Ilyophis sp. 1 JC-2022; assembly: GCA_022702515.1. Taxonomy (NCBI): domain Eukaryota; kingdom Metazoa; phylum Chordata; class Actinopteri; order Anguilliformes; family Synaphobranchidae; genus Ilyophis; species Ilyophis sp. 1 JC-2022. The sequence continues at coordinate 109,304,269 of CM040403.1, forward strand.
TGTACTGCATGCAGTTCAGTAGCTAAACAGATGGATGTACTGCATGCAGTTCAGTAGCTAAACAGATGGATGTACTGCATGCAGTTCAGTAGCTAAACAGATGGATGTACTGCATGCAGTTCAGTAGCTAAACAGATGGATGTACTGCATGCAGTTCAGTAGCTAAACAGATGGATGTACTGCATGCAGTTCTGTAGCTAAACAGATGGATGTACTGCATGCAGTTCAGTAGCTAAACAGATGGATGTACTGCATGCAGTTCTGTAGCTAAACAGATGGATGTACTGCATGCAGTTCTGTAGCTAAACAGATGGATGTACTGCATGCAGTTCTGTAGCTAAACAGATGGATGTACTGCATGCAGTTCTGTAGCTAAACAGATGGATGTACTGCATGCAGTTCTGTAGCTAAACAGATGGATGTACTGCATGCAGTTCTGTAGCTAAACAGATGGATGTACTGCATGCAGTTCTGTAGCTAAACAGATGGATGTACTGCATGCAGTTCTGTAGCTAAACAGATGGATGTACTGCATGCAGTTCTGTAGCTAAACAGATGGATGTACTGCATGCAGTTCTGTAGCTAAACAGATGGATGTACTGCATGCAGTTCTGTAGCTAAACAGATGGATGTACTGCATGCAGTTCAGTAGCTAAACAGATGGATGTACTGCATGCAGTTCAGTAGCTAAACAGATGGATGTACTGCATGCAGTTCAGTAGCTAAACAGATGGATGTACTGCATGCAGTTCAGTAGCTAAACAGATGGATGTACTGCATGCAGTTCTGTAGCTAAACAGATGGATGTACTGCATGCAGTTCTGTAGCTAAACAGATGGATGTACTGCATGCAGTTCTGTAGCTAAACAGATGGATGTACTGCATGCAGTTCTGTAGCTAAACAGATGGATGTACTGCATGCAGTTCTGTAGCTAAACAGATGGATGTACTGCATGCAGTTCTGTAGCTAAACAGATGGATGTACTGCATGCAGTTCTGTAGCTAAACAGATGGATGTACTGCATGCAGTTCTGTCCTGCAGCCTTGGTCGTCGTCATTGTCTTCAAAGGGCAAATATATAGAACGACAGACAGTGGCTATTGCTCTAAAGTACAGCACCACGCACAGTCACCGCTGGAATGGCCAGGCTTCGATTGGTACATCACTTGTCTATGAATCAGGGCTTTAACCGAACACAGCACACATTGCTGACCTTTAGTAGGTGTATTTCACTGCTTTTTGAAACATCTTGTTGGGTGACTTTCTAACGGTCCAAATTCCCACATATATGTCCCCATATTCCCTTAAACATATAAATAAAACTACCATAAATAGCCTATATCATATTTAATTCCATAAGGCAGTCCAATTGAAACTTCATTGCGTGCTTTTCCTGAAATAAATTGTGTTTTTCATACTGTTTGGTGTATATTCAAAGAGCAAAAAAGCCTTTAAACAAGTTTAAACAAGCCTTACTCCAATAACTGTATATTTGTCAGCCTACATGTTAGTCCAATATGAAAAAGACAACTACATGCAATGTTATCCAAGAAACGGAATATAATTTTATGGACAAGTATTGCTAAAAAAGTTTATTTTAATGTTGATCCCCAAGGTCCGTGTGGGGGGACGGGGGGGGAAGTGGAGGTTTACTGGAGGTGTATTGTTTTTTTGTTTTTTTTAATAGTACTATTTTTATTACTATTGTTTTTTATTGTTGTTGTTGCTGTTTTTGCCCATTTTTTAGTGTGGGAAAAATAAAGAAAAAATAAAAACAATTGATCGCACAAAAACTAAATAGAATGTGAATGCAAGCCTGTAAACTATGGAAACAAGGAGACACAGCATGGTCCAACCCACAGAGCGGCTGACTCTCAACCCCTGGACAGCTGGGGATTCTATTACCCACTATGGCACTTCCTGTACTGTGATCCCATCCTTATCTTTAACCCTCTCTGTTTTCCCAGTCTGAATACAGTGGGAAGAAATACATAAGGTGGGTACACTATCCACTGTTCGTAAATAAGCACAGCAAACTCTTCCAGTATAACTTGAACAAATAGGTACAGAACAGAAGAAGAGAGCCCATACTTTGCCAAACTGGTAAAGTGAATACAGAGAATATCTGATTTTACACAATTCACAGCAGTATTTAACTTGCATTATTACATGCCATAGTTATCTTTGTCATGTTGTGCGGTAAAAAGACGTTCAAGAGTAAATCTAGACGAACACCAAATACCACTCACGTAAGTAAAATGAATGGAGATACTATCAGTAATCTACTAATAACATAAACTGATTGTAATTTACATTGATAATTCTGATATTTAAATGATCTGGTAATATTAGGTCAGGCAATATGAACCCATCACATAAGTAAACACACCAAATAGGTTTTAATTTCCTCTATTTGTAATTAAACTAGATTATAGATATTCAGCAAGATACCTGTTAGATTAAGCCACATCACTAGGCAGCTGCTTTGGATAGCCTATTTTAGAGAATCATAATTGTTCTATGCTGTGAGCCAAGCATACATGTATCTGTACAGCTTGTACATAATAACCTTTGAAAGATATTTTAAAGACTATCTACAATACCTATACAGGCGATGTGTGTGTGTGTGTGTGTGTGTGTTAAAATTATTGCTGTTTAAATTTGTATAAAATATTTTAAAGGTTTATTGAGTCTTTTACTGATGTTCACTATATATTTTCAAAAAGCAAGCATTGCTTCTTTTCAGAGGTGATAAAACATCAGTGTATATCTGAGGCTTATTCTTATTTGGCTGTACAATGGTAAATTAAACAGAATGCATAATGGACCACATTTCGAAATACAACTTCAGTTTTAATGCTCTCAAACCAGTTATAAATCCAGTACGCATACGAACAATTGCCACATGAAGACAGTTTTGAATTGCAAATTTCACCCATTATATCTAACCACCCTTTACCACCCACATACACATGCAATCCTTAGAAAATCTGGCCCCATCAGTTAGACCTCCACCCAGTTCCCAGTACTTTTGTTTCAATTGCATCACATGTACCAGACAAAAATATATATAAATGTCCTTCCTTTTTTCCTGCCACAAAGATATTCTAGACCACAATCATAGAAGTTAAGTGACAACAGTCACTAGTTTCTGGAACAGGGACATAACATCTGTAATATGACAAATGCTGCCAAAATTGAGACAAATAGAACACCTCTTGACTTTTTTGGTGTATCCCAAAAAGGGTGTTTCAGAGCCATCAAACACACTACAACACCACAGGATCCACTGCAGTACAGAACGCTTCACAGCCTTTCAACATACTGTGGAAGTTCCTTGTGACATTGCTACTGTGTCACAAAGCCACTGAGAAAACTGAGAAAACTAAATGAAGGGAATCAAGCTAAGGGAACCAAACAAAAACCATTTTGGCCTTTGTCTCAATAGCATCAGTTAAAACAGACTAAAGTGTAAAGAAGTAAGGCAGTGGAGGGCATACTTAACCCACTGAATAAGATAAAGTAGCCTACTTGTTTGTGAGGGTACACTGTACAAGTACAAGTATGGTTGGCAAAGTGCACATGCTTGCATATGCTATCAAAGCACTATAGTCCAATCAGTAAAGACCATGTACTACACAAGCAGTCTGACTGGCTTCAATTCAACTTTTTCTGACTGATTTCAGGTTTAAAATCACGACTGATCATAAATCTCTGTAACCCAATTTTAACATAGCTTCATTCATTCACCACACAAATTTGAAAAGTTTCAAAACTCAACTTCATTGTTGGATACAAACCCCAGCTGATTATTTCCCCCAGCCATCCTGTTATATGGACACCCTTTATACGGACATGTTCGAAGAAGCCAAAGAACTACAACAAGGGCTCAGTTACTTCTTCAGAGTACAACGCCACACTTGCAACCATCTGCCTAACTTTTCATGTAGGCTACAAAAAACCTACTGGGGACCTTAGATAACGGTGAAATGTGAAACATCGAATAAAATCATGACAAGCATCTCTCGTCCTTCCTATATGTTGCCAATAAGGTGCTTAGCCCAAGGTTGGATCATAAAATCAAGCTCTCATCACAATTCAAACGCTCAAAAGCACTACTGTCAGAGCTCAGCACAAACGCACAAGAAGCATCTCATATTTCAAGAGACCTCCTCCAGATATCACCCTTGAGCCACTCTTGCTGGTAATGAAACCGCTCTCCTTCAGGAATAGATGGCAATGTGCGACCCTCTGACTATTCTGCTTTGGCTCCCACTCTTCCTGCAGCTCACACTAAACACAAGGTTCTCCACTCTATGATCCAGGTAAAGTGGACACTGAAACTAGCCTCAGTAACCATGAAGGACCACTTTATATTCAGTGGAAAAGCTCAGGATTGTCCTTGAGTGAATATATATATTTTTAAAAACTGAGACTGTTCCTTTGGTACAAAATGTGAAGTCAGATTTGACATCGTTATTATTTTTCACAACAATCAAAGCAGTGTTTTTGTATTCATTCAACTGGTTCAGTTAACCTAAATAATAACCTGTATACAATTGAGTCGGACATCTCATATACGGCTTTGGCATGCAGTCCACGGGCACCCGTCCTGCCAGTGGGGGTCACTAGAGAGTGATGAAACGTGGACCCCTAACCGATGGAACCCTCCCGTACTCTGGGTGATGCAATTGCCAATTACGCATCACCCTATGGGGCTACTGGAAAAGAGATGGCACCATGGAGCTCATCCGTGAACCACAGTGTGGTGCTGAATGAGCCACTCAGATGCCCTGTTTCTTCACAAACTTAGTTTGGCAAAGTTAGCTTTAATAATAGCTGAACTTGGCAAAACTGTGTTTGTGAATAAAAAAATAATATTAAATGTAATTTCATTATTTAAACTATTTATATATAATACATTTTAAGTGTTAGTCAAAATTAAGGGCAAATGTTGATTGAATCCCAGCTTCAGTTTGATGAGTTTTAGCGGTTGCTAAATTCACCAATCAGCGTTTGTGAAGAAAAAAAAAGTCAAGGACAAGTTGATCCAGCCAATATGTTTATTTTGATATGGTCCTGGGGCATTATGCATTTTTTGATATAGCCTACACAATAATATTTCACATGATATTTTATCTTGATATCTTGATATTTTAGTCATGCTTGTGCGCGCCCCTGTATGTAACAGACAGGAGGGTGTACGCGCGTTGTGCACATGCCTATGTAGACGCACTTATATGTGCCATTAAAATAACATGTAAACAACTGCGACATGACTTTAGACCAGGTTTGTGTTGGTTTTAGCGCAAGTGCTTTCTGCTGGCTCAAGATAGCAATACGCCAAAAATGATCCTGGCCACACCTCATCTTAAGACCAACACGCCCAGTTCACTTGCAACGGGCGCAAGAATACATGATATTTAAATGACGTGAGCGCTAGGCGTTATAATGAACCCAGCGCCGGGTGTAAGATAGCAAAGACACTTGCGTTTGGGTTAGCGCCGGGTAAGATAGGGCCCCAAATGGCATAGATTTTCATTTCCTCTGTAATGGTACACAAAAATCGCGGTTTGTTGTACCTTGATTTTGACTTCATGGTTCGGTAAATTTTTGGTACAGCAAAAAAAAATGTAATGCGAAATATAAAATTGCTTTTCATTTATTATGAAAATGTAAACAGTGGTTAAATGGCCATAATCTCGTTCTGAACAAAACAAAGCACATTAACGATAAGTCGTCAGGGAAGGAGAACTCGGGAGTTTTAAATTGAAGTTCTGCACACAAAAAAAAAAGTTCCACACCTACATTAAAATAAGACTGTAAATTGCTCTGTTTGTATCGCGTGCCAAACTGATAGACCCGTACCAAAGAAAAGAGAACTTTTTTTTTTTGACAAAGTAAGCAGGGATACTTTTGTGATTAGACGCCCGTTGCAGAAGCATGTCTCTCCCCTGACTGCGCGTAAGTACAACGGCAAGAACATACAGGTGAAATGGGCCACTCATTTTGTAACACAGTGGCCAAGTGAGGGAACCGAGTGGTGCGCCACTTGTGTTACATTCTTTGGGGAGAACCTTGAAAAGCTATTGTGGCTGGTAAAATGTTGAAAATGGCTTGGGATTTTTAGAATCCACAAGCCACTCTGGGCAGTGGGTGAAAAGTTAATTACACGCCCTGAATACACATATTACAAACAAACAGTGTTGCTCAAAAACTTACTCTTGAACAAATCTTACTCACCCTGAGATTTCCTGTCCCCTCATTTTCTGTACTGTATCTTTCATTTCCATTTTTAAAATCCCTAGTAAGTGTGCATTTGCTTCTGTGGAGAAATGATATGTATATGCAGGTTTAATAATGAAGTATATCAATAGAGATCTTATGTGTGTTTCCATAAAAGTGATGACCCGGGTAATTATTTTCTTAAAATGAGCTGTCTTTCTGAACAGTATTGTCAAGGGGGGTAATTAACTGACAGTAGAAGTAGAAGTTTTAAAAAAGACTTGACACTTCAGATTCTCTTGTAAGGCTATCCAGTTTTAAAGTGCACTGTGATTTATTTATCCATTGGTCTGCAGTGAAAAGCTGTATGTCACACCAACAAAGTGGCATAAAATGTCAGGCTATTAAGAAAAAACAAGTTACAACAATGTCACAATAAAATTAAACAACAATATTTTATCACATTTGAACACTGAACAATTTTTTTATTTATTTTTTTGAAAATTGAACATCTGGTACTGTTAACAATACATTCTTTTATTATTTCTATAATTATTCTATGATATTCTGTTTTAGTTTTTACATAGCTATTAAGCTATTAATATATATAAGAATGTGTGTGTATGTGACAAAAACTCCCATGTAAACGTAGCTAACTACACAGTTTAGTAAAATGTTTGTTTGGTGTATTAAAGAATAACGTGACCGCTGTTTATCTAGTTTTTTTTTTTAAATGTCACGATAGCACATCGGTCATTAGCTGGCTTTAGTAGTGTCCACTAGGAATCAATACCCATCCACCTATAACATACTAATATACATAACTAAAAGTTATTCAGTTATTCTGTTTTTTTTTAGGTAGCCTTTGCACAAAATTCTGGGATACACTCTTTCCATATATAGTATATAATTGTTCCGCTAGTTTTTGCGGTGGATTTTGGGATGGTGTCAGCGCACTATAGACTAAGAGTAAAGTTATAACTGCAAAGTCTCAAAAATAGTCCACTAGTTCTATTCTAGTCCACTAGTCTGCACTGACACCCTAGTTAGTCCTCTTTATAGAACTAGTGGACTATTTGAGACTTTGAAGTTATAACTTTTTAGAATTTCACTTCCATCAGTTAAGGTGTTTCTTGTCAACTAATTGACAGTTAGAGCCCTGCAATTATGGTATTGTAATGTTTAGCTGCACATGAAAATTTCCCATCACATACACTGTTATAATGACATTTATATAATACTGTTGCATTTTTGGGGAATATATTACTGAGTCCCTTTGCAAAGCATTATTCAAATGAACTAAAATTTGAAAAAGAAAAATTTGTTTGATTGTTAAATAAAAATTTCGAAAACAAAAATGATAGACAATAGCCTATTCCATTTGCAGTGTTCTGTAAATGGAAAGAAAATATTAATTACAGTAAACAGTGTTGCTTATGAACGCCAAATTAACTGTAGATGCAAAAAGGTTTCACAATAAAAAATAAATAAACAGCCATGGCCATGGTGAGATTCAAAGGCCAAAGTGATAAAATGATAACCATTAAAGCTCATTTGCATACACAATGTTATGTAAATTTAATTCCACTCCTTATACTATGAAATCTACAGAACCATCAGTGAGGTTTTAATGATGCCTGGAAGAAATATTCATTATGTTTCTGTACGATCAAACTGCATAATGGAGGCCATTTTCTTAAGTTAACTTAAAGAGGAGGAGGGAGGCAGCTTTTCAGTGCAACCAAAAAAAAACTGTAGGCTGAAATGCATATAAAAGGATATACTTACCCAATCTGCACATTGCTGACAACAAACTGAATTAGTTAAATCTCATTTATATGTAAATTAGATGTTTTATACCTTGAGTAAACAGTTTACATCACTAGTCTGTTTTAATGTACTTTTTATATTGTATCACAGATACAAATGATTAATTTTTCCTGATTCACATAGTGTTTGTGCAAAGACATTGGCAGCAATAACACTGCCATGCGACACCACTATGTAAATACAGCTACATTCACCAGTTCCAAGAACAAATGGATACTTGTATGTTTGCAATGAAAATAATATATTTTCACTGAAATGTAAGACCATAGCTCACTAAGAGTCTTGAAATCACTGTCATGAAGAGGTTTCACTTTGCCTCATTGTGAATCATTTGAATTATGTATCTATTTTATCTTTATTTGTATTATATATATATATATATGTTTTATAATCATGGCTCACATGGAAACCACAGCAACAATAAATCCTATCATTTTTTAAATCAAGAAACAGTTACAGAGTAATCTTCACAACAGTGACTTGAGAAATCAGATAATCAATTCACTTCAAGGACCTTAACTGCTGGAAGGTTCATATCCCCTACAATGTACTGTATTTCAATTCAGTGTTAATATGTAGCAGTGATGTAACGGTATACCATGCTCACTATATCCCGCAGTATAAAAATGGATATCAAACCATAAACATTTATATACCTTGCCTACAGTATTCTATGTTATTTATAGCCACAAAAAAATATTTGTGAGCTCTCAATTGGAAGCATCTGCCTGCCTTGCCTACAGCTAAGGAGGTTAGGTCAATGTTTTCAAATGCACTAGCTAGCTTTCCATTGACATAACTATACTGACAGATAGCAGCTAGCTGTTTCAGCTGCCCATTCCCAGAGGTTAGCAAGCTAGCAATCTGCACAGGTACATGTACTGTACTAGGAAGGATGGATGCCTTACAGTACAAATTCACTTGTTTATTTGAATGAACAGATGGGTGGAACATGGTTATAATAAGCAGCTACATTCTCCGTAAGTAAAGATCACCTTCTGTAATGTTACTTACTACAAACTTTGGTCCTTCAGCCCTTTGGACATACAGTGCCGTGCAAAAGTATTCACCCCCCTTGGCGTCTTTCCCCTTTTGTTGCATTACAACCTGTAATTTAAATGGATTTTTATTTGGATTTTATGTAATGGACCTACACAAAATAGTCCAAATTGGTGAAGTGAAAAAATTCAAAAAAGAAAAAACTGAAAAGTGGTGCGTGCATACGTATTCACCCCCTTTGCTTTAATGTATCATATTTAATATTTGGTCGCATATCCTTTGCATGCTGTTACTTCCTGAAGTCTGTGACCCATCAACATCAAAAGACTCTTGATATCTTATTTTCTGGTACTCTTACAAGCGATACTATAATCTCTCTGAATGGATCTCTATGGGAATTGGGGGGTAGCAACCAGATAAGCCGCGTTCTCTGGCTTCAAAGGTGGTGACGGAATGGTGGGTTTCAAGATACTAAGTCTCCGTGTTATAATAAACCACACTTCTTAACTTTGTTTCTTCCGTGGGTATTGTTGCTAGTTAGTTGACGTTGGGTAGCTTACATGTTGAATGCCATGGAATTGTTTGTTTTTTTACCCTGGCAAAAAGCTCCGCTTCAGTTCTGTGCGTTAAGCACTGGCGAGCACAGCAATGAGAAGGCATATGTGACAGCATTAGCTAACGCTAACACACTGGCCGTGTTCGAATAAGGCATTAATGTGGGAACGCATTAGTTTTGACAAATGCTGGTGGGAGGGACATCAGCCTTGTGATTGCTTTGGGATTAGTGACGTCACTATTCCCACTTATAGTACCGCCCAACTTCAATCCAAAAACAAGAGTAAAAGTATCCAGTATCTCTGGAATTCAGAAAGAAATCATTTCCAATACAAGTATATGCATATTGTATGTCCAAAAGACCCAAATTAACCTAATTAGAAGGCAATCACAAATATTTGTTCCCTCTGCTTTAAATCCTGTCCTGGGCCACAAAAAAAATTAAAAATACGCTTGGTGTTATTTTAAACAGCTGCATCATTTTCCGCATAAAGTAGTTAGATAAAAATCGTAGTTTTCAGGTTCTTGCTGCCATCCATGAATGAATAAATATACAATTTCTGTTATTCAAATTTGCCAATACAAGTAGGGCTCAGGGGCAATATGCTTACATTACACTTCAAGCACTGGCAATCAATGTGCCCAAGCAGCAGAAAAGCTAAGCTGGATCAACTGCGAAGAGCAGTGATGTTAGGGGAAAGAGCAGACTGTTGCGCTGTGCCTCAGAGTAGGTACAGCAGTGAGCTTTGTCCCAGTGCTTGAATAACCGGCTCTCAGAGTATTTACAGCAGTGGGCTTTGTCCCAGTGCTTGAATAACCGGCTCTCAGAGTATTTACAGCAGTGGGCTTTGTCCCAGTGCTTGAGTAACCGGCTCTCAGAGTATTTACAGCAGTGGGCTTTGTCCCAGTGCTTGGGTAACCGGCTCTCAGAGTATGTACAGCAGTGGGCTTTGTCCCAGTGCTTGAGTAACCGGCTCTCAGAGTATTTACAGCAGTGGGCTTTGTCCCAGTGCTTGAGTAACCGGCTCTCAGAGTATTTACAGCAGTGGGCTTTGTCCCAGTGCTTGAGTAACCGGTTCTCAGAGTATGTACAGCAGTGGGCTTTGTCCCAGTGCTTGGGTAACCGGTTCTCAGAGTATATACAGCAGTGAGCTTTGTCCCAGTGTTTGGGTAACCGGCTCTCAGAGTATTTACAGCAGTGGGCTTTGTCCCAGTGCTTGAGTAACCGGCTCTCAGAGTATTTACAGCAGTGAGCTTTGTCCCAGTGCTTGAGTAACCGGCTCTCAGAGTATGTACAGCAGTGGGCTTTGTCCCAGTGCTTGGGTAACCGGTTCTCAGAGTATTTACAGCAGTGAGCTTTGTCCCAGTGTTTGGGTAACCGGCTCTCAGAGTATTTACAGCAGTGGGCTTTGTCCCAGTGCTTGAGTAACCGGCTCTCAGAGTATTTACAGCAGTGAGCTTTGTCCCAGTGCTTGAGTAACCGGTTCTCAGAGTATGTACAGCAGTGGGCTTTGTCCCAGTGCTTGGGTAACCGGTTCTCAGAGTATATACAGCAGTGAGCTTTGTCCCAGTGTTTGGGTAACCGGCTCTCAGAGTATTTACAGCAGTGGGCTTTGTCCCAGTGCTTGAGTAACCGGCTCTCAGAGTATTTACAGCAGTGAGCTTTGTCCCAGTGCTTGAGTAACCGGCTCTCAGAGTATTTACAGCAGTGAGCTTTGTCCCAGTGCTTGAGTAACCGGCTCTCAGAGTATGTACAGCAGTGAGCTTTGTCCCAGTGCTTGAGTAACCGGCTCTCAGAGTATTTACAGCAGTGAGCTTTGTCCCAGTGCTTGAATAACCGGTTCTCAGAGTATTTACAGCAGTGAGCTTTGTCCCAGTGCTTGAGTAACCGGCTCTGAGTATTTACAGCAGTGAGCTTTGTCCCAGTGCTTGAGTAACCGGCTCTCAGAGTATTTACAGCAGTAAGCTTTGTCCCAGTGCTTGAGTAACCAGTTCTCAGAGTATGTACAGCAGTGGGCTTTGTCCCAGTGCTTGGGTAACCGGTTCTCAGAGTATATACAGCAGTGAGCTTTGTCCCAGTGTTTGGGTAACCGGCTCTCAGAGTATTTACAGCAGTGGGCTTTGTCCCAGTGCTTGAATAACCGGCTCTCAGAGTATTTACAGCAGTGAGCTTTGTCCCAGTGCTTGAGTAACCGGCTCTCAGAGTATTTACAGCAGTGAGCTTTGTCCCAGTGTTTGGGTAACCGGCTCTCAGAGTATGTACAGCAGTGAGCTTTGTCCCAGTGCTTGAATAACCGGCTCTCAGAGTATTTACAGCAGTGAGCTTTGTCCCAGTGCTTGAGTAACCGGCTCTCAGAGTATTTACAGCAGTGAGCTTTGTCCCAGTGCTTGAGTAACCGGCTCTCAGAGTATGTACAGCAGTGAGCTTTGTCCCAGTGCTTGAGTAACCGGCTCTCAGAGTATGTACAGCAGTGAGCTTTGTCCCAGTGCTTGAGTAACCGGCTCTCAGAGTATTTACAGCAGTGAGCTTTGTCCCAGTGCTTGAATAACCGGTTCTCAGAGTATTTACAGCAGTGAGCTTTGTCCCAGTGCTTGAGTAACCGGCTCTGAGTATTTACAGCAGTGAGCTTTGTCCCAGTGCTTGAGTAACCGGCTCTCAGAGTATGTACAGCAGTGAGCTTTGTCCCAGTGCTTGAGTAACCGGCTCTCAGAGTATTTACAGCAGTGAGCTTTGTCCCAGTGCTTGAATAACCGGTTCTCAGAGTATTTACAGCAGTGAGCTTTGTCCCAGTGCTTGAGTAACCGGTTCTCAGAGTATTTACAGCAGTAAGCTTTGTCCCAGTGCTTGAGTAACCGGTTCTCAGAGTATGTACAGCAGTGGGCTTTGTCCCAGTGCTTGGGTAACCGGTTCTCAGAGTATGTACAGCAGTGGGCTTTGTCCCAGTGCTTGAATAACCGGTTCTCAGAGTATTTACAGCAGTGAGCTTTGTCCCAGTGCTTGGGTAACCGGTTCTCAGAGTATGTACAGCAGTGGGCTTTGTCCCAGTGCTTGGGTAACCGGTTCTCAGAGTATTTACAGCAGTGAGCTTTGTCCCAGTGTTTGGGTAACCGGCTCTCAGAGTATGTAGAGCAGTGGGCTTTGTCCCAGTGCTTGGGTAACCGGTTCTCAGAGTATGTACAGCAGTGAGCTTTGTCCCAGTGTTTGGGTAACCGGCTCTCAGAGTATGTAGAGCAGTGGGCTTTGTCCCAGTGCTTGAGTAACCGGCTCTCAGAGTATGTAGAGCAGTGGGCTTTGTCCCAGTGCTTGAGTAACCGGCTCTCAGAGTATTTACAGCAGTGAGCTTTGTCCCAGTGTTTGGGTAACCGGCTCTCAGAGTATGTACAGCAGTGAGCTTTGTCCCAGTGCTTGGGTAACCGGTTCTCAGAGTATGTACAGCAGTGAGCTTTGTCCCAGTGTTTGGGTAACCGGCTCTCAGAGTATGTAGAGCAGTGGGCTTTGTCCCAGTGCTTGAGTAACCGGCTCTCAGAGTATGTAGAGCAGTGGGCTTTGTCCCAGTGCTTGAGTAACCGGCTCTCCTGACACAGCCCTCTATCTGAAAGTCACTGGTGGACGGTCTGCCGAAACCACATGAGCAATAAGGTGAAAAATGACTTTTCTCCCTTCAGTCTTGACTGGGCTCCCATCAGCCTGTAAGTGGTTAAAAACATTTAGCTACGGTGTTGCTTTGCTGAAACAGCAACAGGGCATTAATTTGACATTAGCGCAGTAACATCAATTCCCCTCCGTTTCCAACTTCGGTAATGCATTTACTGGAAAGAGATTAATATCAATTCCATAAATCATTCAGCAGAATATCCGGACCCAGAGACATTGGGGTAATGTCATATATGTTAGCTGATCTCAGTCTGGGAGCCCAGTACCCATTAATCAACGTCTGAGGTCCTCAGAGCATGTCATCTGGGAAAATAGAGAAACTAGAAGAAAAAAAAAACCTCTGATTATTTATTTATATTACTCCTATAAACATATGTTTATATCCTTTATATGCTTATACTTCCCTGCTTTCCTGCATCGCTCCGTTGACTGATTACAAGCTGTTGCCCTCATTTTATTCGAAACTCTGGCCCATTCATTCCACTCCAGTAAGTAGACTGCCCAATACAGCCCAACCTTTAAACATGTTTCCTGTATTCACTAAGAGTAGCTCCTTCACTCCTCCTAATATCACTACTTTTCTGCTACGTATAAATGTCACATGTGAGTTATATGCAATTAAAATGCTTGCCTACATATGCTAGGCCTGCCCTATATCATAAGCCTAGCCTAGCCTGAATATGCCATTTTTGCAAAGTCTAAGCCATTGTGACTTGCACGCCACTATCATGCATTCACTGTCTATACTCATACTAGAAAAATCTAGGCCTGCCATTAAAAGTATTGATATCAAAATGAGGTCAAGTTACAACAAACAATAATGCCTATCTTAGCTCACACAAATTAAACAAACCCTATTCCAAAGCAGTGCTACCCAATATTTCCTAAATTATTTTTTGTAACTTGGCCCTGTGTTTTTTCATCTACCCGTCTGAAGAAAATGTGGTCACTGAAATTGTATGTGTCACATCAAAGTGTGAAATAAAAAAATGTTTTTTCAAAATGTTTTTTGTTGAGATTTTATGAAAACAGTCATAAGTAACAGAAAAGTATGGAGAACACTTCTGTGGATATAAAATAAAATGGAAAAAAAAGCCGAATGCTTCAGCCTAACTAATAAAAGAGGCTTAATATGTGCTACACAGCCAGGACAGTCCAAGATATAATATACAGAGGGGTCCTTACCTGGGATAACCCGTGAAGTTATCAGGGTAGGGACCTTTGTGTACATACTACTGTGTATATCACAGCAGAAACATGTGACGCACAACAACATACCCCGACTATTTATTATTATCATTATTATTATTATTATTATTAAAAGTTATTAATCTTAAGATTACCCAGCTCATGCCAAATAAATGCTGAATGAACGACAAGCTTAAATTTATGATTATGATTTATGATTAAGATTATGCCCGTCACAAACATGAACCTGGTGTCTTGTCTGTAGAAGACCCTGAACCTTTGCCTCGCAGTAGATAACAATGCTGTGAAGGTTCCAGGGTCTCTCCAGCTCAGAGACTCTCTTCAATGCCCACTTAACCTTGTCCCAGTGGGAAAAAAAACATTGTTTTCATTAGTACTGTATTCACTCAGCGTAAAAGTGCTCAACAAAGGCCATTTACAAAGCATTTGTCAAAACATTAACTCTTTTTAATTACAGTTTTCAACAGGGGAAACTGACAAGGTAACAGAAATAAAGCATTTCTATTTTAATGGTAGATAATTAGCCATTAAAGACCACATTTTGCAGCCACAATGCTCTGCGTCAGTTTCTGTCACTAGAATGAATATTGTTATTTTCTCACTAACTGATGACAAGGCCAAACATGGTATCTTTTCAAACATTGTCTGATTTTCTTTTATTAACAATAGTCGCACAACTATGAGATACTGAGGATAAACCAAAATGATCCCCCTACAATGGTACAAACATAAAGATAGGGTCACGGAGTGGATCGGTATCAGTATTCGCTCAGTTTCAGTTGAAGACAACGCACGCAGTTAATCTGATTATGACACATTTCATAAATGACCTGTTTTCGGCTCAATAAAGAGGAATGCTAAAATAATTATCAGCAGGACCCTGAATTACAAACGAACTTTCAAAACTTCACAAATAGACATATTCTTTTGTTTCAATTGCTTTCACGAGGATCCAAAAAAACAAAAAAGAAACTGCCATCACAACTTAAAAATGAATGACGGTAATAGATTTAAACTGATGCATCAGCAGATGTATAGTACAGTAGAAGTAAAGGATTCCAATGTAGCTGTAGGCAGAATAATGACAGCATATGAACAAGAATTGCGTAAGTGAAAATAAAAGTACCTTTTAGTCTTACACTGAACTTAATGTACAGTTCAAATAAAGTGTTTTGTTCCATCGATCAGGAATAGGACACACTCACCACACAACCCTTTTTTAAAAGAAAGAACCAAAATGATCTCATTTGAAATTATTTAGTGGTTCCAATAGTAACTCCCAAGTAATAATCTGTATTCCCAAGAGTGCAAACTATCACAGTCATGGTTGGGGAATTGGAGGAAAATAAATGTCAAAATGATAATTGTCTATTTCAACAGAAACGTAACTAAATTCACAGAAGATAACAAGCTTACTTGCCACGATTAGTACAGGGCGGAGCAGCCACCTGAAAATGATTTAAGACTAATATACATAAAAAATTTAAAACATCATAGAAATACTGAATTGTAACAAAGAGTCTAAATTCAACCATCCATTCACGTAAAAATTCACTTGAGGGGGTAAATGTAACTTTCTAATGTAAGAGGCAATGTTTTGTTTGGGTACAGTGATACTGTATGTAGCAAAGGTTACAAAAACAGTACAATAGTACAATAGTACTAAAAGTATTGTCAAAGTATTGTTACCAAGTACTAGCAACAGACTGGTTTATTGTAATAGGGTCTGTAAAAAATGCTTGCCAGGTTTTATTATTGTGAATTATCATGTTTTGTTATCAAAAACTTTTCTGCTCCCTATTTAAGTTATTGCGCTATATTTTAATGACCTTAGCGCATGGTCTCAAGCACATAGTGCAAGTGCATTTAGGGCGTGTCCAAACTGCGGATAATTTGAGTGCAAAGTAAGGCACAAGGTTCAAATGGACAAAACTTAGTCTCTTCTTTAATTATAGGTGTGTCTTGGGCGTAACTAATTAACCAATCAGAGTGCCATCTCCCATTTGCACAGTGGCCATGGCGCCGCGGCCAAGATTTTGCTCAACTCAGATATTAATTTCTCCTGCAACCAAACTATGAGTGGAAACAACAAACTCTGTGCTTTACCTTTATTAGTATACGCTTCCTAACAACTCTGCCGAATACAGAGTTTCTAATTGTCACTATCGTCCTATAGAAAGTCCATGTAACTAGCAACCCCCCCCCCCCCACCCAGTCTTGCCCGCAACTACACCGACCCATGCATGACACAGTGGACAATAGCGTCTATGTATCAGATCATAAATATATTTTTTTATCACCAAAAATTTGTATTCCGTCATAGCAACAAGATAAACCCACCACTAGCCTGATCATATGGTAAAAAACAAAGCCATAGAAAGCCCTGCTCACTCAACTGCAAAATAGACATGTGAAATTCTAGTGTAATTATACCATGTCATCAATATCTATCTATCTGCAGTTCAATAAGTATATCTATAACTATCAATATCTGCTACTAAATATTAAATACATTTCCAATCCTATTGGTTTTTATGGGTATTTGACCCATATCTATCTATCCAGCGATACTGATTAAAAGATAAAAAGAAGTCATTCCCACTTGAAAATTATGCAAAAGTGAGTTTTATTAGCCTAAGCAGTTGATTTGTTGTTAAATAAATAAAAAAAATTATGATTTACAGCAGGGTACACTGCCTATATTTTGCATCACATATCTTTAGTTGTTCTGCATATCACCGTCAGATTTTGCACACTTGTGGACACAAAGTCTATGATCCAGGAAATGTATAGTTCTACCTGTTTCATGTATGCACCTCTCAGTATTTAATTGCAAACATTTAATTTTCAATTAAGTTTCTGTTATGCTCACACCTGACGTTATAAAGCCTTAAATAGAACACCCCCTAAATAGGTGAGAATTGACTAAATGTGCCATCTGCTCAAAGGGGTTGAAATAATGGTGGATTTAGTCAAATTTATAATTGAATCTCCCTAAAGTGATGTAAAGAAGCTGTGTGCTTACCTGCCAAAGTAATGTTCAGATCTTTGGTACACTTCTTAACCAAGCAGCTAATGATTAATGAAAAACTATGAGACCAACACACCACAGTCACGCAACACACCAACTGGTGTAGCAGCTAGAGTAGAACGCGCAAGACCATTTTGATGGGCTGCACATGCGTTACGCCCATACGCTCCGGCGTAGTCCTGCCGTTAGCATCTAATAAGAGTATACGCATGTTGTCAGGTAGGCTACTACATCATACAGCAGCCAGATTCCAGGAGCAGCGGTGAAACTCTATTGCTTAAGGGTATGGAAATCATTGCTTGTGTAACCTTACACGTAGTATCAAAAATCACGTGGATGTCGATGGAGTGGGCTCCCTTATCAGAGATCGACATAAGCAATGGCCCGATGGCCCGGGGCCAGTAAAAAAGTATTTCGGGCAAGTTGATTGGCCAGTCGCTGGTCCGTTCGGGACAGTGACGTTTCCGCCAATCACAGTCACGAGTCAGTTCACGTAATGATGCTAAGTTAACTGGCTGAAGCTAGCCCGCGATTGCAGTCAGTATTTTCACCTTGCTACTGAAGGTTTCACCTCAGCAAATAGCTACTTTGAAAATAATGTCAAAGGAAGCGTATGAGGCTACTAAAATAAGAGGGGGTTCTGTGCTGGCAAAGCGGGTGGCGGACAACCCGTCAGATGGGCCACTTCATGTCTGGACACAACGGGCAAACGACGACACAATCCAGCGGGTGGAGAAGTTAATAAACACAGCTTTCCACATCGTAAAAAGTGAGCTCCCCTTCACCTCTTATGAGAGAACGGTCGCCCTTCTAAAGAAGAACGGAGAAGACGTTGGCTCTCAGTACACCACTGATGTCGCATGTCGAAGGTAAGTTACTCAGCTAGCTAATATGTTACTATAACTTGTCAGTCAGCTAACAACTAGGGATGTGCGCGTTTAGTCGACTAGACCAGGGGTTCTCAAACTTTTTGTTTATGCAGACCACTTTTTATTATCAAGGATTTTCGCGGACCTCGATTGTAATTGTTGACGGGGAGGGGGGGGTGCAATCACCTTTTTTTTAAATTTTTATAAAAACTTTATTTAACGGTTTATGTAACGTATGTACCGCGGGTGCGCGTCCGCGTGTTGTGTGTCGGCCGCGGGAGCGCGTGTGTGTGCGTGTGTGAAGATGGTGCAATTTAGCTATTGCAAGATAGTGAGTAAACACATTCACGTTCATTCATTCTTTTTTTCTACGGACCACCTGCAGTACCCTCAGTTTGAGAACCGCTGGACTAGACGATTAAACGTTGCTACCCTCGCTAGTCGGCACCAGAAATACTAGTCGGTTAAACTTATTATTTTATTAATGTACGCATTTAAATTACATATTGACATAATTTGCACTGAAATGTCATGTTTTCCTGGTTAAATATTGCTTTATAAAAAAACGAGCATCCGTTACTAATGTTAACAACGCCGGATTTAAAAAAAAATAATATTTTTTTAAACGAAGGTACACTAACGTTAGCCAACTCATTTCCGAGACTGTTTAAACTTTAGTGTCCGTTGCGTTTAAAATGGTAATGAACACTGAGGTATGAGTGAATAAGTTAAACACATTAAATAGACCCAATATTGTAGTTGTCCTAACTTGTCCTTTGTTTGTTTTCAGGTTTGTAGATGTTATATTTTGTGAGCTGTGGGAGAGCTGTACAGCAGAAATCAAAGCAGCACATTTTTTAAGTGTTCTGTCAGACTCTTCTACTGACGTGAGTGGCAGAGACCTGGAAGGGGTTTTTGTGAGGATCTTGAGCCGTGGACAGCCCAAGACCATGTTTATTGGTGTAGAGGAGCTCCAGCACGCCACAGCGCCTGGGCATTATGCTGCGAT
This sequence comes from Ilyophis sp. 1 JC-2022, assembly GCA_022702515.1. NCBI lineage: Eukaryota > Metazoa > Chordata > Actinopteri > Anguilliformes > Synaphobranchidae > Ilyophis > Ilyophis sp. 1 JC-2022. The sequence goes on from CM040403.1 coordinate 109,323,651, forward strand.
GAGCACTGGTAATTGGCTATTGAATCTGTCGTTTGTGTTGCTGTGTTTTCACTTGTTGAGTACAACAATAAACAAATGTGTCTATCTGTCTACAGCACTGGATAAGGCAGCAGTGGCGGCCGGCCTATAGAGGGCGCTGGGGCGCCGCCCCCCCTCCCCCACATACAAATTGTAAAAAAAGTTTTAAAAAAATTATTATTTTTTATTATTATTTAATTTTTTTAGTAGCTTAAAATTATTATTTTTTATTATTATTTTTTATTATTATTTAATTTTTTAGTAGCTTAAACATGTTATATGTTGGCCTTGCGTTGTCTAAAGTTTAATACATTACATATGCATGTTCCGGGGACTGCGGGGCGCCGGTAACGTTATGGTGAATCAGAGCACTCATTCATTTTCAGGCGAGCCCCCTTATACTGCTGCCTGATTCGCGGCCAAAAAAGGAGGTCCCCGGGCGCAGGCCTGTGCGCCCCGGACTATCCTACCCTTTTCTGATTAGTCCTCATGGTTTATGATATTATTGGATTGGATTTAAGGCATGTTTATCACGCCCAGCCGGCATCTAGCAGGATATCACTGCGAGTGCGCAAGTACTACGGATAGGTTCAGTCGGCTGCTACTCATTCATTCAAGTAGAGCTAAGCGAGAGAGATAATTCGAAATGGCTTCTTCAAGTGGAACAGAAAGCAAAGAAAATTCGGTTATTTCTTTGCAAAAAGAACCTTTCTCAAGGCGTTCATTGGGAGAAACGGGTCGGGCTCGGTCACGGCGGCCGAACAACTAGCGAACATTTTACTTTTGAACTACAGTAAAACCTTGACATACGAGTGCACTAACTTACGAGTATTCCGAGCAATTTCTTGCTTCGCCTTACGAGCCTAGACCCGAGTTACGAGCCGAGCAAGCGGAGCATTGCGAATGCGAATGCAATTTCGGAAATTGCATTCGCATTTCCGAAAAATTCTGAAGGGAAGGAAGAAACAAACCACCATGGATAGGTTTTTATCGAAACGCCCTGCAGATCAGTCAGAAAAGCGTGACGAAAAAGCCAAAAATCTATGAAAAAGATGCAAACGTCACTGATGAAGATTAAGTGTAAGTGAAGAATAATAATGTAGCAATTAAGTTTAGAACCAGTTTATTTCTTTATATTCTATTTTATTATCTTTGTATTATATTTTGTATTAATTATTTATTATTTATAAATACATTTCTCATTTTTATAACAACGTAACAAAGAAATTAGGGTGTTTTTTGGGGGGCTGGATCGGATTAATGGTATTTAAATTAATTTCAATGGGGAAAATTGATTTGATATACGAGTAAACCGAGTAACGAGCTCGGTCACGGAACGAATTAAACTTGTATGTCAAGGTATTACTGTACTAATTGGGATGGGTTAGCTTACTTCACATGGTGCTTCAAGTTGTTTTTGGTGAAAATATAGTGTGAAATAAATAAAAATGATACCGAATATTGTGTGTGTCTGTTATCTACCAATAAAACAATGCCTTTTGACGGTCATTTAGGTGCCCAGTGACCACTAAACAGAGAAGCTGTAACCATGGTAACAACAACTGCGTGACAGGGAAACACAATGTCAGCGCTTCAGTGCCTTAACTGCGTCGGGCTCGGGTCGGGTTCGGACATAAAAAGCAGAATTCCTGTCGGGTTCGGGTCGGGCTCGGTTACTACTATCTCGGGCTCGGTCGGGTTCGGACAGAAATATGCGGCCCGATCCGCACTCTAGTTCAGTGATGTCTTACTTGAAAAACTGTCCTCCACTGTTGCCAATCAAACTGTCTTATGCAACTGAGACACACGGTAGCTTGTTTTTTCTGTTTAAAGTCAAAGTCAGATGTATTTGTTTTTTTTTAGAAATGCTAGCGCCCCAACCTATATTTAGATCACCAGCCGCCACTGTAAGGCAGACCTATCCCAATGGAAGGAGAAGGTAGTGGACCCATGCCAGTAGTGAAGAGGTGGCTCAAGGAGGCAGACAGAAAGAGCTTGCAGTGAAAGATCCACAGTTCAGTCCACAGTATTAATATAAGATAAGATAGAATTTATTGTCCCAAAGGAAATTTGTCTTGGAAACATACAGTAGCCGTCACCCATACACATACACACACAAAACATATGCAAAAATGTATATTCAAATCTTTAAAATGTTCTAAGAAGAAAATGAATCAGTTCTTTGTTGTTTAGGCGAATCATTACAATGTATATACGATTAATAAATAAACAGTTTCATGGAAAAGTGTTTTTTCTCTCTCTTTTTTTCGGGGCCAGTAAAAATATACAAGGGGCCAGTAAAACTCTGATCTACTGGCCCGGGGGGCCAGTGGGGGAAAAATGTTACGTTGGACACTGCCCTTATGTTTCACATATATAAGCATTCTCTGCTGGGGCCGAACCCCTGGGAAGTCAAAGTTTGCCATTAACTCCTGTTTTACCCGTTCTTGGCTGGAAGATGCTATGGGGAATTGAATGTGTTCATTAGCATATTGGACTATAGGCTTGAGGTAACTGCATGTATGACCAAACTTACGGCAGATTCAGAAATGCCACCAATTGAACTTAGGGAATGATGGAACAAATGTAGATGACAGATATTTGTTACAGCGTGGCGGGAAGAGCACAATTTACAGCAGTATTCCCCTTCACTGAGGGACAAGTATGTGGTCCTTAGCCAATGGACCCTTGTTTATTATTTTTATTTAGTTTATTTGTTGATATACACAATAATAATATTTCATCTTGTAATCGTCATATTTGTATGCATGTTTGTGCCTGCCCCTGTGTGTAACAGACAGGAGGATGCACGCACGTCGCATACACGCCTAAGTAGGTGCACATTACTCTTAAAATTGTGCCCTAAAAATAACAATGAAACAACTGCAACATGACTTAAGACCAGGTCTGTGTTGGTTTTAGCGCAAATGTTATCAGCTGCATGAATATAGCAATGCGGCAGCAATGCGTCTGATCACACCTCACCTCCAGACCAACTGCTCGGCGTGCTTGTTTCAGACCGACGCAGTTGTCATCTTCCCATCCAGCGCCCATGTTGTTTAAATAGCTAGTTAACTTGCTCCCATCCTGGCGGGTTGGTCTGGAGGTGAGGTGTGATCAGGCACATTGCTGCCGCATTGCTATATTCATGCAGCTGATAACATTTGCGCTAAAACCAACACAGACCTGGTCTTAAGTCATGTTGCAGTTGTTTCATTGTTATTTTTAGGGCACAATTTTAAGAGTAATGTGCACCTACTTAGGCGTGTATGCGACGTGCGTGCATCCTCCTGTCTGTTACACACAGGGGCATGCGCAAACATGCATACAAATATGAGCGTAAGGTAGAGCCCATTGTATTTTTTAAATACAACGGGTGGAAAATTGCATTGGTTCAACTGCCTTTTTTGACTTCATGATGTGATAAGAATGACAAAAAATATAGGAAAAAACTGTGTACACTTGACTCAACCACTTTTTTCCACTCACCACTCTCGAAGCATGCGTCAAAGATGAGGTGACCCTTCCGAGGAACACCTGTGTAGCCTGGTGGGGTGACAAGCAGCTTGTTGATGTTGCCAACTAAAGCGTCTTCACCTCCAGTTTCACTGCCTATGACAAAGAAAAGTCACTTGTTGTGCCACTCAATATACATTGATGTTCACTACTTCATTATCATTTATTTTAGTGATTTGAGACTCTTTACCTTTTTTGCATGCAATCTCTTCATATATGCCTACTGTAAATCTAATTTACTAAACTGTCTTAAGGTAACATAAGGTGTGCCGTGTCTGATTAAGGCAAGCAAAGAAATAACCTATACCAAAGATTCTTAGTCGCTTCAATGCACTTGTTTGATACACTCTCTCCTTTGGTCCAGATTGTAACTGTAATAACTGGTTACTTGCACACATTTCTCACACAGATGGTGTTCCTATTCTTTATTTTTTAATGAATTTTCTAATTAATTAAAATAGTCAACAGTGTTCTACAGGAAACAGCCATGCCCATTAATATTACTAAAAAATGATAAAGTAGTCTAAGTAACATGGCCCTTCTACAACAGTCTGCTGTACATGTTTACCAGCAGGATACCATCAAATTTAATTCACGAATGTAGGTTTTTAAATGTTTTTTATTTTTTATTTTTTTGCATAGTTGTAGTTTTGATATGTGGTATTGAAATATAAAGCGATGCAATTTACCAATGTCCATTTAACCTTGAGATTTTTCAGAATTCCAGATTTTAACGTTAATATTATGCTGAAAGACATGTTCCTGCTCAGTCCTTCTTTTGGTCAAATAACTGATAGCTTTGGTCCATACTGAAAAACCAACAACACAGCAAACTTCATGGACAAACCAGAATGAATAGTGCTAATAGGTTATATTTTAATAAGACACTGAAGCCAATAGTAGATCTATAAATCAGGCTACATATCCAATAAATTTCAGGTCTTGAAATAGTAAATGCTGTGATCAACAGAACTTTGCACCTTCACACCTAGAACAATAACTATAATGATAGAAGCAATACATTTCAAGCAATCAGAATGCATATGGCCACACTACAACGACAACTATAAATGCAGCCAAAACGATAAATATAACTATAAATTTGGATATTTGCTCTGGGAGTGTTTTTTTTTTTTTAAACAGGCACAAAAATAAAGCACATTCAGCCAATCAAAAGTGTGTTCAAAAGTGAAAAATCCTTGCACCGCATCTTCCGCTGACAGTTTAATTCCATGACAGACATCCCACCGTCCCGCACACATTACTCAGCTACAGTATGGCTGCTATGGCATCTAGTTTGAACGAGATAACCTGTCTTTAAAGGAGGACAGCTCTCTCAGCAAGGTGTTGGACTCCTCTCTCTTTTGCAGCAGCTCGTGTACCCAAATTCGCCGACTGTACCTTTTGTTTGTTTTTTTAGAAAGTGTGTACAGTAGTATGAGACTGGTGAAATAACCATCCTCCATCTTCCAAAAATGATGCTTCACAGAACGATACAGTGGAACATTGTGGAAAGATATCATAACAGTGTGTATGCTTGTGAAACTTTGTATTGTTATAGTTTTTATTATCGTTTATAGTTATAGTGCTAGGTGTGAAGGTACCTTTAGAACTGCCCAACTGTATATAGGCTAGTTGGCCAGTAAAAGTAATTTTTGAGCATAGCAGTGGACTAGAGTTACAGCAGGGGGCTTTTGAAATCAAATCAAGATTTATTCATATTGCATTTTTTCTAAAAATTGCTTTGAAATATGCACAATATGCTTCACAGCATTTTTTTCTGTGGTAAAATACAGTACTTATCCAATCACTGTATTTAATGGCCTCTTAAATTGGTGGTTCTCCTGCGATTGAAATATCATGTGATGTAAGTTAAAACAAATTGTGTCATGAGAACTAATGTATAGGCTACTGTTTATTCAGCAGTGCAAATTCATGAAAACACATACGTAGGCTGTTTACTGAAAGCTGAAACAGCCAATTATTTACAGAAGCAATTGATAAGTAGCTCAACGAAGAAGAAGAAGAAGAAGAAGAAGAAGAAGAAGAAACAGCAGGACAACAACAATGTCATCAACAAAAACAGCTATAATAATAATAATAATAATAATAATAATAATAATAATATTATTTAATACATGTAGGGTCAATTGCAGAGTGCGTACCTGGAGTTTAAACTGCAGATTTAAACCTGTAGACCACGGAACTGGAACAGATAATCCTTATCTCACAGATTTGGATAGCTGCTCTAGTTGTAATGTAGTTCTGTGGTCTAGAGGTTTAAACGTGAGGTTTAAACTCCAGATAAGCACGTTGCAATTTCCCCGTAATGTTCTCGATGCACAGGAAAAACAGAACCAATTCAAAAGGAAATCTTTGCTGATGTTTCTTTATCATTTTGAAAACAACTGCAATTCATCTCTCTCCTGCCAGAGTCGCGGCAACGGGACGTTCCTGAGACAAAATATCTTGGCAAGTGTCTCAGCATGTTAAGCCAGAGGGGCTGTCCTTAAAGAACATTATAAGGCCTGAGGAGGAACATTTCCAGGGTCCTTGTACCACACCTCTACTTTACAGGGGTCGCGGGAGGAGGTCTACGGAAGGAGGCACTTAAAATATGCAACTAATCTTAGAGCAAGACTGTGTGGGCACGTGAAAGAACAGGGATGCTTTACACGTCTTCGATACGTCTGTAGGCATGGCAGGTAAATAGCCTCTAACCATTTACAAGACTGATTCACCTTTATGTAACTTCAAAAAACCTAGAGATGTGGTGAAAATACCCGTCTTATTTCGCATTTTCTTCGATTGCGCAGTGTTTATAATCACGATAAAAACTATTTTCACCGTTTTTACTTCACAAGGTTGCAGCTTGTTTGATTTGTTATTTAAGTGTTTGTTTTTTATCGGCAAGACACCTACGTATACCCAGCCTGCGTTTCTAGTAGGTTACAAGTGATGCGCTTAAAATCAAGCGACCACAACATGTACATACAACCATGTGTTAACGCTAGCAAACAAGCTTTATGCAACAGCGAGAACTCGAGAAGGGTAACGTTATAAGGACGTACACCAACGCTGGTATAGCTAGATATTCTGTTGAAAGCACGACGGACAAGTTACAATAAATTATTGGAAAACATGCACCGTCTGCAGCTATATGTAACTAGCACTAACGTTACGAATAATTATTGATTAGCTTGTTAGCTCTGTGGCAGCTAGCTAAAGTCGTTAACGTTACATGTCATAGCTGTAATAATCTATTCAATTATCACTGGCATGCATTCACAAATGAATGTGCCGTCTGTGGTTTTGGGGGGGTAACAGTTAGCGTTAGACAGTTTCCAAGCAAACTTGCTTAGCAATATTGTTTTCAAATTGTTGGCTAACTAGCCAGCAAGATTACAAGCAGTGTCAGTCTGAGGGAATGAGCTATCTCGCTATCTAATAACGTTACCTGAGCTGAAATGAACATGCAATAACTATTTATGTTTGCTGGCTCCAGAGGCTCGTTAAGATTTAGGCCGACAACATGATGTTATACATATGATTAAGTGCGTGTAAAATTGTCCCAAAACATCAGAATCATCGCATTTTATTGTATTTACACACCAGTTTCGTGGTCTCTGATGTTCTCCTCCATCTTTCTTTCCATCTTGGTCAACACAAGCACGCGACGCTAGCAGCAAGTTGCCACGGTAACGCAACGTGACGGTAGGGGGAGGAGACCTGCATTGTACCATGTGACCTATTGCATACTGTACAACTGCAGGTGCATGTGATGATGGAACATCAAATATTATAAAAATATTTTTAAATATGAATATTTAAATTATAGTTATCAAATTTTCTTTTACAAATGATAGCATTGGCAGCTTTGTAAACAAGTGCTTTAACAATGATGACATTTCTTTTTTAAACAAAAGGGAATGCTTAACCTGAGGTTGGTTCAGTTACATTGCTTGTATCTCTCTTCTAAAAAAAAAAAAAATGTATTCTATCAGTTAGGCAATTTTGTACAATAATTTCACAGAATTAGGGATATACATTTAATTACTATATGCATTAAAGTTTGTTCAACGGGTACAGCATTTAAGCAGGCTTCTCTGCTATTTTGGTACATAATCACTGGTGTTTGCATGTTATGACTGAACATGATAAAATAAAGTATGAATACTTAGCATTTATTGAATTCATGTTTTTCTGTGTGCAAGCCTCATACTTTTAACTGTCATTGATTCCATAGCTTTTTTACATGTACACCAAGGTAAACATATATGGAGATTAAAGCTTGATTTTGCATCAAGTTTAGTATTGTTTGTTTGGAGAGTAGCATGGATATCAGAAGCTAGATATGGAAAATGTCCCAAAGCACCTTGAAAGTATTATCAAGTGTGTTCTTGTGACAAATAACCATGGGAAACACACACACACACACACACACACACACACACACACACACGCATCTTTGTCTACCCATAATAATACCCAAAACTCAGAACTCAGCTAGTATTAACCTCTAGTATGAAGGGCAACCTGTTCTATCAGATAATTTGACTAATCAATAACCTGAGAAGATGCAAGTGACTGACATTAACTGCTTCTCTCAAGTACACCTCATGATAAAAGTGTTGTCATAATAGAAAGTGTCTTAATTATGCACTGTCTTCAAGCGTAATCAAGACTGGTCAAATTAATTTTTCATTATTACTGTAGCAAGGCACCTGGTTGGTTCTTTACAAGTGTAGGAGCTAGTGACAGCTGCATGTTCTGTAGACTTTTGCTGTTGGTCTTCAGGTTTTAATCTTTGTGGGAGCAGCAGCCAGGAGCAGATGAATGAGACTAGGTGGGGGGTCCTCTTTAATAAGATTGCCCTGTTGTTTTCCCTTGATCATATTTGATAGCTAGCTTCAGGCAGCTAGGCAGCTAGAGCTGAATCATGATTATTTTGGAAATGATGAGGAATTGTGATGTCCAATACTTTCTTAAAATTGAAAATTGAATAGCTGTCCTTGCTGTTATATAATTCCTGACCTTGATGAATTAATGGCTTCCTGGTATGTGTGTGTGTGTGTGTGTATGTATGTGTGTGTGCGTGTGTGTGTCTGTGTATGTATGTGTGTGTGCATGCGTGATTATTTTATTATATCTCTTTTTTATCCATTTTTTATATTTGGAGCAATGTCAAATAGGCTAATTTGAATTACTTTGTGCTTCTGTTATTCCAGCTTTGTTCTTCAGAAGTAATGTGATAAGATCTTAGTGGACATTTAGCCAAGTCCCAAACTCCTTTGACAATATTGTATAACAAAAATTCTGTACATGTGTGCAATACCCATCTCTTGTCATCCACTCTACAGACTGAAAAAACAATTTAATGAACACATCAGTCACAGAAAAGAAAAGGAAAATACAGTCCACATCTTGATCCTCAATTTTTAATTGCCTCCCATGAGATACTATTATTTCCCCTCAAAACAAGTTTTACCTACATATAATTCCCGTCATACAGCCTGCACACCACAATGTGACAGAAATTAAACAGACAATATTTATGCAATAATTTCTAATAGATTTAGAAAAAAGATTGTTTACATGTCATGGTTTTATTTCTATTTTAATATAGCAAACCTTATAAAACTGTTCAGTCTTTTATTGCAGACTTACTAAAAATATAGGTTTTCCAAGGGCAGGATTTAAACAAAAATAATGCAATACCTCAAATTTGATTTCAGAGAACTTTGTTCAGTTCACATTTAGTACAAAGGAAACTATTTTTGTTACAAAATATGCATATGTAATGTGTGTTTTATGTGTCTGCACAGGAAACCCTTTTTCTTTTGACTAAGGACCTTCATATATAAACCACCATAAGTGAATGGGAGGTCATGCAGTGAAAAGACAGGACACAGGGGACCAGTAAAGAGGAGGCCGCATGAAGAAAGACACAGAGAGTCACTATGGCGACAGCAATCAGGAGACTTGTGGGATTAAGAGGCCAAAAGTGTGTAGAAGGGGGTGAGAGGCAGCTGACAGATCACACTGCAGACTCAGTGATTCTGACAGTCCATCCCTGTGCATAGAAGACCAGTCTCTTAAGTGCCATTGTACACTGGTAGGGTGATAACAGTCTTTAAGAATATCTGCTATTTGAAATCATAACTTTATATGCAGAATAATTAGATTTTTCGCAATAATAATAATTAAAGCACTAGTTCACTTTCTCGAGGCATTCTGGAGTTTGTGGTCTAAATTAAGAGAATACACTTCAGGTAATCCCAAAACATCTTGTGCAGCGATGTTATGCCTCCAGAGGTTGTGTGTATGTATATTACCTGAGTATTTTTCAAAAAATTATGTTTAATATTAAGGGCCTGATTTACTAAGATGTTTAGCGGGTGCAAAACCTTTTAGCACACGCAAAACCAATAACGCGACAAATGATTGGTCGTGGTATTTGTTTTGCACCAATCATTGGTTGTGTTATTAGTTTTGTGTGTGCTAAAAGTTTTTGCACCAGCTAAACATCTTAATAAATCAGGCCCTTAATATTAAACATAATCTTTTGAAGAATGCTCAGGTAATATACATACACACAACCTCTGGAGGCATAACATTGTTGTACAAAATGTTTTGGCATTACTTGAAGGGTATTCTCTTAATTTAGACCACAAACTCCAGAATGCTCTCGAGTTGCTGTTTTACAGCCAGCAGGTCATCAGAAACTTGTTTAAAATAAGAAATAATTAAAATAACACAAAAACTGCCTTGGTCAATAAAAGAAAACACACAAAAGCTGAAGTAATATTTTAAAAACCCAGAAAGTGAAATATTATTTAAATCAGTTTACCAATTGAACATATACAAGTACAGTATATGCACATACAGGCACACATACACAAGTGCAGCACCAACAGTGTGACAGGGCTATTGCAGTGGCTGTCTCTCCACTCCCTCTTGGCTGTGGTCCACTCTAGCAGATGGTTCAGTGTCAATAGGCTGCTATTAACTAGCCACTTTCCCCCCTGGGGTGAGAGGCAAGGCACATACAGTACCATACATTGAGTCAAAAAAGAACCCCATCCTGAGTTGGTTGGGGTAATTGCACCTTTTTTGCATTAGATTTATTTTTTTGGCATGGAGAATTTACATCCATGGTTTTCAGCATAGTTGATGACCTTCATAATACAGTTTAGGTTCTGAAATTGCAAAGTATGCTTTTCTGCCATGAGCGGTTACTGTAATGACTTCTTATGAGAACTAATTTGTCCCAATGTTTAGATTAGTTTTAATTTCCATTTATTACAAAGCTGGTTAAAACTATTCAGAGGAGTTCAAATTCTTCCTAGACCACTAAATGCATGTTTGAACATTTTTATAAATCTTATATTCAATGATTTGAATGGCTTTTCGTGAAAACATCACAGATTACAACCAAGGCAAGTGGGCATATACGTACAGTCAAATATGATTAATGTTTCTAAATTTGAAAAGTTCACCCATAATCAGAACTAAAAAAATGTCAGTGTTATATTCAGGTTGTATATAGGCCAAATATGTTAATCATTTATCCAATTATTTCCAAGAATGCCAAATTGATATATAGTGAATATATTATTTAAATCAAACAAATGTCAGACCACTTGCTTAGGTTGCTCCTAGCCAAATTGTGAATGCACAACAATTTTTTCAAATATATCTACTTATTGGTCAGCATTATTGTTTCAATTATGATTTTACTTTAGACAACATAATTGTACAATGGTCAAATACAACATTTGCAAAGTATTACATTGTGTAATATAACTTTTACTGCACTGTATGAAAATGCATGTTATTTTGTCAGCAATAAAATCCTTACTATGGAAAAATTTGGAAGCTATAGGAAAGCTAGTCTTGAAAGAAACAAAATTTTACCAGCTGTTCACTCTGTGATTGTATATATAGAGGCTGACTCCATCACACATTCAAACTGGCTAGACAACAGCCAAACATGTCAATGCTGTAGACATCACCATAGACAACATAATATGTTTAACCTTTCTGTTGATGTTCACAAAAGGACAAAGCACTGGCCTGTGCTTGTTATATCCATGTAGTACATGCAGTGTCCTGTTAAATAGTTGGGTTGTTTGAACTCAAAATGAGTTGAATGCTTTTATACCCATTACATACATTTCCAATGAAAACAATTTTGCTATCTGGTGCTTTTTCATAATGAATGAAAGGATTAAAGTATGGTATACATTTCTTTCCAAAATGTATAAAGAATTGATATTGAAACAAAAAAATGTCTGTGTAAATAAAAGCCTATATGAAGTATGAGCGTTAGTAACTTAGAGATTACACAGTAATGTCAGTGTAGCAAAATCTCTGAGGCAGTGTAATTATCTGTGTAAATAAGCAATGCTGTCTGGCCTACACAGCAAAATGTTCAGTAGTAAATCAACTTTGATACAGTGGATGTTAGTGTGATAGAGTAACTTTGATCGCATTTGGACTCATATAAACTCCCATATTAACTCAATCAGAGTTTACTTACTGATAATGTCCTAACCTGCCATTGAATATCTTTGGACAAAGTTCAGTATGATTTCAGTTAACAGCTTTAGCAGTTATCTAGCTAGCAACACATACTGTATATGACATTATTCAAACCTAGGAGCTAGCTAGAAAGATATGGTTACTTTATAGTAATTCTACCCACAGGTCAAATATTCTAACATTGGCTAAGGGACTAAATATATTTCAAGAGAATCTGTTCAGATCTGTTTAAATTATGGTTGCATTTGAAGTAGTAATTTTTATAATACTAATTGCTGGATTGTTTTGTTAACTTTACACTTTGATGTTAAATGGGCCTCCTGTGCCTTCATGGTGATATTGTGTTTGGTATTCTTGAGACTAAATGATGTTCTCCACTTTTATAAGTTGCTCTGGATAAGAGTGTCTGCAAAATGAGTGTGAGAATGCAATGTCATTTCTGTTGATATCTCACAAAACCTACGTGGCCAGTTTGATATCAGTGGCAGTGCACCACCAAAATCAATAAAAAAGCATGCCAATGTTATACATTTTGTTGCCAGCATTTAATTGGTTTAGCTAGATGAATAAACATGGATGCTTACATTGGTGTGGTTTCAATACATTGAAAAAATAAATTGTTCACCACTGTTCAAATACCAGTCAAACAACACAGATATGATTGGTGATTTTCAAAACTAACAGTAGTCTTAAAGGCTTGGTTAAATCACTTTCTGTCCTGAAATGTTATTGAAATTAAGTCAAGTAAGATTATTGCTTTTTCTGTGTAAATACAGCTCAAGATTTTTTTTATCATTTTGAAATTGTGATCACATTCTAACAAAATTTTGCTCACTATTTCAATCACATAATCCCATTCTACAACTCTACCATAAGGAATGTGGATGATTTACAGCTCAGAATGCAGTTTTCTACAGATTTCACTTGCAAATCAACCTTGGGAAAGCGATCAAATCCCTCTGACTTCCCAAGTTCTACATTAGCCCCAATATCTGCATTCTGAGCACAAATGAATGTGCATCATGTATGTGAAAGCCTCCTAATTACATTCTAACCACACTCACAAAACATCTGGGGACCTATGTACCGGTGGTTCTTTGTCCCATAATAAATCCATATACTAATTATATTCTTGACAGTTTTCATTCTCATATTTTTATTAGAGGGCTATTCAAAGTTTATTATAATTATATTCAAACTATATTCTAATCACATTCAAATCACTCAAAATAAGGAACAGGCATTGTTTTGAAATTGGTACAAATCTCAGTTGATAAAAGGCACATACAACTTTCCAGTCTCATAAAAGACTATAGGAAGTCTACTAAACAAAATCTTGTCACCAGATTATGTTCTGGACACTGCAGTGAAACTTTTGTACTACTAGTTCTTGTTGAAAAACAAATCAAAAGTTTTTTTTTCAACCAGTTTTTCACCCAGATTTGTACTTTTTCTCTATATTTACAATACCCAATTGTATTTGTTAGCCTGTTATCACTGCAGTGCCTTCCATCAATTTGAGTGAGTGCAGACAAGGATTTTCTACCCACTGAAACCCTTCTGTTCAGCCAACCAGATGAGCTACACAGTCTTTGCATTGGGGGAGCATACGTCATGCATAGCTGCAAGCACCAATCGACCAACAGAATCGCCGATGCACAGTGAGGTGAGGACAATCCTGCTGACTGAAATATATCTTCCCTGGGTGATGCTAATGTCGCATATGCAACACAGTGTGGGGCTGCCTGTCACAGTATTCACTAGCATAGCCAGGATTTGATGCCAGACAGAGGGGCGCATAAAGGCTCTACTGCCTTAGCAGTATGAATTATTTGCCAGTCACAAACATGTCAAAGTAATGTCAAAAAAGCATTTCTTTCCTTCCAAATAGAAATTGCAATGGTAATAAATGGCATCGGTCACAATAATTGGCAGCCAACTTTAAAAACAAGATCTAAAATCAAACTTTGTTAAGAGCTATGATATGACTCATTGTTAACATTTCAACTGTTTCTCAATCCAATAGATAGCCTACAGTTGTTTATTTACTTAAAATTTTTTTTTTTTAAAGCTATACATTTATTTACAATTACTTTTACTATTTAATGTACTAATATATACTTCATATTTACATATACATATACAAACTTTGTACTTTATAATAGCTATAACTTTCTATATAAATAACTGGCATTCAGGTAGCCAGCTAAAGCATGGTCTTGCCTGGAATCTTTACCATGCCATGGCAAACTCTCACTGGGGCCGTCTCTGAATCAGGGCACTTGCCTACTATTGAGTATGCCAGTTGAGTATACTTCTTTAAAAAGCCGTTAAGTATGCGACAATTCTGAAATGTGATTCTTCCTAATATCCCCAGATTATATACTTACTTCCGGGTTTTCGCTGACAATAGTATGGAGGGTATTTTTCCACATACTGCATGTCACTAAACAATATGCAGTAAGCAGTATACAGTATGCTAGTACACAGGACGCAGTAGATAAGGCTCAGGTGATGTCTAATTGGCTAAAGCATCATCCTCAGAGGGAAGATTTGTGTTGGCAGGGTATTCCCAGCCTCACTACACAGCAGTGCAGTATGTGCAGTTCTATGGTGCTATTGGAGCACGGCTCAGGTGGTAGACTGCAGCAGTGAAAAGGAGTGGCACTTGGACGCACGCTCTTCTTCACTTTCCAAAATTGACAGAGGAAGGTGTAGAAGTGGAGCAGGCTTACATACGTCTTTAACTAATAAAAACTGAGAAAAGAAAGAAAATTGTGATTAAAAAAATTAGGTTCCTACGTAATATTAGCTCTTATACTCTTCTAAAACACTGTTTCTTTTTGTATACAGTTACATTATAAACAAATGTCTAGTACATGTCTAACATTTATTTAATATTTATTTTATCATAATGATTTTTCTGTAACATGTAACCTAACTTACTGTGGTCAGCAGTCATATTGCTGGCCCTCTGCTCACCAGGTATTTTGTTTTACTTTTCAGTGTTTCATGCAACACTGCCTTGTTATCTACCATCAAGTATTTAAGGTGTATGCCTCTAAATTCTATTTAGATGTGTTTAAGAAAATAATATTAGAATTATTATAATATTGCCCACATCCACACTGAGTTCCAATTTGATCTCATTTTAATTTAATATTTACACCTCAGCTGGCATAGGTAATAACTTTTCCAATCACTCTGCACTTGCTCAAACCCTTACCACAAGCCTGCTGAGTGTGGCTTTATATGTACAGCCTGAATGGCTGGGTGAAGTCAGCATGTGTGAGAGCAGAGTATTCCAGCACTGCTTCTCTTCAGCCGTTCAAATGATATTTAGCAGTTGGTAGTCCTCGCAATAGAGGTACGCTTCAAATTAAGTGTCGAATCTCACACTTGGGGGTACACCTATATTGATGGCATAATGGAATACTCAGGGCATGGCAGAGAATCTGCTATCTAGCCAATGGTGGGATCCAGAGTCATAACTGGCTATGTGTGAAACTTGCACTAGTAGCTCATGCCAAACTAAAGAGCAATGCAAAAAATTCCTTTCTGAACTATTTTCAGCTAATTTGCAAGCTGTGAAATAATATCTTTTGGATTGTGGCACATCCAGTGCTTTCATGCGGCCAATGTTTTTGGCGGGGTCACTGCAGGCAATGTAGTTTTCCAGAGCTCCAATATCAAATCTTAAATCACTTAAATGACATAATGGATTGTTCATTAATATACATGTATGTTAAACTTATGTTAATTGTTAATCTACTATCTTCATAACCTATGACCTACCATCTTTCTCTTGGGATCAAGCTCAATCTAGGTTGCTTTAATAAATAAATCCTGTAAGGACAAATAAAAGTTTTACAATAGGTGAAAGCAAGACACATGAACAGACACACATGCTTTACAAGCACAAAGTAAATAAATTAAACAGACTTCTTATCCCAATTAATTTATTAGAACTACGAGTAATAGCCCAATAAGAATTTATTGAGCAGTAAATGCTGGGCCAAGGAATACTATACAAACAGAAATATTACATCAGTGCTATCACTATAGTGAGACAATGCACTTTTGAGATTGCTTGTTTAAATGTAAAAACAAGCAACCTATGGGTGACTGTTTGAACTCAGGGTGCTAAGAGAGGTAGTTACACTCTTGCAAGACCATAATTATATGTTATTTTTGCATTTACTGGTTTTTTATTGCCTCTGTATTTCTTGTGATTGTATTTAATATCGGTACAAACCTAATATATAGTATTCACACATTCTTTAGTACTCTTGTCAATTGACCAGTTCATTATGAAAGAGAGTGTTGCCATAATATACCTGGTTAAATAATGGTAAGTCGTAATAAATAACATTTATTGTTTTTTTCTGCCTCACAGCAAGAAGGTACAAAGTTTGAATCCCAGCCGAGGGCCTTTCTGTGTGGAGTTTGCATGTTCTTCCCTTGTCTGCGTGGGTTTCCTCTGGGTACTCCAGTTTCCTCCAACAGTCCAAAGACATGTTTATGTTCATTGGAGAGTCTAAATTGCCTGTAGGTATCAGTGTGTGAGTGAATGGTGTGTGTGCTCTGCGATGGATTGGCAACCTGTCCAAGGGGTATTCCAGCCTCTCGCCCAATTACTGCTGGGATAGGCTCCAGCCCCCCTACGACCCTGACGGGAATCAGCAGGTTAGATGGATGGATGGATGTTTTATTCTGTAAATTCCTGGCTGTGTTATTTGAACAGACCCTAGACATTTTGTCCTTTTCTTAGCTGACTACCTGACACAGTTCAATTTAGCGCTGACTGACAAAATGTCACAACGCTGTTTACTAACCCACCCGGGGATATTAAGTCAAATGCACATTGTGTGGAAGATAAGTTTCAGTTTGTCTTTTCTTTCAACAAAATATTTAATGGTAAACCAAGTGAAGTGACACATGTTGATAACAGTTGATTCCATATGATATAGACAATTATTGTTTCAGGTTGTCTTGGGCACAGGGATTACTGTTGCGGTTGTCCAAGCAGTGGAAACAATACATGAATCAAGCAGTCTGGAAAGACCTCACTCAATTCATTAACACAGAATTGTGGGACCTGCCACGGGTGCCATCTGGACCTGGGGATTTGGCAGTTAAGGGCACATAGTCACAACTTTGTTAAAAACAGTTTCTGATGCATTCACTCATTTTTATAATTGAGGTCAAATAAAATATTTTAAAAATCTGTAAAGAACATGTTAACGTCATTATTTGTCTAAAATAATATGTTAATGGTGTTATTTAAAGCCACACTGCCAGTACCTCCTATATTGGATATTCTCATCTTATCCAAGATCATAGAAGCAATGTTTTTTCTCTCAGGCAGAAGAGATTTTGCTGTCCAAATGTCCACCGAGTCTTGTTTTCGTTTGTAACCTCTGCTTGTCAGATAGCATACTTAACTTGTCTGTTTTAAGATGGTGTTGCCTGAAACAAATCTACTTTTTACAACAACAAAAAAATCCATTACGTTTTAGCAATAGATTACATATTTTCCACACAATCCATTTATTGCAGCTCAAATTGCTTCACAGTTGAATGAAAAGACAATACATAAACAAAAGGGGTAAAAATAAAATGCATACAAAATCACATAAAAAATAAAAAATAATAAAAACAGACAGAGGGGGAAATCAACAACAAGATGTTTGTTGTCAGCTGAGACTTTTCAATGGATGAAGCTTCTCTCACTTTTGGTGGTAAACTGAAGGATGCTACCCCAATTTGTTTATGATTCCCCTTTGAAACACACAAGATCTTTGTTTTAGCAGATCTCAGAGTTTTGGTTGGCTGATAATAAAAAAATAATTCAGAAATGTATTCAGGTGCTGATCCATATAGGACTTCAAAACAGAGTAAACAATTTAAAATTAAATCCTAAAACTGACCTGGGAACAGTAGTGTGCGTTACTTATCAACTTGTGACAAAAAGGTAAAATTTTCAAAATGTTCCTGAGATGGAACAAGAAAACTTTTATTGCACTTTTTATACAAGCTCAAGTCAGCATGCATAATAATCCCAAAATCGTTTAATTTGTCATTTCACACTAGATGACCTTCACTCTTTGATATTTTTTCTCTTTTTTCTTTCGGTCCAATAAAATACTTTGGTCTTATCTTGATTTAACTGAGACAATTTTGAGACGTCCAGAGTTTTATATCTTCAAGGAATTTTTTTGCAGGGCTATCTGAGCATGTATCCTCAGGTAACACTGGGACGTGCAGTTGCATAACGTCTACATAAGGATGAAAATCAATAGCATGACCACCTATTATTTTACCTAGAGGGAGTATAAAAGAAAAAAGAAGTGGACCAAGGATGGATCCCTATGGGACCCCGCAAGTGATGTCAGCCTTTTTAGATTTGAAGCTTCCAAGGATGACAGAATATTCTTCCTGTTAGATATGCTAATGCTGTTTATGATAAGACAAAATAAAACACTTAATTATAGCCCAACAAAATAAAACTATAGACCAGTCCATCACCACTCATGCATTTCCAGAAGATTCAGCATTTATAACTATTATAACCCCTTTTAATGAATGTTGATTTCATATTTTTATGGACCAAACCCATGTACCCCTGTTATATCTATATCTATTATTGTTACTATGCAATGGTATAAAGCTGCTCTTATAGGTCCTAATTTGAGTCTATTTGGAAAAAGAAAACTATACATTCAAGAGTATAGGCATGAGATGACACCAGAATTAATTATATTTGCTAATTAATAAAATGCTAAATTATTATAAATATTACCTTACAAGTGATATAACTATTATGCTTTATGACTGAAATGAGACTATACTCAACTGATAATCACTATGTGCCAGGATGTGTGGTGTTAGCTAGGTGGTAATCCATAACTGGGGAGATCAAAACTGGGGGTAATCCTATATTTTTGAGAACCCTTGCTTTAATTTAAATTTGTCTATTCTTTAAAAGGGTAGTCACATCAGATAACCTATGAACACATATTCTACTCAATGTCTGCAAGCTAAAACAGGAATGCATATACTGGATTGTAGAAAGGCTAAGCTATTAAGTTATGGTTTTTACTTTTTCTAGGTCAGAAGCTACACCATCAGCACTATGTTCCTCATAATTCACCTTTTACTGAATAAATCTGCACTTCCAGGGCTGCAGCTCCAACCTTTGGCTCCAAAACTGCTCGGTTGCTACTTCCAGGTGCCTCAAGAGGGTTTTGAAATAGAATAAAAATTATTTTCTAATAAAATAGACAACAATTTAATCTACGTAAATGAGGAGCAAATCCAGTAATTTTCCCATAGGGCCTCACTTTAACACCCTCTCGATGGTAGCTGGATTTGTGGCGTAGGCTAAAAGATATCTCCTCAAATTCAAATAACCCTAATGCTCTCTTCGTCTTAGGGTCCACTTCCCCTTCTTAAATATCTGTGTGCTAATTGTGAAATAACAACAAGCCTTTTCAATGAAGTCAATAGCTTTCAAAACATAGAAGGTAGTCCTTATTGTAGCTGGAATTAAGACACTGATTATTGCCAGAAACAGTCATGTTATATAATTTTTCCTTATCAGCACACTTGAAATTGGCTTAGTGGCTAGAGCCTACTGTGGAACCTGCTGGAAGTGGAGAAGGCTATATCAGAAATCTATAACCCAGCTGATGCAGAGAATAATTATTGGTGGAAGGTTATCTATTAAGTCTACAATATATTCTGTGATCATTTCAGTATTGTTGGCTTGGCCTCCAAATGCATGACTTGATATTTACTACCATTTATGCAACACATCTTATTTAAATTAAATGTTAAATGGAATGTTAAGTGAATGGCTAAAATATGAATGTCAGCATTGATTTAGCATTCAGTTTTAAATTCATACATCCACAAAAGTTATTATTTTAAGTAGAATTGAGGGCAGAAAACAAGTTACACTTTATGTTTTGTTCAACTTTACGATATTCTGATACTATGAAGGCAGTGTAATGGTAATATTTTTATTATTATGATATTTAAACTTCAGAGCTGATAAAGGATAACAGTGATGTGCTTTTGGCCTAGTAATTTTATGTTTAAAATGTGTATTGATGCAGTATAGATTTGTAAAAGGTTTTTTTTCAATTTCCATATAATTTACATCCAAAAAGGGCAGTCAGTTTTTGTTTGCTGGCACAAATATGTTGAAAACTCACACATACATTATGGGTAAACCAATTAAAGAAATAATTCTATCCCAAAATATATATCAAAAAAGGTGTGTGATTTGCTTAAAAAGGTTGCATGTACAAGGATAAGTGAGTCACAGTGAACAGGAAAAGAGAGTCAAGGATAAGTGAGTCACAGGGAGTCAGCAGCAGTTTAGTAATGGCAGTGTTCAATCATCAACACACAAATTAAGCCTACACACCTCAGCTTATCAGAGCACATTGACTTGCACTGGAAAGAAAAAGAAGGGCAGAATCAGCCATGTCCAATGAGTGAAAGGGATAGAAAGGTAAGGAAAGGAAAGGAGTGAGAATAAAAAAGGAAGATGGCAGATGTGGACGTGCCATTGTTGTCAGCACAGTCTTCCCACCTTGTGGTAATACAGTGAACTGTAGCTGCTGGAGAGGAAGAGCGAGAGAGAGGGAGCGAATGAGAGAGAGAGAGAGAGAGAGAGAGTGAGAGAGAGAAGGAATGAGAGGAAGGGAGAGAGAGAGAGAGAAAGAGAGAGAGAGAGAGAGAGAGAGAGAGAGAGAGAGAGAGAGAGAGAGAGAGAGAGAGAGCGAGAGAGAGTTTAAACTAAGAGCTATGTTTTGGGACAAGCTAATCTGCCAGAGAGCAGTGTGAGGATCGGAGCGCATTGTGTGAGCGTGTGTGCGGGGGACAGATAAGGGAACGAGCCCGCCAGCCCGACTGCTTGTTTTAATGTGCTGACTCTGGGGAGATAAAAAAAATATTGACTCTTCAGTCGTGTGCCGAGACCCTGGGCACAAGCGCCATATCTAACAGAGGGGCACCAAAAAAGAGAAAAAAGGCGACAGAAATCTAAAACAAACAATAATAGAGGATTTTTTTATTTTTTTTTCATCTATTATTTTTTTTATTTTTTGGTGGGACTGACTCCCATTTCCATTAGAGAGAAAGGGAGAAATCCGTAGAAGGGGAACGCTAAGAAAAAAAGCGAGGGACAAGAAAAGCATTGACTACAAGATGTTCGAAATCAGCAGAACACTCAACGCTGCTTTGTTGAGCAATGAGGTAAAAAAATTGGATTTGATTTTTTCCAGTTCACTACTTTCAGTGTATGTGCTGCTGATCATCCTGTCTCGTGTATATGTTTGCATGATTTTTGGATGGACAGAAGATGGAGGGATGAGGGGAGAGTTGATGTATGGAAAAGATGAATATTTGGCTGAATATTTCAGCTGAGCTTGATGCTATAGTTGAAAAGGGATTACTTTTCTTTCCAGTCATCCTTGCTCACAGTAATACGTTAGAGAAGCAAGACGACGGGCTGTTTTTCGTGACACAACTGTTTTATTTCCCCCTCATTTATTCAAAGCAAGGTGACTATTAACGCTTAGATTGCTTGAAGAATCGCCCATCTGGGGCTCTAAGTGTGTATGTGTGTGCGTGCATACGTGTGTGTGTGTGTGTGTGTGTGTGTGTGTGTGTGTGTCTGTGTGCGGGCATGCGTGCGCGTGTGTGCGTGTGTGCCTGCGTGTGCCTGCCTGCCTCCCTGTGTGCGCACAGTGCAGTAGTGTTTGTGTATATATGTCTCTACCTCCCCTCTCTCTTTCTCCTTCTTTCCATCCCACTCGCTCTCTCTCTCTCTCTCTCTCCCTCTGTCCTTTATTATTCCGTCTCTCTCTCTTTCTCTGTCTCTGTGCCTGTGTGTGAGTGAGGAGCCTGTGAACTGCATCTCGAGATGATGGTGAGGAACCCCCAGCACTCGGGACTAGCCCCTGCTGAAGGCTCCATCCCCGAGATGCGATCGCAGCTTTTTCCCAGGAATCTCCCTGCCACCCAGCCAGGAGCCAGGTCACTTTTGGTAAGAGGAGAGGCGGAGACATGTCAGTATCAGACATAAAATTAGACGAGAGGTGCTGAAATTTTGATCCTGTAACTCTGGGGAAATTAATTAATGGCTGATTATGTGATTGCGTTTGTGAGGTTCCACCTACTGTGGCTGTGCACTTTGTCATCCAATCCAGTCAGTCGGGGAGGGAAGGTGGCAAGGAATTGTTTAGTTTGTGTCCAGTGCAGTTTCTTTTCAACCACCCTGTGTGTGCAGTGTGTATATGCAAGTATATGTGGGGGGTGGGGTGTGTTGGGGGTGGGTGTGGTGTGACCTTGGGTATGCTGCAATATTTCCATTTTTTGTTTGTCAGACACCATCTTATAACTTTGACAACTTTATAAAAAACACAAGGCTACCTGACTCACTGTGAACTACATTTAAAATATTACGCATCATGTATTGTGTTCATTGCCATGTTTACGGTCCACAGAATGTGGTGTCATCTTTATTTATTTCTGTTAAATTCATGACAGCGGTAATGGGGTAGCGGTTATATGACTAAGACAAAATGCTTTCCGGTATTGACTGACTGTTATAAATTTGTGCTAAATGATTGACTCATTTGGAGGCTGATAATAATGTAAAAAAAGAATGGATGAATATGCTGTCTATATGCTGCTGTGTATTGATAACTGGTACAAAGAGAAAATGACCATTTCCATATAGTATTTTTTGCCTTCCTGATCAGATAATTCACTCAGTTTGTACTGACTGATGCAGGTTGTTCCACTCTTACTGGCTGTAGGTTTGAAAGGAGTCGCATGATAGGAGCTTTGTGATAGGAGCTGATGCGTAGGTGCAGGTGGTGATGCTGTGTTTACATGCTGGACGCTGGTGGTTCTGGGGGAAGCTTCTTAAAATAATTAATTTAAATGTTTTTTTTTCTCATTTATCTCCAGTCCACATGAATATATGAGCCATTGGTATTGTAGAATGTCCAAGAGGACCATGGGATGGGAAAACCCTCGCTGAAAACCGTAGAAAGAAAATCCCTTACTTGGTGCATTAAATTGACATGAAACTGTGGGTGTCTAATCTGTGGTGGCTTCTCATTCAGCATGCGTTCAAACTGCTTCAGCTTCCAAGCTTCCGAGCTCGGAGCTTTCAGAATTGAAAAAAATCAGTGTAACGCTGACAGTAGTGAAATGGCTCCTGCTCATTGTATAGGGCGCTATACACTCACTGCAGCAAGTGGCTTAATCTGGGCAAATGAACAGCAGTTACTAGAACCCTCCCTAATAGCCTCCAAAAGCAGTTGATGATTGTACTCTCCTTAGAGACAAAACAAATTCTAAAAGAGTATTAAGAGTTCTGTTTCTGTGGATGTACACTCCGACTGTATTAATCTGTGTTTTTCCTATATGCTAATTTCTAGTTCTAGTTATATAGTTAAACATTGTATATACCATTTATAGACTAGATTTGCATGATGCTAAGAGATGTTTTCTGAATAAAAAGTACACTATACACCTGTTTACTGAATATGCGTATCTAAGACCTAAATTGGCAGCCAGCTTTGTAATCCCTTTAACAGCTAAGAGTATCAAAATATTAGCTTTTTTTTAAAAGTGAGTTTGTAAATAGAGAGTCAATAAATTGATAGAGTCAATCAAAGGGAATTAGATTGTTATATTCTTGTTGCCGCTTTTCATCAGCTTCACGTCAGTAATCTTATAATAATGTAAAACTAATTTATATGAGCAGGATGGCCAAACTAAGAGAAATGTAGGATCATTTCATGTATGATGCGCGAGTGCATATGTTATTTGTTGGAAAGTTAATTCATAGTTCGCTAATTCCATTATGTTCATGAAACTGGAGTAAACAGAAACCTGGGAAAGGCATATATGAGTATAGAAGAACAGGTATACACCTATACAAGTGTACGGATCAGTTGAAACCAATAAATCATTACTTAATGTAATTATTTAATGTAACATTTGTATTTATGTCCAGTGCAAATTTGAGGATTTTTTTTTCATTCCTGGTGATGCGGTGGAGGGGGGAGGGGGGAGGGGGGCAGACAAGAAGTTTTTAAAACATTTCAATTTGATTATTTCAGTTCTGTTTGATACAGATTACAGAGTATTTTAGTGTCCAGAGAGGCCCAGAAAATAAAAATGTTAATAGGAAGGAACGGAGGTCCATGTGTCAGGAGGCAACAAGATGATATGCAAGAATAATTATATTGGAGGTGGCAGTTTGTTCTATACGACTGGCCACTTTGCTTCAAAGTCAAATTTGTGAGACCGTAGGCTGCTGGTGGCCATTCTTTGACAGTTAGCGTTCTGTTAAACATGTACCAGCAGCATATTGTTGGGAAAAACATTTTTATAGGTGTTGTGAAAAAATAATTCAGATTGGGGTGATATTAATTACCAAGAGGTGACCGTTTCAAATTTCATGTCGAATAGAGCGCATATATTGTACACAACCTAACATATATGAGTGTCATCGACTGTGATTAACCAGGTAGAAACAGTCCTTCGCCACAATGATTAATGGCACAGCATTAACCAATGCAAGATAATTTGCATATATTAGCAATGTGTGAGGAGACTATAACCCTATGTTGAGCACACAGCATATTATTTCTCTTGTGCATATGTGGGGTCGCTCTGTTTTGAACAGTAATAACGGGTAGGTTGAGCAGCTTCTCCTGTCATAGCATGGTGCAGTCATGCATCTGCACTACACCAGAAGTTATATTTCAAGCACTGACATTGTATACAGAGGATACAAATACAGAGTTATTTCAGCACAGGTATATGTCTGCCATGTATATACATTTTGCCATTTATAACTAGAGTGCGATATTTATATTTGGAGGATTTATGAATCTGTATAACTATGAAGATGTATCTAAATTATGCCAATGCTAAATGCTAAAAGTTAAATAATCAAGTAAAATAGATTTTTCTCGAGTGAATTGTTCTCCGAGTCAAAATGTGTTATACATTCTCTGATTTAGGTCTAAAGCTATTTGTGCTTCGATGCAATTTTTGTCTTCTTCTGTCACTCTGAATGAAGATGCTCAGTACATTCAAGGTTTCTCCTCTGCATGTTTTCTTTAATTGTTTGGCATCTGTAGCTGTTTTGAAAATATTTTTCCATGGCAGAAATACTTTTCAAAGAAATGAGCTCTGTATCAAGGCTCAGTGAAAGTCTACAGAAAAGACAAGCAATGTTCAATTCAATCTAACAGAAATATTTCTGAGGACAACTGACAACAGCACATCAGGAATATTTTGAGGAATAACAATTCTTTTGTATTTTTTGTGCAATTTATATTATTGTGAGAATTCATAAAAATACAAACCTAAAAAACGTTTTTTTTTTGGTAAGCGGGAATTTATTCCGATTGCATCGTTGTCTCCTTTCGTACAGCTGTTGTTTTCATGTTGTTTTGTTGGGTGACTTTCTCCCCAGTCATTACAAAAGGGTTAAAGTTTCCTACAAACACAATTTGGAGCGTCACAACACGCGCAGCCACAGAGAGACGAGAGGGAATAGTCTAGCGACTGGCAAGCGCCTATTATCGTTCCAGAGATTGCAAGGGTCATCTCTATTTCACAACAATGATTAGCTCTTTCCATCTGCCGTTTCCATCGTTTCCTCCATTCCTGATTGCCGTGTTTCTCTGGTTAATGTACCCCAGGAAATTAGTTCATTTGTGCTCCACAACCCCTGCCTCGAAGCACTGCAAACAGGTGCAGCCGAGTCCTCGGCACAAAGACAGGCTGAGAGGCTTTCATTTATACCACAGAGGAAGAACAGCAAGCAAGGAGGGAAAATGACATCTGTGAGATCATCATTTTATATTGATCATTTTTCTGTCCTCTCATGTTGTGGCTATATTCGACAGAAAAGCAAAATGAGGATCATTCTAGTTCCTTTTTTTTTTTTTTATCTTGGTGAAATAATTTGCATTGCCATTGAGGTAAATCTGCATGCATCTTTGCAGCAAAGAGCCCTCAAATATGGTGAAAAGGAATTGTTACCACAAAGAAGCAACATCCTATTTTAACCTAATTCATATCAGACATTCTGCACCACTTAATGAGCACTAGGTGAAAATAGCCTCTTGAAATACTCTCATAGCAGGGAAATATGAAATACTATCACAGGTGTATCTCATTGCTCTGAACATAAAGCTGCCCCCTCCCCCATAGCAGAGGTTCTGAAACTTTGCTCGATCATCGGGGTAATGCTCTTTGGGAGAATTTTTTTTTATTTTGGAGAACTGAATACGAACGTGCTATTTATCCCACAGGTCAATCAGCGGTCATCTCCGCACATCTGTGAGAGCATATCTCCAACTGTAATAAAATGTGTCCACACAAGCAAAAAATACATAAAGAGAAGCAAAGACAAGAGGCCCTACTCTATTAAAATCATCCATGACGACAGATACCCCCAATCTTTTCTCTTTTGTTCCTTTTACCCTGCATCCACAATGCAAATCATCAGCCATTCAGAGTTTAGGCTTTACACACTTCCTCTTATGAATGCAATTTGCTGTTGCCAGATGGTAGGGCTTAAAAATGTTATCAAATTCATATTAAAATTGCCATTTAAACATGTGTGACTTCACAAATGCAAAAGGTCACGATTTTGACCTTTTTAAACTTATTAAAACAAAATAGAGCGCTGGAGATGAGTGTGTTATTTGAGAGACGTGCTTGATCTGGTCATGCACTCTGCGTGCACTGCAGATGCTGACCAATCCGAAGCGTAGAACAGATAGTGTAGAGTCCGCAGTTTTCTAACCCAATTGAGCTACTTTGAAGCGGGTGTAAAATCAAAGCAACGCGTAGCGTTTTTTTGAACCACCTTTAAAACGCACTGCAAGTGTGGAAAGACACAACGTATGGTGCAGAAAAGGATGTAGCTAACCAATATCAGACACTTTTAAAGTAGAAACTGGAAAACTGGAAAAGTAGTACAATTTTTGTCTGGGGGTTTACCCACATTCAGAGTGGGTATTTCAAAAGAAGACAAGACAAAGACTGTTGTTGAAGAGGAGAATATTAATGTAAATAATCAATTGATGCCAGAAAAAGGCTTGTTACTGAAATTAGGAAGGACTTAACATTATAATGGCGCTATGTTTGAACAAAGCTGTTGAAACCGAACCCTGAAGCCGAAATACTGCCATGTAACTTAAGTCTTTTAGCACTTTGATTTATGTTCACATTCTGCTCCTCAGCAGTGTTCATTTTTTAAAATATGTTCTTTCCAGATAATTCTGTTTAAAACATATGTAAGAGTTTTTTTGTATTATGTTCATTCCAGACATACAAATGAGCTTTTGAGTTATTTGAGATATAATTTATTGTGAGTTATGTACATTCCAGATAATTACAGCTGTTGTAACAGCTGTACTGCTAAGCTCTAAGGATTTGATTAAATAGTCCAATCATGTCAATAAAATAATGTTGGAAATAATTTGTTTTTATGTTTGTAAATAGTATAGTACAGGTACAGCCATTCCTGTGATATAACTTAGAAGTAGGTCTACTGAATGTTTGTTTTTAACCCCATCACAAGGAAATGACGAGTGTTCACACTAACGGTTGTTATATCTCACGTCATATCGCAATCACAATATCTAGCAAAATAATAACAATGCAATGTTTTGTCCATATCATGCATCCTTACTGAGTGGACACATTTTAGATTCCGGAAATCAATTATGAATGTAGATCAATGTCAAATGTCCTCGTGCAATTTTGAGTATACCTACTATACTTTTTGTGTTTTCTTCCCTGATTAATAAAAGTATAATCAGAACTTAAGTTGTTCCCATGAAACCAAAATAGTAAATGTTACGGTTGTTATCCATAATTTAGAACTTTAAAGGTTCAATTAGGTGAGACATAAACACACACATTTTGTTTCCATTCCAAGATATATATTTCTTGTTAAAATCCCAAATACACTGGATAACGTCTATATAGTAAATTATATTTTCTGTGAAACCCAAACATACTGCTGAACATGTTTTTTAGCAGGCTATTTTCTATTAAAACCTAGTGCACTGCAGAATAGGCTATGTAGTAGCATTGTGCTGATTAGCGTTCCTCACTATTGCTGTTGTAATGTTGCTATGTGGTGAGAGTCTATGGGATTGGGGGGAAAAAAACAAGATAATTCTCCCTTTACTTATTGGAAAACAATAACTGTCTGGTTGTTTGTAGTTCAATAAGTTCAATAAGCTTTGTCCACATCATGTAGAGAAATAAATAATGATCCAACGTGGTACATTGTCTCCTCACCAATGTCATGTCAGTGACATCACCTGAGACGTCACCTGAGACAATAATGTCAGCTTGATGGTTATTTATTCTTTACATTTTCGATTACACAGAACAATAGGGCCCTGGGTTTTGGATCAATTTGTGTTTGTTATTTGTTGACCTGATTAGAGTTGGCAACAAAAAAAGCATACCCAAATTATTTGAACAAAAGAACTAGTGAATCGAACATAAAAAAACCTGTCCCCTAAATTTCAAATTCCAGATAAACTTACCATAATGCTCTGTTACAGAGCTGTAGAAAGGTAGAGAATCAGATAAATAATCATTGCGGGATAATTACGCAACACCTCTTTGTGCCATTTACCAAAACTGCTAACCGTGTGCCACACAATAAAATATGGCGCATTGCACACAATAAAATATGGCGCAGCAACAGTTATCAGTTTAGACGGACATAAAACACTATAATTGGCCATGTCCCAAATGGCGGTAGGTACTGTAGGTCCAGCTAGCTTCCCCATTTTCCCATTTCTCTTTGTTGTGGCAATTCATTGATGGGTATCTTCATCAGGCGGCTGTGAGGGCAGGCTGGCAGACACACAGTGAAAAAAGGCCTGATGCTGCACCAGGCCCTGTGAACAGCTGAGCCAAGGTCCCGCTGGGGGCCTTCACCACTGAGAGGAGCAGGTGTCTCCAGCCAGGCAAAGAGCCTCCCAAAGCCAGGAGAGGGTGGGCTGGCCAGTACGCTGCGTGCCCAGGGAGGGCAGGTGGCCCTCTCTGCAGACACACTTTACAGTGCTCCCTCCAGGGACTCCCTCTTTGGCTTTTAAAAAAATAATCTACTGGCAGAGAGGATTTAGAAGCATCACCACCAGTGCTCCGGAAAGCAGGGACGCCACATCTTTCTCCATTGCGGTGTGTGTCCGCAGCCCGCTGTCACACCTGTTTATTTCTTGCTGACCTTTTTTGAATAGACTTAAGAAAATGTGAAGGGGCCTTCTGCTTGTCTGTGTGTGTTTGTGTGGATGGTTCAAGGAAATTATGTGCTTTGGAGTCAGTTGTAATTGGAACAGCTGGAGTCCCAGGCTGGGCAAAAAGAAAAGGTTAGCAGGTTGGATATTCGTATGCAGACCTGCAAATACAGTAACAGGAAGTAATTTCCCCTGCAAAAACTCCAAAGGAGCACGACAATGACAAGGAACACAGCTCTTGGTGAAAAAGTCCCTCATTGGCTGAACTGAGACTGGGTGGGGGGCAGGGGTGCTATGGTACTTATCTTCTGTACTCATACTCTCTATGATTGTTTCATAAATAAAATTGATGGTAAATTAGAATGGCCATTTATGTCCTTTTCCATAGAAACAAAAGCACTTTATTGAAGAAGGGTAGGGCAATGCAAGACTGAATGCAATGTGTTCCTGGCTTTATTTTGTCAAAGGGGCATTTGCAGAGTGTAATTATTGTATGTGTACATGTGGGACGTCTAACAGCTAAAAAAATCTTTTAAGAATTGTCTTTCTTAGATTTTAGTTGTAAGGATACCCTGCCCTTATCACAGCATTACTGTAGTTTGTCTTAAGAAAATAAGAGCTTATATAGTCTGAGTGGGGAACCATTGTCTGAATAAGAAAGCAATTTTGCTACTGTTTTGTATTAATTTAAATTGTTTTATGTCTGTTAGCAGGCTAATTAAAAAAATATGGAACCATTTGGAAGAAAACTGCTGTGCTGATTTTATGAATGACTAACAGCAAGGTCTAGTCTTATTTGTGTAAGTGCCATAATGAATGTTTTTGTTAATTAGAGTGGAACTGAGAACGGGTACTGAGGGAAAGAGCTGTAGCTTATATTGCTCTAATGCACAACCCCCCAATACACATGCTGATCTAGACCAGAAATAACAATGGTGGCATTAGAAAACATTATCTGCACTTACTGGAGTAGGCCCTGTGTAATGTTTTTTTGTCTTGCAGTACTTCATAATAACCACAAAGACTACAATGCAGTCCATTTTGAGAATGAATATAATCTGAAAACAAACAGCATTTTTCAGAGGTTATTTTAAAACATCGTTTGATCTGGTGGTTAATATAGCAGGCAACGTCACATTGGATGGCAAAAGTTTCTAGATTGTTCTCAATTGACGCACACCTCATCTGATAAAACATGATGTAATATATCATTCAACGTAGATCTGTATAACAGGCATGACATATCAAAGCAACAGACAATGTAACGGGTGTGGTCTTGGAAGAATCTCATCTCCAGTCAATGTCGGGCATAATCTCATTTGTTGGGGTTGGCAGAGAACTCGCCATAAAAGAGATTTTGAGAATGTAATTAAATCACAATGCAAAACGTGATCGTTTCAGAGACAGATTGAAAATTTACTTGTTTATTTTTGTTGTTATAAGCATTTCACTTCATAATTTGTAATATTGCAAGAAACCACATTTTGTTATAATTAATAATAAATCATTCACATGTGTACATTACTTGGCGGTGCAGTGTTACTTCTTGGAGGCGCAACACTTCTCAGGACCTTGGAAAAGCACCATCCCCACTAGTTTTCTGAGCCATAAATAATGCATCCATTCTAACAGCAGTATTCAGGTTTAAATGGTCGGCCATGGAGCCTGCCTGGGACATCAATGGCAAGTTTCTTAAATAACCCAATTTAAAGCAGGGGGGAAATGCATTTATGTATGGTAATTATTCCTTGAGGCATTAAGGTTTCTGTCCCTCCCACTCTCCCCTTTCCCCTTCCTCACTCACAGAGGGACGTGTGTGATGTGTGTGATGTGTGTTTATGTGTGTATGGTGGGCGAGGGGGGTCTGGTTTGGGAGGGGCGTGATTGGCATAGCTTCCTGGATTGGAAGGAGTGAAGTTAGAACCGATAACACAGGGGGCTGGCAGCACCAGCTGTAGTTACAACCGTGAGCCAAATGAGAATAAGAGGAGAATGTGAACTATTGCACCATGGTCAAGTCTCAGGATTAAAGGCGGTGCACTACTGGAACTTTAGAACAATACAGAAATAATATATTGCTATTTTTCTATTTATTGGCACATTCTGAGGTTTGGAGAGCTACACTGGTTTCAGGCAATTTGGCTTCCTCCTCCTGGAAAATGCCACCTTATAAATAGGGCCTCTTCCTCCCTCTGACTCCACCCCTTCCTTTCTCCACCCATGTGACTAAGCCCTGAATCTCAAAACAAAGGTGTTTTTCAATGTCTGTACTTGTCCGTTCTTGCGGTCTTGTGAACTTGTGTGGCGTAATATTTAACGGGCCAAGTTCTGTTCCAAAAGAAAGAATGCAAAGAAACGAGAACACTTAAAGATCCCTGAAGTGTACTTGATTCCCCTCAAACACTGAATGCATCCTCGCCTAAGGAGAACAGTCTGGATATCCTATCATTCATTGCGCAATGGCAGACTAGATGGGACAAGCTTATAAATGTACATTTTTAGTGCTCTCATTTCACCAATAAATGTGACTAAAATCTTTCTAAAAATGGCTATGAGGCAAGACATATGCAGGGTTACAATGGCTGATTGTTTAGTTAAATTGTACAACTAAAAATGTTATAAGTTACGACTCAGCTAACTTCCTAAGTTACTGGCGCTAGATTAGCTGCATCGAGTTAGCAGAGCCGTACTTGCATGTTGCAGTAAGTGCTAAGTAGATTTTTGTTGGTATAAAAAGCAATCATCAATGAAGCAATCTAAATGCATTGGCTAGCTAGAGAACAGCGGCCGAAAGAGACGTTTTGTTCACTTTTATATTTTAAGTACACTACAATTTGTGTACAATTGGAATGAAATATACCCAAAACCATATAAAACAGCCTTACAAAGACATTAGATACACTGGACATGGGGAGACTGTCAGAAAAGGCTGCAGCTGCCTGTTTTGTAGTTGTAGAGTAACCGCACGTCACAAGCACGCATTGCATCTCAAGTACAGCGTTCTCTGTCCTTGTGTTCTTGAAAGTGTGGCCTCGGAAGGACACTTGACAAGAACGTTCTTCACAAGAACACAAGTCCAGATTTGATGTTCTTGGTATTGAGAAACACCCAAGATTCTGTGTTCCACTGTGCCAGCTCCTGAATAAACTCTCCCTCCTCTTCCAATCCAGTCTGGGAGTGGGTATGAATTCCGTGCTCTGACGGGAGCCGCAGTAACCCCAGATTAAACCCTTGGCCAGATGAGCCACAGTGGTCAGCCGAAGAGTACGGAGGGGATCCGGTTAGGATCAAACGCCAAGCAGACTTCCCCTCAGCATGCCACAACACTCCCATTATGACACAAGTACAAAACAATGAACATCATGATATGACACAAGGCTTGTGTTGTAATGACATATCACACAGCATAACTTCCTCTGCACTTCAAATGATCCAAAACTCTTGCTGTGCTTGTCACCCCAGGGCCAACACACATACCATTCTTTGATCTACACTTTGGAACTGGCTCGTCAAGACAAAATACCATGCAATAAAATTTAAAACTGAAATGTGAATGTAGTTATGCAATGGTGCTGTACTCTATGTGGTTTCATGTCTGACAAAATGTGCTCACCACTCAGTAGGTCAGTGTGGTGGGTTGTTGCCGCATATACTGTATATATATATATATATATACCTCTTCTTGCATAGAAGTCAGATTATTCAAGACAAAAATAGCTTTGATTTGATGACAATCCCTGTGCATAAAATGTATTTGAGATAAAAGGAATGACATGTCTGTGCCCAATATAGCGTTTTCTTGTCCTGAAGTCACCACAATGCGTTCATGTGTTGAAAAGTATCTCTAGGTGAGTTCAACTTAATAGTTGTGATCCTTCTGTCCTATGACAGAAAATTTGAGTATGGAGGGGAAAACTTGAATTGGTTGGTACTGTTCCTTGGCTGATTCTTCAAAAGACAAGCTCAAAAACTATTTTCCCTTCTTCCATAGTACTATACTGAAAGGATTTTCTAACATGTATGGCTGCACAGAGAAATGGCTTCACTTTGACACCAACTTATTGATTGCATGCTTGTGGACAATGGGCATATGCCAGGGCAGTGATGATGGTCCACCTACATTGCACCTCCAGTTGCTTTCACACCTGATCCTTTGAAAAGAATTATGCTTCAAAGAAGCTATTTCAAAGAACTAGACAGACCCGAAACAGCATTCATTTCTGCAGATAAAAACAACAGCTTGACATTGAAGACCTTGATCTTCAATATTTATATGAACAGGTAATGTTTATTTCTGATGCACTGTAATTCATTTGTTCCCGTCTGCCTTTGTTTGCTTGTTTGGAAATAGAGGACATACTGTACTTTTCCACTGGCAGGCTGTAATTCGGAGGTTAAGTGTAGTGGGAAGTGAGCGGTGAACAGATTGCAGTGGAAGCGTTGGTGCCACTGCTGGCTCAGGACTGAATGGGCCAGGAAAGCAGGTGGCAGGTGACACTTCCAATCGGGTTAGTGTTCATCATAAGAAATGTCACAGTGTGTGTACAGAGGCAAAGAGAGGAAGAGGTCCCTTGTTTTCCTACCATTCTCTGAACAAAGCTGAATGGATCCAAGGAGAGGCCGAGCCTGAGGTGTGAATCAGCATTAGTCTGTGTCTGTCGGTGGCTTGTTGACTGTCTGTCGGATGCGTTGCTTGCTTTGAGCTTGTCGTTTCAATGAACCATTCTCTCGCAGCCGAGTCATTTAAAAACCACTGTGTCATTGCCAAATGCCTTGTTTGTGTAGCCCTGAGTCTGCTGAGTATAATCATATTAAATATTTCATATTTGCACTGGACAGACG
Organism: Ilyophis sp. 1 JC-2022; assembly: GCA_022702515.1. Lineage (NCBI taxonomy): Eukaryota > Metazoa > Chordata > Actinopteri > Anguilliformes > Synaphobranchidae > Ilyophis > Ilyophis sp. 1 JC-2022. Next base: position 109,357,892 of record CM040403.1, read on the forward strand.
GGGTTGTATCAGAACAAAAAAAGGGGAATAAAAACTCTGGGACTAATGAAAATATGTGTATCAATAGCTCTGAAAAACGAATAGCTGTTACGTTAAGAAAACATACAAAGTCTACAGTGAATAACCTGGAATCATCAGGTCCCCAATTGAAAAAGCACACCCTCTGCAGTGAAGGGCTCATATACTCCACTGCACGTTTAAGCCCAGACAACAACCAGCAAAAGGGGAGTGGAAGGACAAGGAATGACAGTAAATACCTCATCAATAACTTAGGGCGGGGGTGGAGTCAGATTGCACACGTTTAACTGCTGAGTAAACTGTGCAGAGTTCAGAACAATAGTCAGATTCCAGATTCAAAATGCCAGGATTTAAATGGATGTGAAAACCATGCTGGAAGAACGTTTTAATTGAAGACAGATGATGTGATCAGAGCTGCTTCAGCAACAAAGGGCATGTGAGCGAGGGGAAGAGTATCTGTGTGGCCAACCAATCAGGAGGAGGGCGTTTAACATATGCTGATGTTTGTAGGCAACAAACAGCACAGTTGGCCAACCTCCCAAAAAACATCAAACAGAAGCATCTACATTTAACTTTAAAAAAGGCACTTGAAAGATTAAAGGCCCTTTCTCTTAAAATAATTGACCTCACGGTGACTTTTGAACATATATACAGTATATCCAACTGGTGCATGAAATTAATTTTCAAAGCTGTCAGGCTCTGTAGAATGCTTCCTACATGTTTAATACTTCATACCAAAGACTAGCGAGTTTAAATTTTTCAATAATTGCTGACTTCTACCAGAGGCAATTATACATGAATAATACAATGCATGTACAGTAAACATACAATACAGTTTAAATGTTTTAAGATCAAAATAGCGTTTTTTTTTTTTTTCAGCAGCACTCAAACGATTTACTGTATCAGTGGCGCAGTGCCAATCAGCAAAATTCTTACTGATATATTGGGGTTACTTAAAACAATTGACTATGCCTAAATTCGATTAACAATTTCAACGTTCAACAATTTAAAAAAAAATATATGAAATGCATAATAATAATAATGATAAAGAATTATTGCATTATTATATTATACTATTATTCTAGAAAGCTGGTCTCTCTTATTACACGAGACTATGGGTCTGAGAGTCACTGAGATCATACTGAAGATTGTGCTTGTTTTGATAAACATGGAGCTGATTAAGGAGCAGCAAAGGAAACACAGCTAGCATACAGTATGAGTATGTGAAGGATGCTCTGGTCTTCTTAAGGGATATTTCTTGTTGGGAAAAGGCTGGGCATACACCTCTGCACTCAAACAGAGGTGATTGAGCATGTTTGCGGGGGAGCAAATCCCCATGGAACTGCACATAAATAATTTGCTCAGCATTTCAAGTAGCCAAGTAGAAAAGCTCCTTTATCAGTGGTTTGTCCATTGAGATATTGAGATATCCAGCCAGGTTGTCCAAGCAGGAAATATTCTTTCTCAAGTCTCAAATCTCTCTCTCTATGCCCCCCCAGACACACACACACACACACACCAATATGCACAAATGGTCCTTTACTACATAAATAAAAATTCTATAGAATTAATGCATATACATGGAAAGAAAAAATACTTTGCTTTAGTTTTTGTGATTACTTCACTCATTCCTGTCATATTTCTGTACAGGTATGTTGGAGAAAGAGATCCAGTCTAAAAGCAGTGACTTTCATCACCCACTTTCCAGACTTTCCATTTTTTTTATTGTCTAAGATATTTTTTGATATATAATATATAATAATATCAATAATTTGCAGTAAACCTAGCTTACATAAATCAGCCTCCTGTACGATTTGACAGGGAAATAAGTGCATGTGGTATATCACTGGTTGGAAGTAGCTATGTGAGTTGTTAATATCTACATTTCTGTTAATTGCTCACAGCCTAATTAAGCATGTAAATGCATTTTGTGTCCTGTAACTGGAATTCTTGCGTACAGTGCTGGGATTTATGCAAGACAACCAGAAAAAAACTGTAGTTGTCATGCATAGCAGCCTATACAGTGCCCACTATAATTATTGGCAACCCTGGAAAATATGAGCGAAAAAGGCTTTAAAAAATTTTTTTGTCATTTATCACCATGACGTTAAACTCAAAAAACATTTAATCTGTAATTTAGATGAAGTTATAAATTCTTCATAAAACATATTTTGTCTCAAAAAAATTGTGAAAGTGTCAAGATTATTGGCAATGCTAAAAATAGTTACAAACAAAACCTAATTGAGGTTTTTCCCCATTCATATTTTACTTTTATGGAACTTTTAGGAACTATTATGCAGTCATTCTCAACTGCCGTTTCACTGGGGTTTAAATATGAGCTGGCCCACAGGCCAAAACCCCTTAGTCATCCATCAACATGGGGAAGATCAGATAACACACAAATTAAATGAGACCTGCATTGGTTGCATCCTGGGGTCACCAAGTCTGCAAAAGTACAATCAGATGCTACTTCTGTGCCAATAAGCTATTTAGAAGGCTTGCCAGAAGAAAGCCTCTGCTGTCATAATACCACAAACGTAAGCACCTGGAGTGTGCTACATCTTACCAGAATTTAAATTGGAACCGGGTGCTATGGTCAGACGAGAAGAAAATTTAGCTTTTTGGTGGGTTTGAGACATAGTTAACTTTATCCCCACTGTGAAGTATAGTGGTGGACCTGTGACATTGTGGGGCTGTTTTTCCTCCAAAGGCCCTGGGAACCTTAGGATACCTGGCATCCTGGACTCCATCAAATTTTAGAACAAAATCTTGCTGCCTCCAACAGAAGGCTAAACGTGGGTCGTTGTTCGATCTTCCAGCAGGACAATGATCCAAAGAATACCTCAAGATCTACACAAAATGGTTAATTGACCACAGAATCAAGGTTTTACAATGGCCATCCAAGTCCCCTGACCTGAACCCCATTGAAAACCTGTGGATTGAGCTGAAGAGGAGAGTCCACAAGTGAGGACCAAGGACTTTGAAGGATCTGGAGAGATTCTCTATGGATGAATAGTCTCATATCCCTTGCTATGTGTTATCCAACCTCATCAAACATTACAGGAGAAGATTCAGTGCTGTTATCTTGGCAAAGGGAGGGTGCACAAAGTACTAAATACAGGGATGCCAATAATTCTGCAAAATAAAAAAATATTTTGTATGAAAGATGTGTTTTTCGTTTTATCAATGGTATCACAATTAAACTATATAATGTTCTCATTTTTTCTGAGCATGGAATATATTTTGATAAACAATAAACTGAAATTAAACTTGAACTTTTTGCTCATTAATTGAGGTTGCCAATAATTCTGGTGGGCACTGTATATGGCAGCTGTAACCGAAATATTTCTGAATTAATTATTTTGGAAATTGGATAAAGCAGAGTAACACTGTGTGATGCTTGCTTTTTAACAAAGTAATATATTTTGCAGTGCACTATAAGGGTGTTCCAGCACTGTGTATGGCAGAGAATGCATAGGATATGGTGATATTACACTGTAATTCAATCTTCAACATACTTACACTTTGATTTCAATGGATATATCCTGTAGTATCAAAACAGCATGTGTCTTATATTGTCTGTTATTGTTCTCTGGAAGGTATTCAAATGATCGTAAAACATGAACCCAGACAGAATTGTAATTTATGTAAACCTGGAATAAATGGGAATATTCTTCTCCTGACTGCACACAGTATGTCTTCCATTCATATTTACCTATCGACTGACTGAATGTGTTTTCTGAAAGAGAAAAGAGATATTAAAACTAGTGGTGAATTGGAATTGTGAGTGCACAATAGTCGTACTTGTCTGCCGTCATTTTCTCTTGCAATAGCAGGTGAAACAAGGCTTGAATTGCTGGCCCAGGATTATTAACCCTCGGTGAAACAAGCACAATGTCTTCTTTTTCTGGTAGTAAAAAGAAAAAAGGATTAGAGATTTTATTCTTTTCTTAATTAAAAGTCACCCAGCAGATTTGTTTCCGGGTTTGAAAAAAACACCAGAGCTTTGTTTATTTTTAATTGAGGGTAGCGAGGTTTTGGCAGTAGTTTTAGTATTCATTAATATTTCAAGCACATTGTTTAGATAGGCTTTAGTACTCAGTAAGGTGGAGGGGGCAGAGGTGAAGTGTGGAGAATGGAGTGCTTAAGAGCTGCTCAGAATAGTTACATTTTCGTGCATTTTCTGGTGTCCAAATACATATTTGAATTTTTTTTATTTTATTCTCATGGCCGTTAAATGCATGCTTCAGAACATGGTGCCGCTGAGAATATTTTGGCTCATTGAGGTTTGGGTTAACAGTGCTTGAGGGTTGGAGCCTGTGAAGAGTGCTATAATATTTTCCATAAGCGCTTGTTAAACTGGAGTTTGTTGAACTCGCATCGAGGTTAATGGACTAACTCAAGTTTCTGCGAGCAATGAGAATCACCCTGTAATTGAAAAAAAACCTGCATGGAGCTCAGAAGACCAACTAGTTTTCTCCTTGCCTTGGCAGTATGTGATGAAAAACAACAAATAAATAAAAAACAAACCAGCTGATGCATCAACTGAAGTGGCAGAAATTTCAGCAAGATTTATACAGATATTGTGACCTGGGGCATTTCAACAAGGCCAGATGAGGAAGAGTAGTAGTCTTATTTCTGAAATATAACTGCGCATGCCAAATACGTGTATATAAATACTGCTGCCCCATCCTCGTTCCAAAAATTAAAATTTCCTGTTGAGAAGTAATATCATTTATTTTTGTCTGTGCTTTGTTGTTTTATGCAAACTGCTCTTACAGTACCAAATGGCCATTGTCCACACATTTCAGGTTAAATGTATGCTATGGGAAAACAGGGACTATGTGGAAAAATACAGAATAATATAAAATAGTCTAATCTTGACACGTATATATATATATATATATATATATATATATATATAGCTGTGGGGATTCCCCACAGTCCGATAAAATGACTACATTAGACCATATGTGACATACCAGGCCAGGTTATTGAATTAGACTGTGCTGTCTGGAACAAGTCAAAGTGCATGTGATTGATATTTTATGACTTCCTTGGTCATTGCAGCTCTCTCATGCCAAAAGCCATTCTTATCAAACCTGTTAAATTCTCATTGGCACATTATGGTTTATGTTCATAAAAAAATTAGCCTAATGTCTGTGCGATTGACCAGAGTAGCCATTTACGATTAAAAAACTTAATAAAAATAAGCTGTGTTTTCCTGACCAATGTCTTTTACAGGGCACAGACCTTTCCTCTTGATTTATTTGCAAAGCATTAGTGGGGAGATACACTTCTCATTGAATAACACAAATCTCTTCTCAAAGGCAAGTCCCAGCCAGGAATCATTTTAATTATCTCATTAATCTCAAAGATCAATTTAAAAACCATAACAATAACAATAGAGGGGCAAACTGAAAGTTATTCCACAATCTCAATATATCTCCCCTCAATAATCGGACATAAATAAAATAAAATAATAAAAAACGGTTAAATTGTGAAAATAAACTTGAGCAGAGCTTCTGGGTGTGCAAAAATATATATTTAATAAAATCACACGGTGGCCTATATCACGGTCTGGGATGAGTCCCCAACCAAGGCAAAGGATATCTGTTCTTCCACCCCTACTAACCACCCCAGAATCCCCCTCCCGCCAGCCAGAAACGTGAAATTGGTTTTGTCAGTGGTGGGAGCTCTGGGGCTACGTGTTAATTATTGATGCCGCTTGCGTGCAGCTGCGATTGAGAGCAAATGTGGTTGAAGCGTACGGAACAGACAGAAGGGAGCAGAGAACAGAACAGGAAAAGAAGGGTACACTGCAACATGAGCAACATCTCATCGCCCACCCACATGTGATGGCTGGTGTAACTCGCAATGAAGGGTAGATGCGCCTGTAGTCAGGAGGAGCCGCTGTGTTTATGTGCAGCATTGCTTGCCATCACGGAAAGCCTTTCTAATCGTTTGTGGGGAAATGAGGCCTTGAAACGGAGGTGTCAATAAACAAGAGTGAATAAAATAATCAATCTGCAATTTCTAAGTGAAACATGTCTGACCGTATGTATACGTATGACTGTGACTTTTAACACATCCGTTGCAAAGTAACTGATGGCAGATGTCTTTATATTTTAATCCATTTAAATCGTTTAAAATTAGGTCCTTACACTAATCAATGTATACGGGTGCAGTAGTGTCTTGCAATCGGAGAATCAAACCGTGATCACACTGCATTTTTTAACGTTTCATTTTAAGTTTCCACCCCCAGTTCTTGCTGTATGCTCTTATAATTCTACCACGCGCTCGCCGCGTGGATAACGTGGTGGTTGTGTGATGCTGATTACACGTCTCTCAACGGATAAATCGCTCCCCCTCTCTTTCCTTCGGTGGAAAGGTCAAATTAACATTGCCAATCTGTAGCGGCAAGTATCAATGGCACCTGCGATTTTAGGCGTCCCATCGGCATCACCCACTCCCCAACACCCCCTTCTCCCTGCTCTTTCTCTCTCCTCCTCCTAAACACAACACGAGTGCACCTCCCCTACTCCGCTTACTAGCAGCCAATGAGATTCTACACCCAACTGACAGATGGGTCCATAAATGGGGTGTAGAAAAAAGGACGCTAGCACTTGCAATTCCGTTTCAGTGAGGGTTATTCCTTTTTGTTTTTTTGTTTTATTTTGTACCCTTTCTTTCCTGCAAAGCCCCCGAATAGACGTGGGGACGAGGTATTCCACCTACAGCTCAGCAGCCTTCGACAAGCGGCACCCACCGCATGCTCATCCATTCAGTTCGCTCCTTCTACATTCGACTGTCCTGGGGACGTTCGAGAGCTCCGTCTGCGATCCGATTGCCACCTCCGTAGGCTACCCATTTATTTTATTTCTCGTCCGATTACAAAGACTCGCTCCACGTTTCGTTGAAGACTAAGCTACACGTTTGGTTGTTATTTTTATTATTTTTTTCAAACTCGCTGAACAAGAATGGTCATGGTAAGCAACTGTTTTTTTAAAGTATGTTTGTCTTCACCAAACTGCAAATTATCTAATGATATTTTAATCATTAGGCTACAGATAATATGTGTAAGTACAGGTGCTCGGTTTGGCGCATTGTAAAGCTAAGATTTCAATTGTTTATGTATTAAATTCATTGGGTGCGCATTGCACATTGGGAGGTTAATTGTATTTTGGATTTTCCCGTTCGGCTCCCGCAGGTGAGCAGCACGTTGCGTTGGTTGTCAGTGGTGGTCCTTGTGTGTGTTACATTGACTGCTTGTGTATGTGTGTCTGAGTGTGTGTGTTTTGAACACGCACGCGCGTGATTTTCACCTTCGAGATCTTCCAAAGAAACTGCCGTGACCTGTACGAAAGAAAATGTGTGAATTCCATTACAGTAGATGCTATTGATGGACCAAAAGCAAACAAAACGCAAAGGCTACACGTGAAGCTACTAGCCTGCACGTTGAAATAGCCTACCTTGTGCAGGGAAGAGAGGGACTGTATATCTCATTATAATTGGGTTTTGTTCCTCAGACGATGTTAACCACGGTTTGCTTTTCTCCGCATCGTTTGGTTATAGGCTACTGGGAAATATAGGGAAATATATGGAAATATCGCGGATGTTAAAATAGAGTTATAACTGACCTATTTCAAAACAAGAACGAAGTCTATTAAATGAACAATGGGCAAGGATTGCATACACCATTTACAATTTTAACCGTTTACGTATAGCATCCTTGTAAAACTGACTGTTGAAAAACGGTCAGTAGATACATTGATTATAATTTAATTTCTCCCATGCATGTATGTAGCCTACGTATTTACAATTCTGCTTCCATTTAATATCCATGCATGCGTGGTTAATTTACATATACAGCGCTGTGCTAGCAGTCTATTATCATCAGTCTCAGTGACAGAGGAACAGTCTTTGCGCTCACTCATTCAAAGAGCACAGCCACTGCGATTGATTGCTTGCTGGCATCGAAAGCATTTCTTCACCAAACGGCTCTGCATCTGCGCCCCTGCCTGAGCGAAGGTGTTAATTTTCCAGAGCGCATGGATGGATGGCTGCGGTAACCAGTGAGAACACTGCAGCGCGCTCTTCCAACGAGGGGGCAGTTCTGACCTCACAGATGAGGAGGAGACAGGGAGTGGGCTGCAGTGCACTGCTCATGCCGAAGCCTGTGCATTCTCGCCCAGTCTCTCAGGAAGGAGGAATGCCTGCTTTCACAAGCCGCTTTCTGTCTCCTGCTCACTGAGAGAGGGCTCCAAGTGGGGGAAATTTGCTCGGTTGTGAGAGAGAACGGCTGCAAGCTCACAAATGGAGTGGAATGGTTTTAAAATGGTAAGGAGGCAGCAGCCGTTTGATATGCCCTTGCATCCGACAGCTTGCAGCAGCAGTAGCAGCAGCAGTACCATGTCTCACTGTGCTTTTCTCTCTCTCTCTTTTACATTGATGGACATGGTTTCCTAACATTTTGGGAATAGAAGGTGCAGGTCATTTTGCATTTTGTTTATTTGTTTGACATTGTGGTGAGCACTATATGTAAGACTGGATGTGGAGGCCAGGGCCAGTGGAGGGGGAAGTCGAGGTTGAACACCCATTTATATCTGACACGTAGGAGCAGGCTTTCAGGTTCATTGCATGCCTTTGTTAAGTATTCATATCATATCTGCTGTATGTGCAGTATAGGTAGGAATCCCTTTGCCAAGTCATGCATTTTGTGTTTTCTCTTCCTTTCCATACATATGTATGTGCTTTTCTTTGCTATTTAATTCATTGCTCACTTATACATTGCAAATTATATACTGTACAGCACAAAATATCAGTCACATTTTTGCACATGTCTGTGTGTGATTGCATGTGTGTGTGTGTGTGTGTGTGTGTGTGTATTTGTGTTTCCTCACACGAAAATGTTTCACAAACCTTTCGGCATAGCCTCCTTCGCCTCAGAACCCTGTAGTAATGGACGCCTCTCCTCTGCATGCGAGACGTGTTTTTCACTCGCGAGCCGCTCTCTCTGAGATGTGTGTTCATTGTTGACTGTCGGCTCAGAGTCGCGGCTTCTCCCAGCTGTCCCCGGACTGGTGGGAGGCCGTGCCTGCCAGGGACTGAGTCTAACTCACGTCCATCAAGAGCAAGGGCCAAGTAGCAGGGCTGCCAAAGCTCAACACAAACACGCCATGCCATAAACCACCGAATGCAAAAGGCTTCAAGCTTTCGGCTTTTTGTCAAACCTTGTAGAGACCCAAGTGCTTGTTCATTCAGTCCCAAACATTTCGAGTGTTCGCTGTAAAATACATTCTATTTCCAAGACGTTTGTAGCGCTGGTTTTAGAATGGCACCTACTAAAAATGCTAATTCTCCATTACCTGAAAAACAGGTGTTATCCATGTACAAGTGAACGGTTGTTTGTGCTTCGCCTCTCTGTGTAAACGGAATTTGAAATAAGACAAAGCTTAGCAAAATAAATATCCCTTACGCGCCTGGGCGAGATCACCTTGCCTCTCTTATCAATGCAGCTTTGCCTGTCACTCACCCCAAAACAGGGTGAGAGAGAAAGAGAGAGGGAGAGCTACAATGTTTATGGTGCGGAACTGCCCCCCCTCTACCCCCCCAAATCTGCACAGTCATCAAGCGCCCGTACTGCTGCCTGCCGGAGCTGTCCTGTCCCAGGGCTCCTTGGCGCAAGTTGTGTCCAGTGCTGGCTTCTTGAGGGAAGAAACCCATTGTGTTATGGCAAAGACTAGGTCTAGGTCAGACACAACGTTGCTAATAAGTAAAAAGAAAAAAGTCGCAAGAATGCAATGGTTAAAGAAAGCGTCAAGAGGCGGAGGGTTGGGGAAGGAAAGTGAGGGCAGAAAATGGAGAGTGTGCTGTAGAGAGGTGGAGTGAGAATAGAGCTGTGAGGGGTGTGATCCAAGGGTGGCAGAGTTTACACCTCTGACTGTGGTGAGAACTCAGCACTGGAATGATTCCATGCCATCTTAAGACCCCCAGCAAGAGAGGGTGGGGGGTGGGGGGTGGGCGGGGGGAAGAGAGGGACAAATGAAAGCTCAAGAGGAAAGAGGGGCGGCAGTTTGGTGTTTTGCTTTTGGTTTGAGAGTACCTGGTGCTGAGGAAGAGCAGCCTCTTCCAGGAACTGTCTCAGAGCTTTCCCACTGGTCTTGAGTTCCTGTAAAGCAGCAGAGTAAAGATCTCAGGGGACGTTACACACAGCTATATGGTATCTCATAGCACATAGCACGCACACAGTCATTTGTTTTACAGTCCTTGCTGCTGGAAATTTAATCTGCTTCTGGTGGCAGTGCAGGTGGGCTTCTACGTGAATAAATAGCATAGTCCAACACTGCATGTTTTTTTACTCAAGGAGCTTCTAAAATATACATGGTTTTTTCTCTGAGAGAGTATGCTAGAGCACAACTTGCCTGTAATTTTGCTTTTGCCAAACGTTATTGGATTTGTAGTCTGCAGCTCAAGATATTTACTGTTTTCTCAAGTCAGCTGTTGTGAATATTTGAAATCTACTATATAAAAGTCCTGTTTCTTGAATCAAGATTTTAAATTCCCCATCTGGTTGAGTAGAGATTCTGTACACACACACACACACAAAGTACATATACAGTTGAAGTCGGAAGTTTACATACACTTTGGTTGAAGTCATTAAAAAAATTTTTTAACCAGTCCACAGATTTTATGCTAGCAAATGATAGTGTTGGCAAGTCAGTTAGGACATCTTCTTTGTGCATAACACAAGTAATTTTTCCAACAATTGTTTACAGACAGATTATTTCACTTTTAATTCACTATATCACAATTCCAGTGGGTCAGAAGTTGACTGTGCCTTTAAATACATTTTTAAAGTTTTGGTCGCATATCCTTCGCATGCCATGACTTCCTGATGTCTGTTACCCAACAACATCAAAAGGCTCTAGATATCTTATTTTCTGGTACTCTTACAAGCGATACTATAATGTCTCTGCATTTGAATGGATCTCTATGGGAATTAGGAGGTGGGACTAGATTTAGCTGTAAATTATGCTGGAACAGTATGGAACACATGATTGGTAAAGTCATCAAGGGTCTGAGGTATCAAATGAGCCTCAAACCATCACTCTGCTGCCAGATATGCAGTAGTTATGGACAGATCACTTTAAGGGTTGTTTCTCCTGACAAATTGTCCTATTGAAATCTGGAGAAGAAACCCTTAAAGTTATCCATCCATATCCATATCCATCCAAACTTTTTAAAATTTAAAGGCACAGTTTACTTAGTGTATGTAAACGTCTGACCCACTGGAATTGTGATATAGTGAATTAAAAGTGCAATAATCTGTCTGTAAACAATTGTTGGAAAAATTACTTGTGTTATGCACAAAGAAGATGTCCTAACTGACTTGCCAACACTATCATTTGCTAACATAAAATCTGTGGAGTGGTTAAAAATGAGTTTTAATGACTTCAACCTAAGTGTATGTAAACTTCCAACTTCAACTGTATATATATATATATATATATATATATATATATATATATATATATATATATTAGTTTCCTGTTTGAGGTGTTAGTTAAGCCTTCACATTATAATTGAATGTAATTGTATTTGATTTATTATAATTTTTGGATAATAAATAGAATTTAATTATACACTTAATTATACAATATTTTTAGAGTATAAAAACATTTAAACAAACTATGAATGTGCAGAAGTGCTGCTGTGATATTTGGGTGTGTGTGCGTGCGCACGTGTCTGTCTTTTTTGTGTGCATCTGCATATGTGTGTATGTTTGGTTGTCTGTGTGTGTTTCCGTGTGTTTGAAGACAGCCCTTCTCATCACTGTTGTTTTTCCTGTGTTTCAGCCATTGTTGCACTGAAGATGTGGTAGTGGACAGTGACTTTAAATAACTGACACATAGCCAGATGTAGAGAGACAAGGCGAATGGGAGCCAGATTAAGAGTTAGACAAATGAATTGAGGAGCGAGGCTGACTGAAGTAGACAGTGGAGCAATGATGCTGTACAGCACTTATTTGTCATACTAGGGGTTTGTGTACTTCCTGCACAACAGAGATAGACTTGAGAGTGAGGTCCTCTCAAGTCTGTTATTCTTCACTTAATATAAGCTCCTGACCACAGTTACCTCTTCTACCTTATATTACATTAAAATTGTGTATTATATATATATATATAATACACAGATAACACACAGACCCCCCCCACACACACACACACACACACACACACTCACACATATACACATATATACAGTGCCCTCCACTATTATTGGCACCCCTGGTAAAGATGAGTAAAAAGGGTTATACAAAATTCACCGTTCGGTGAATTAGCTTAATCTCACACTGAAAAAAAAAAAAAAAATCCAACCTTTAAAGTAAATTTATTATTAATTTAATTATTAAATGAATTATTTTTAACAAAACCACATGTGCCACAATTATTGGCACCCCTGCATTTATATATAGAATAAAGTAATTATTTTTAATATTTGATCGCATATCCTTTGCATGCCATGACTTCCTGATGTCATGTGACCCAACAACATCAAAAGACTCTTGATATCTTATTTTCTGGTACTCTTACAAGCGATACTATAACGTCTCTGCATTTGAATGAATCGCTATGGGAATTGAGGGGTGGGACTAGATTTAGCTGTAAATTACGCTGCAACAGTATGGAATACATGGTTGGTAAAATGGCTGTAAGTCATCAAGGGTCAAACAAGCCTCAAATCATCACTTTGCTGTCAGATATGCAGTAGATTTGGATGGATCACTTTAAGGGTTGTTTCTCCTGATAAATTTTCCTATTGAACTATATGGAAAAATAAGTCAGGAGGAGAAACCATTCACGTTATCCATACATATCTACTGTATTTTTGGCAGTAGTGATGGTTTAAGGCTTGTTTGATACGTCAGACCCTTGATGACTTAGAGCCATTTAGCCAACCATGTGTTCCATACTGTTCCAGTTTAATTTACAGCTAAATCTAGTCCCACCCCCCAATTCCCATAGAGATCTATTCAAATGCAGAGACCTTATAGCATCGCTTGTAACAGTACCAGAAAATAAGATATCAAGAGTCTTTTTATGTTGTTGGGTCACATACATCAGAAAGTCATGGCATGCAAAGAATATGCGACCAAATATTAAAATTGGTTACTTTATTTTATATAAAAATGCAGGGGTGCCAATAATTGTGGCACACGTGTTTTTTTTAAAAATAATTAATTCTTGATGAGGGATTTATTTTCTCATAATAAATTTACTGCAATTAAAGGTTGGATTTTTCAAAAATTTTCAGTGTGCGATTAAGCTAATTCACAAAACGGTGAATTTTTAATAACCCTTTTCACTCATCTTTACCAGGGGTGCCAATAATAGTGTAATAGTGGAGGGCACTGTGTGTATCTGTGTGTATATATATATATATATATATATAAACATACACAAGACAAGTGTTTTTGCAAAGATGATTCTGTTACCCATTGTTGTGTTTAAATAGAATGTGGTGGCTGTTTTTGCATTGTGATTCTCATCTCTCTGCAGCTCTACATTACTTGCAGTATGTAGAGCTGTGGCTGGGCTGTTAAAAAGTATTTTCAGCTGGATCGTTGGGTGTCCATTTCTTGCCTTTGCACAAACAGCATATGGTGTTGGTGTGTGCACTGTTCGACATCAGAGGGTTGCCATGAATATCAAAACCAAGATGACGTCAGGATAACATTTTAACAATTGATAAGAACTAACGACAAATAATTAATAACACAATGTGTGCCCATATCAGTGAAAGCAAATTCATTATTACATATATTTAGCTGAAGTATAGTTTACATATGTTGCTATAATTACCGGTTAATTTGAAAATATAATACTGTAAATTTTACTGTGGGAGATATAATGCCCAATTGTATCTGCAGAAAATGGTGGGCAGTAATTTGAGGTTCATTGATAACTGATATAATCTAAATTGCCTCTGAAAATTTCTCCTGATGCTCATTGCAAACTGACTGGAATTAGCCATTACTATTTACTCTACATTTTTAACTATAAAATAAGTTATTCCTTTTAAAAGGTAAATGTAATTGTATTGCCTTGTTAAAGGAGCCCTGCTTTGTGAAGGTATTGCCATTTTAAATAACAAGTAATTTCACTTATTATTTATTATTTCTAAATAATATAAATAAATACTTACAGTGATAATGATGTTCAAAACAACCTTATGAGATGAATTTGCACATAGGATTTTTTTTTTACTAGACTCATTAAGATATTATACCTAAATTCAGAAGATGATGGTTGGTTAAACCTAGGTTTATGGGCAAAAAGTATATAAATAAGCTACTCTCAACCCATATTGTTCAATTATCATATTTCTTTTTTTAGAGTTCCTTTAGTGTTAAGGCCAAATTTACATTCATATCAAATAAACATTTAGTTTATAATTTAAACATATAACAGGTTTTGCGAGTGATTTTTATAACATGTTTATATCCATATTTTTCCTTCAGAAAGCTGAAATGAAAGATTCTGCTATGAGGGGAGCTAGCTTCACAAAAGTAATGCTAATTCTTTTGGCGGATATTCAAAGTGCCACATACAGACGATAATCAGCTGGAAATACACAACATACACAACCTGCTAATACATACAGGGCTGTGTTTACTGTCACATGCTTTGATTCTTATTGTAAATGAATATTCTTAAGGAAGAAATCCGAATGAGAGAAAGGGTATACAACCCATGATGCCGTAAAAGTATTTTGCCATAAGAAAATCCAGAGATGAAGAGAATGACAGATTTTCTTCCTTTTAATGTTCTTGTATTCCTGACCCCCCACCCCCCCCCCCCCGTTCTCTCCCTCTTTGTCCCTTGAGTTGTAATATTCACACAGACGTTTGGGTTTGAGTGGCAGCTTCTCCTGAGACGCTCCTCAGAGCTGAATTTTGCATTCCCAGGAAAAGGGAAAAGCAGCAGCTACTGCAGCAGGCTCAGCATCATTATCAGTCACTGTGTTGCGTTTCTCTGTTAGCGAAGCGGTCCAATGCTGTGATGTTAAAGGACGTTTCAAGGTCATTCACACAGCACTTTTAAATATATGAAATATTTATGCGTCTGTTGCGGGATGAATTACCCACAAAACATGCAACATAGCATACCTGTAAAATGACACTATTGGTTGGAATGTAGAAAATATAACTGGAAAAATATCGGCAGATACTGTATGTCTTTGCAAAGATGCCTTCACATTTTCAGAAAAATACTGTTGAGTGGCAAAAAAAAAGAGAAAATTCACCCCAGTTGCACAAAGAGAGACAGAAATACAATTAGACTGAAAGAATGAGAGACAGAAAAGATGTAGAAGGAAATTATTTTGATAGGCAGATCTGCAAACCTAGCCTGGGTATTCCGAATACACAGAGGTCAGGGGTCATGGCTCTAAAGCTGACAGCAGTTTCCACAGCTCAAATCAGAAGGAGGGGAGTGGAAGGAATTACAGCATCTTGAAATTGTAAATTCAACAGATTTTATGTGACAGCTATGGTCATAAAAAATGTTTTTGTGCACATCAGATAATATAACGCAAAATGTCTTCTGTTAAAAGCATTAAGTGTTTGAACACTGCAGTAATCTATGCTTTGACTTTTACTACTGTCTTTCTCCCTAATGAGAACTGCATCCTGCAGAAACAAGGTGAGATTTTGTGGGCACATTTAATCACTGCCTGGAGAGCTTGTCTCAGCTGGAGAAAACAGAAAAAACAGGAAAATGTACTGTATATCTCCTGGCCTTCCAGTTCCCTTCTTCAAAAATAGATATAAAAAACTATAATAGAAATAATGGAATTTTAATTCAATGGTTTAGCTTTAAATCAATAAAACTAAAATATTATTTAAAAATAAAACAATAATTCAAACATAAATCGAGTTAGATAATGACATGCTGTGTAATTATAGTTAACACACACTGAGATATACTGTCAAATGATTACACTGAACAGTAGTGTTAAAGTTATCAAATGATTACACTGAACAGTAGTGTTAAAGTTATCAAATGATTACACTGAACAGTAGTGTTAAAGTTATCAAATGATTACACTGAACAGTAGTGTTAAAGTTATCAAGCCGTTTGCAAATGAACAGTATCCTGCATCATATAATATTGAACTAAAATCTTATCCCAGGATTTTATATGGGGATCACCCTGCAATATATCTTCAGCAACCTACAATATGAAGACAGAAAGTCCCCTGTGAGCTTTTTCAATTAAGACAATACCCACAAGGTACTGTTGGAAATTAATCTTGCATTGTGAATGTCAAATTTTATGGTTTGGTTGATGTCCTGGCACGGCATTATACTCTTGCTGTGTGTATAAATTAGTTTTTTTGGTTTTATTGATGGGCTTTTTTTCGCTCAGTGGTGAATGGAAGCATCTAGATGCTGCAGAGAGGAACGCCTCCTGGGAGAAAGAAAAAAAGCACAGTTTGACCTCCAAACAAATTCTTGAAACCCCATTGATCAATTGAAAAGTTAATTTTCCTTGTGGTATTTTTTTCTGCTGGGGCTATTTTACATTCGATCGTCGTTCGTTATGTGCAGATTGTGACCCAGAAGCGAAAAGAAGGATTGTTCGCATTTCACCTTGCAACAGAAATCCCATCTTTGTGTCCTCCTATGAGAGCTTCTTCACTGTCGGGAGACCCCTCTAGTACATTATTAACACCCTGCTTTGTCGCTCAGTGTCTTTGAGAATGTGTGCATATGTTGCGTGTATGTTCACACATTTACACATTCATGTGTCTGTGTGTGTGAAAGTGCTTGCATGTACAGCAGATGCATATGTAAGTGTGTGTGAGTGTGTGTATGTGTGTGTGTGTGTGCGTGCGTGCAAATGTATGTGCACTCATATACATATTTTTATGGTTGAATGCATGTGAGAGTGCATTTGTATATGTGCATTTATTATATATATGGCTATTGATCAGCTGCTGTGGCACATTAAAGAGCTATCTGAGTTGTTTATTGCAGCAGGAGCGTACTTTCTTTCCAACAGAAAAGCCCTGTATTGCCTGTTAATGAGTTGATATTAACATACAGTAATACATACAAGAGTAATATAATTCTATTGATATACAATAGTATAAGTAAGGTCAATATCAAAGACAGCAAAGCAGCGCAGTTTATTTGTTACTTGCTTTTGAAGGTTTAAAAAAATAAAATAAATGTTTGTAGTCGTAGTGTGGCTGAATCTGAATTATAATTAACTAAAGACCTGTCATTTCTCTAGAAATATGAAGGGAAGACAAAGGTGTTGTGCTGTTCCCTAAAAAAATAGAAGATGATCAACTGCTTAGCTATGTCATTCGATAGAACATTTTCCTTTTACATTCCTGAATAAACAGAATAGCGTTCAATTATTCAAGGTGTCGCAGTGTGATTGCGTGTGATTTAGACACCACTGTTCCCTCTTACACACGTACGTGTTAATGTGCATTTTTTAAACAAGTTGCATTGAAAAATACAATGTATTAGAAATATTACGTTAGTATTATTTCTTAAATAATAAATAACACTGACTAAGTTTTTGTCCTCTTTTTTAAAACTATGGGTTAAAACAGTTGATAAACTTTATACACTAAATGAAATGTAATTTGTAACAGTTTTATTAAAGTCTACTAATCCAATGCGCAAAGGGGGCTTTGTTTATAGTTTAAATATGAACGTGCATATGTGAATTTAAAGAATCTGTACCTAAATAGAACCATTATCGATGGCATTTAAAATGGTTTATTTTATATAGGCTTTATGCTCAGTAGTAGTGTGCAATATCTTATAGATGATGCATACATTTTCTTGATTCAAAATCAACTGTACCACACAAGTCATTCATTTTAGTAGGCCTGTGCAGTATTCCATAGTAATGTTTTTAGATTTAGCCAAATTGCGCATCAAAGTAGCAGACTGTTTCAGAGCACATTCTTACTTAGATATCACAGTTTGAATGTTTTTTTTTCATAATAAACATGAGATAATGGACAACTACGAAAAAACCTTTATTTGTAGATTCCTCCTTCAATTCCACCCAGATAACTTTGAGAAACACACAATTGCGGTGAATTTGACTGACATCGCTAGCCCACACACCTAAAACTAGAATACGGAGCACAGTAGATCGGTAGGCTGAAAGTAGCTGAAGGTTGGGAATGGCATGGCCTGCACAGGTGCACTGATCTGCAGCCTGCCAGCTACCTGTGGGGATGTCCTCGCAACACCTGGTGCTGACGCAGTGGAACTATCCGCGATGGCTAAAAACAACAACAAAATGGCAATTTTCTCCCTGTCACACTCTGGAATTAGAGGGAATGCACACCACATATCCCCCTTTCAGTGTAGCGCGTGCCCAAATCTTCCACGGCAAGGTCACCTTTATTGAAAATGAGCAGAGGCCCACGTGGGCGTGTGGAGCTGCGAGGAGAGCACGTGCGGCTCTGGCTCCAGCTCCAGTACGGTGGCAGAGTGTCTCTAAGCCTGTCACAGTGAATCAGCCAGAGGAGCAGGCTGGCTGACAGACAAGGGTAACACTCAGTGTTTCTCAGGCAATGATCTCAGATGCATCACAGCCTGCTCAGGAACCAGCACTACCACTGCCACCCACAAGTCCTCCTTCAGAGGAACAGTACGTTGATTCTCCTGATCTTATGTCAGACCCGCCTTAAAATTATCACATGCTTTGTGGTGTGCAGTGAACAGCGCATTATATTCTATATATTGGTGCTAGTAAATAAAATAGTGTACTGCACAATAACATCCATCCATCCAAATTAATTGTAGCAGTCATTCAATATCGTTCATACTAGTAAGCAATCTCAGTAAGTAATGTATTGATAATTACTGACGCGTACAACTGTGTATATACAGTATACGTACACACGCACACACACGCACACACACACACACACGCACACACTCACACACACTCACACTCACGTACGTGCATACGGTTGACACCGATGGCTCTTTTCTGTACAGTGTAGATCCAGTAATGAGAGGCATGCTGGTTGTGTGTAGAATTGAGGCCCAGCAGGCAGCAGGAGCCTGTGGAGTTTAGGAAGCATCTCCTTGGCTGTCTGAAGGACAAGGCCTCCAGGGTCAGGGGGGGATGGGCGGGCCAAAGCACAGCCAACCCAGCAGGCAGACATCCAGGAAATGTAACTTCCCTTCAGAGAGAAAACACAGCCCCACTCTAGCTACATAAACCAACGTCTCACATAAACATAAACACGATCCTCACCAATTTTCTGCGTCCTCTGGTGTAGAATATGAATAGACTATAATCCCATTAATAAGGCAGTTTGGTTGGGCTGTAGCAGCAAGATTGGGCAAAAATACACTACAATCTTACAAAATACCTTCCTTAAATGAGTATATCTATAAACTGCAGTCAGGCTTAGTTTGCTTTGCAGGTGGCGCATAACCATACATAAACATATTAAATATGAAATACATACATTGAAATTGAAATATGTGCAGCTTGTAGTTAAAGTAAATACTGCCTATTCCTGGGTGGCAGGAGACATTAACTCTTCACAATATCACTGTACAGGGACAATTTACTTGCAGGAGGTTACATCTTTTGATTGATGGTTTATTGCAAAGGATGTATGGCTCATGGAAGTCTCTTGCATAAAATATGTGCATTTCACTCTAGGACGTGTTTTATAAATCTGTTTATAAATGACACTGCTGCAAATTCCCTTTTGCATTTGTAACAGGGAGTGAAAAGTACTACTGTGCTATATCCTAGTTAAGAGATTTGCATTTGGGATTTATAAGTAGTCTGGTGAGGTGGTAGATTCTGTTGTTATAAATTCTTTTTACCAAGCTGTGCTCAGCACTAGACTTTAATGTTGCCCAGTGGTCTATTTATTAAAACCTTTTCTATGTTACAGAAACACTAAATTGGTGTCCGAATCTTAATCACATCTCTGTCCAAAAACATTGAACACTTTCCCAGAGAGAGTATGGTATGGAAACTTTTTTGTGTTGGCCTTTCATAAAAATTTATGCCTAAAGCTTGCAGATATTTTTGTTGACAAAGTTTTATTTTTAAGGCCAGGGAACTGAAGTCATATACAGAGAGACAAAATTACATTGCAGTGATGTAGAATGGAAGGGGATGTTTGATGTGCAGCTGTGTGCTTGCTGATAGGTAGGTAGCTCACAGCCAGGTTCAGGTATAAGGTCATTGACTGGGCAAAGAGAAACTACAGGCAGAGCTCTTCCAGAGGAGCATCCATGATAGTCTATTTTTTATAACTGACCTTGCAAATTCTTTTTGGCAAACAAAAACATGTATAACAGTGCGTTATTCCGATTAATTCTAGGCATGTATTACTAGTGATTTAAAAAAGAGTGGTAACAAACCTCACTCACTTGCACACAGTATGTTCACTTAAAAGCATTATAAAATATAAAACATTTAAACTTTAGTTTAAATTTACGAGAAAAAGAAACTATTATTTCAAGGCTAAGTGCTACAGTGTTTTTAAAATTAAACTTGCTTGCTCTTCCAAATGGTTCCTAAACTGTGAATATCAATGTTTTAGATGTAATCTACGTTCTCCCCCACCCGCTGCTGGTGGTGCTCTCTCGTCTGTTGACCTTTGACCCAGAGGAGTCTGCATAGATAACGGAGGGAAGGGAAAAGAGCATCTTCAGAAAGTGTTATTGATCCTGTGAAACGGACTTCGTAGGGAAAAAAAGTAAAGCAAAGTTAAATGAAAAATTGCTTACATACCGAAAGATTTATTATTCTGAGTCACAGAAAAATCCATTTGGCATAGCAGATGCGGATCGATAGGAGAGCAGGCAGGCGGCCGTGGCGCAAGGTGTCCCAGATTACTTTCCTGATTGATCTGCTGCAGCTTCCGTCTGACCTGCAGGATGTGGAGGAGCCGGGACGTGTCTGATGGAAGGAGAGAAAGCCCAAATAAATATCAAAAAAATGGAAAAATAAAAATCAATGTCTAGGGGGAACTTTACTGACCCTGTGTAAAGATACAAAAATCATATAAACTGTCTCAACTAAATGCTTTTGACAACCCAAAGTTATTTTTTTTCTTTTTGAAGCAGACGCAAAGGTCCCAGTCCACATGCCAATTTAGCTGCTGGCTAGTGATGGTGGGGGTGTGGGGGGTGACCCCCTCTGTCAGTGTGAGCGGTAACACTGCAGAATACCATAGAAAGACATATGTAATGGTGTATTTCATTTAAATGTTTCTGATATCATCTACTGCACAATGTTGAGGAAACAGCTCCTATGACTTATTAATGCTACATTTCTCTGAGCATAGCACTCTAATAGCAATGCTGCCAACAGGTACATCAGAGCAGAAGCCAAAATTCAAATGGAAAATAAATGTTCAGACGTTCCATGATGCTGTATTTATTTTCCTCAGGGGACGTTCATAACATCATCCTTTTTGTCAATCTGTATGCCGTGCAAAAACGGCTCAAATCTGGCGAGACGTTTAAATCACAAACAAGCGCTCCGGATGACCTCCATTTTGTGCCAGGCGCTATCAGTTAAATGATACTGCCGCATCCTGATCCACTGCAGTGTCGCTTCATCCGTCCCGGCAAAGTCACAGGAAATTGATTGTCTAAGCTGGTTTGGGTCGGCCAGGCTTTGCTTCAAGTAAAGCAGCAGTTTTGCAGTGTCTACGTGGAGAATAGGCGCTTGGCCATGTGGGACCTGCAGGATGACACAGGCTCTGTAGGGAGATAATGTCTCCCTACCCTGAGGGTTTTGGACCCATGTCCTGCACCACTGTGCCACTGAAACTCATTGGGATGCATAGGGTGTGGTCTCAGGCCCAGTCAAGAAAGCATTGTTACAGCAATATACAGGCAACTATACAGACATAATAAAATAATATTATAAGAAATAATATTATAAATATTAACATGAATAATAATAATAATAATAATTATTATTATATTTATTATTATATTATTATTATTATTTTAAAATACCATTTCACTACATTTACGGTGCTATATATACATATATATATATATATATATGAGGAATCTTTGCTAGAAAGTATGAATGCTAATTGGTCCACATATGATATTTCAATGTAATGTCATAATCAATATTTATGGAGACCTTGCAGACAATACTCAGAGGAAATGCATATTTGAATATTATGTTCACAGAATACTGTTGTTTTTACAAATCTGATGTGTCTGACTTATCCATGCCGAGGGTGAGTGTGTGTGTGTGTGAGTGTGTGTGTGTGTGTGTGGGTATTTGTGATTATATGGCATATTATATGGCATATTAATATTTTGTTTTGAAAATGTTTATTTTTGTTTTACGTCCCAAACCATGAACAGCATGTATATGAATGTAATATAACTATAACAGTATTCCCTACCTGCTGCACCATCTCACCATCCTTGCTTCCTTCTAATGCCAAGCTTGTTAAGAAAATGCTCATTTGTAGCATTCATATTTATTGCTGTGAAATGTTGCTGCATCAGTACATTTGACACTTCTCAGATATCACAGATATTAAACAATCTTAAGTCAGGAATCTGCTAATATATACTGAGGGATGTGCTGTAGTGAGATATTAAACAATCTTAAGTCAGGAATATGTGCTAATATATACTGAGGGATGTTCTATAGTGAGATATTAAACAATCTTAAGTCAGGAATATGTGCTAATATATACTGAGGGATGTGCTATAATGAGATATTAAACAATCTTAAGTCAGGAATCTGTGCTAATATATACTGAGGGATGTGCTATAGTGAGATATTAAACAATCTTAAATCAGGAATATGTGCTAATATATACTGAGGGATGTTCTATAGTGAGATATTAAACAATCTTAAATCATGAATCTGTGCTAATATATACTGAGGGATGTGCTATAATGAGATATTAAACAATCTTAAATCAGGAATCTGTGCTAATATATACTGAGGGATGTGCTATAATGAGATATTAAACAATCTTAAGTCAGGAATCTGTGCTAATATATACTGAGGGATGTGCTATAGTGAGATATTAAACAATCTTAAATCAGGAATATGTACTAATATATACTGAGGGATGTTCTATAGTGAGATATTAAACAATCTTAAATCAGGAATATGTGCTAATATATACTGAGGGATGTTCTATAGTG
This sequence comes from Ilyophis sp. 1 JC-2022, assembly GCA_022702515.1. Classification (NCBI taxonomy): domain Eukaryota; kingdom Metazoa; phylum Chordata; class Actinopteri; order Anguilliformes; family Synaphobranchidae; genus Ilyophis; species Ilyophis sp. 1 JC-2022. The sequence goes on from CM040403.1 coordinate 109,381,128, forward strand.
AGATATTAAACTATTTTAAATCAGGAATCTGTGCGAATATATACTGAGGGATGTGCTATAGTGAGATATTAAACAATCTTAAGTCAGGATTCTGTGCTAATATATACTGAGGGATGTGCTATAGTGAGATATTAAACAATCTTAAGTCAGGAATCTGCTAATATATACTGAGGGATGTTCTATAGTGAGATATTAAACTATTTTAAATCAGGAATCTGTGCGAATATATACTGAGGGATGTGTTATAGTGAGATATTAAACAATCTTAAATCATGAATCTGTGCTAATATATACTGAGGGATGTGCTATAATGAGATATTAAACAATCTTAAGTCAGGAATCTGTGCTAATATATACTGAGGGATGTGCTATAATGAGATATTAAACAATCTTAAATCAGGAATCTGTGCTAATATATACTGAGGGATGTGTTATAGTGAGATATTAAACAATCTTAAATCATGAATCTGTGCTAATATATACTGAGGGATGTGTTATAGTGAGATATTAAACAATCTTAAATCATGAATCTGTGCTAATATATACTGAGGGATGTGCTATAATGAGATATTAAACAATCTTAAGTCAGGAATCTGTGCTAATATATACTGAGGGATGTGGTATAGTGAGATATTAAACCATTTTAAATCAGGAATATGTGCTAATATATACTGAGGGATGTTCTATAGTTACCCATTTTGTCACTATTGCCTCCCCCTCAAGGATGTGTGATTCTTCCTCATATTTGTTTAAAAAGAGACACGAAGATCATGTGACTGATTATTAATCACCATTGCCTACATCCTAGCTCCTCCATATGTTCTCACACGCTTTGCTGCTTTTGTATAATAGCACATTCTGGAGTGCCATTTTAAAAACGCTTTAACAGACCAATATGTTTGTCTCTGGAGAACTGCTCCTTTAGAATCATTACTACTGAGACACCAGGACCAGATGGGGTCAAAATGCTCTTGGAAAAAGTCACATCTGCTCTGGCCTGTGTTTGTCCGTTATCCATAAAATATTCAGTTACACTGAAAGCCAATTGACCTTAGAAAATGGAGGGTGGGGCCACTTACATGCTGCCCAATTTCCCTTCTGAAAGGGACAATTAGGCTGCATAAGAAGTTCATTGTTGTTGTTGATATAGTCTGATGCCCCCACACCTGTATGGTATATGGTGAACAAGACAAGAGCAGAATATAGACTGTATGGGAGTATAGACTGCAGTCACCTTGAATAAATAAGTGCATGAATTGGTTAAATCTTGGTGTGTATATATGTGTGTGTGTGTGTGTGTGTGCGTGTGTGCGTGTGTGCGTGTGTGCGTGTGTGTGTGTGTGTGTGTGTGCGTGTGTGCGTGTGTGCGTGTGTGCGTGTGTGTGTGTGTGTGTGTGTGTGTGTGCAAGAAATGAAATGCAGATTCACCTGATTTCCCTTCCCTCTAAAAATGTGTGTGTACAATGTATCTGCTAATGATAGTACTCTAACCTCCGGTCCTCACTAAGACTAACACAGTACTCTAACCTCCGGTCCTCACTAAGACTAAAACAGGTGGCATCTGGTAAACAAAGGTCCCCGCAAATATTTGCCTGATTCCGTTATCGGGAATCTTGACCAAAATCCTATTACTCTCAGACCTGACAGCAGACAAAGCTCGCCCTCCCCCTCCCCATTACAGCTGACAGTCTATTACCATTTGAGACGCTGTTCTAACTGAACAGCCTTCTAACATTTAAAAAGACATGGGCAACAGTATCTCCCTCCCTCCTCTCAGAGGGCGAAATACGTCCTCCGTCATTTAGTCCTGGATGCCTGCATTGCATTCCTCCACCATTTTATCTGTCTGAAAGAGTAAATGAAGGAAAGGTCAACCTCACAGTCTCCCATTTCTCGTAAATTGGCTGTTTTAGCCAGCGCCTGTATGGCTGTACTGATTCTGCTCTAAATACAGCAGCCCATGTTTGCTGATTTGAGGAGCTGTCTTTGTCAAAGGCCTTGTTTACTAAACTAGGTGGGTCTGATACCCACACTATCTTATTAACTCTACACAGGCCAGTAGTTTCTGCACCTTCTTTATTTGGCCCAATTCCATACAAAAGAAAAAAAGAAGAAAAAAAAGAAAAGCAAATCTGGATTCATAAAACCATTTTAAATGAATCCAGATTAACAGAAAATGTAAAAAAAGAAACAAAAAAGAGAGCCACCTGGGTGTTTTAGTGTGACGGGTGACCGTAAGGCCTTGCAGAGACCGGCATGTTTAATTTTGACCCTGAAATCTTTTATAGGGATCGACAGAGACACAGTGGCGTCAGGCAGAGCTCCCGCAGCTACAGGGCTGGGCAGAGAAGGGATTGCTGACACAGCCAAAGATGGTAAGGAGACAGCAACAAATGGCCTTTTACTCCACATTAACAATGCTGATGACAAAGCGTGCTGCAGAGGTGGCGGGGCGGTCCACTGGACTGGACTGATGGGGGAAGCCCCCACAATGCACTACTCAGACTAACCTTGTCACTGTAGACAACATTTACCATTCCAAATGTTAACATTACAAAGAATATATACACAGTGTTGGGGAAGCTACTTTGAAAGCATAGCTTTGCAAGCTACCAATTACTTCACACTGGAAGAAGTTGAATTTGGTTTTGTTAGGAATGTTGGCTTTGGTTTTGTATACAATGTCCATCAGTCAGACACCTGCCTTCCAGAAACTAGAGTCCAGGTGGGGGTATTGCACCAAGCAGGATTACTCAGTTAGCCAGGTAACTTCTAAAATAGCATGCAACAACTTCTCTGAACATGTGTTAATCAATAACAATAATTAATACTTATGACTAATTGACACCTAATATATTCAAGTTTAGTTTTACAAATTCAGATTCAAAATATTAAAAACTATAGCCAAATATTTTTCACAGGTGAGCTTTTCACAAAGACAAAATTGCACGTTGTAGTTTCAGTAGTTAACTTAACAGAAAATGGCAAAAAAGCAATTTAACTCCTTGAATCACTATGCACATATGAATGTAGTTGAACTACCAGCAAGCTACTGCAAAATGTAGTTAAACTACTAGTTTAATTACATGTAGTTCACTACTCCCCAACATTGTATATACAGTATATATATATAAATGTAGCTGTTTAGTACTTTTATTTGGAATGTGTTTCTGCTGAAAAAAACATCATAAATAGTAAATCTTTATAAAGTGAATTGTATTGTTTGTCTTATATTATTGTGTATAATTTTTCTTGAAAAAATGCTTTGATCCTTTCTACTTTCCCTTTCTAATGTATGTGTATGTTGAAGTTTAGCCATAAGCATACAGCATACAGTATCAAACACAAGGCTCACCGTACATTCTTATTCTACCTGAAATAATAATGTAGGAATCACAGGTCTCTGTTATGTATGCATCACAGTACTCTGTTATGTATGTATGCTTAGAATGAAGCCACAGCAATGTTAGGTAAAGACCCCACAGTACATAGCAACTTATGTGGACATAGGCACAGGGTGATTCCCACCTGATGCCCATTCACTATCTGTGGACCCAGGTTCTCCCATTACTGCCTCGCACAGACAAAACGCCTCCACAAACAGCTCTGCTGTATTCCTGTGTGACTCACACAAATTACATTTATGAAAATGTATACATTTTTTAACTATTGAATTTTTTAAGGCCATATTTAAAATGCAAAAGCAAATAAATCCAACCCACACGATGTACCTAAAAGCATTAAAAAATCAATTTTAATGGTGCAGTTGTACTGACCACATATCCAGATTGACATGTGTCATCCAACAGCTCCAGTTGTTTTGAATTTGTAAGAGCAGAGTGCCCCCAGGATAGCTCTAGAGCGGTGGTCTTCACTCCGATGACCGACAATTTCTCATCTTTAAGTGCCAATGACTGCTACAACATGATCGTTCTACAGAAGACTACATTTCAATATGACTTTAAGCATAGTGATTATTTATGACTAATTCCTTCATTTAGTCTGTTTTGTAATAACATTATACCACAAACAAGTTCTCATTTTCCATGAAGATCTAACAATCAGTCTACATGTATAAAGTAACCTTAGATTCTAAAATAATAGGTAAATATAATAATTCCACACAGAATGTAATGACTTTCCCTTTTCAATCTTGAAAACTATCTTATTTACATTTTCCTTTTAAATGTACTTCAGTGAGAAAGAACCAGCTCATCACCAGCGCGTGGTGCCTATCTAGTGGAAACGCTTGTTTCTGTAATGTGCTGGGCTCTGCCACTGACGGAACAGCTCACAGTGATTCTCGACTGTCAAGGTTATTTGGAGCCTTTGCCTTTATTGTGTTCAAGGCTGAACGTCCTGTCTCACTAAGATGGGTAGAATCAGGAGAAGGACAGCGGAGAAGCCGAAAACCGTACTGCTGAGTTTATATTCTGGCCCCATATTTATACAGAATTATGCAAGAGATTCCTGTGCTTGACACAAGGCCTCCATGGTCCCCTTTGCATTGCAATGGCTAAGGATCTTTTTTTATATGGATGGCCATGCCGGCTGCCACAGACACGTGTAAGGAGGTGGAATCTGCAGCCAAAAATGTAGGGCTGCATTCCAATTTCATATACATTTTCTTAAATCTATGGAAAACATATCCAAAGGCACTTCCATTTATTTAATCTCACTGGCTTCCGATGTTGGAACAAAGTCACCATTAAGTAAATAGGTAGTCATTATGCTGGACTGCTGGTGTTTGGGCGTTTCTGTACTTTATTATAGCAATTTAAGTTGCATTCCTTTATGTTACATTTTTCAGTTGCTGTACTCACAAATTCCATGTGACAACAGCTCATATTTAAAGAGACTAACTAGAAAAAATTGCAGCATAAATTGCTTGGCAGCCATCTTGCGTTTGAGAACCAGTGCCCAAGAGGACTTCAGACAGCTGTCTTGTGTGCTACTAGCACAGTCAGGAGCGATGGGAGACATTTTTGTGGTACAATACTTAAAAGATGCAGATATTGCCTTTTTCAGCACTGCAGCGCAGTGGGAGTGCAGGAGAGCTAAATGTATGCCAGTTACTTTTGACTGTTAGTGGTTGCAGGGGGTCCAAATTATAGCCGGCAGATGTGACTTGACATGTCTGTTGTAATTAAAGGTGTGAGTTGTGTTGCTTTTTTGTATTTCTTTTTGCCACATTAGCACTCACATCCAATTGAGCTAAAAGTATTTTTGAAAAACCTGCACTCAGTTGGTATTGCAAACGATTTAATAAGGGCCAAAGAAAGCCTTGATTAAGGAGCTTAATCAAGTTTTTATTGCTTGATAGTTTTATCCTCTAGTGCCTTTGCATTCCTGCACTGATTTCAACAAAATTGTAAAGGAAAAATATATATTCCATTCTCGTATTATTCAGGCAGGATTTCACTTAACTGCCAGTTAACACTTTCTTTCTTTCCAATTAACATACTGTTAACATACTGAAGGAAGTCAATGACATTTTTTGAAATATGCACATCTTTTCTGTACATGTAAGGTGTACTGTGTACGATATTTTGTACACACTGCCACTCAAACCTTGAGGGAAATAGTTCATGTATGTTTTTCTTTTCAATATGTTTATTTTCCTTTGGAAAAAATATTTTGTATTGGTAGCCAGTATTTTTGAACGTATTATGAATATATGTTCGAAATGCTAAAAAGAAATATTGTGTCTGACACAACAGATCTTTGTCTACCCAACACCCCCCAACTCTCTTTTCCTGTGCTTTAGAGTCTGTCAACAAGAAAGCATGAGCCTTTTTAGCCATATAGCCACATAATAAGCTAGCCTCAGTGGATTGTTAAACATTTTTGTTCAATTCACCAGAACAGGCCTTTAAACTAATTTAAATCCGTCAGTGTTTGGCATCAATGTGTGAATCTGCTCCTCCTTTTTTTGCAAGTTGCTCATAACAGTTCAACACTTTCACAGTTTGTTTGGACATCCGCAGAAATTACAGCCGCCACTGGGAAACCTCCTGGCGAGTTCACGCCGCCCCAGCCAAATGAAAGCAAGAGTAAAACGAGGGCAATCTTAGTTGTGCTTTCTATACATGCAGAGGCTCAAACTGGCTGGGAGGGACCCTCCGTACCACACCTTTGTTTTAAAACACCTTTCAAAGGGCGTCTCCCGCTCAGAGTTCTGCAGTTCTCTCCCCCGGCATATGGCTGACGGCAGAGGAGCTTTTAACAGTAGGCACCCTGAGGGCAGTGCCCTGTCTGCAGAATTCAAAACAAAAAAATACGGTACACCCTGGCGTAAACCTCTTTAGCTCCACAATCTCAGTAAGTGGATGATGGAAATCAACTGACTGTAACGAAGAGGCAAATTATTAAATTAAACACACATTTTATGCTAATGAGTGAATACATTTGGTGGCAGTCGGAATCTTAAAATAAGTCTTTGCTGGTAGATAAGCACGGCAGAGTCTGTCTTCCTCAAGTCATCTTCCCTGAGGGCCAGCGAGCTCTACTTCAAACACCTGCTCTTCAACCGCAATGCTAAACGAGCTGCAAATATTGTTCCCCATGACAGCAGCGCCATGCTGAGGGGCTCACATTTTTACCTTCCCAGAATGTTCCAACTATCAAAGCAGAAAGGGGAACTTGCATATACGGTATATCTGAAAAAAAGAGTAAAAATAATTTTAAAGCTGCGTGTCAGTTATCTTGTCAATTTCACTTTGTAGGCTATTGTCTTTTATTTTGTCTCATGGGTATTGGGCAAGGTTTACACCCAATCATCCCCAATTCCTTCAGTTCCCTAGATTGAAATGGCCTCTCTATCCTGACCTTCCCATGCAGATAATCAGCAACATGGAGCCTCAGGTCACAAACGGGCCGAACGGAACCACGGCCAATGGGCCGTCCAGCAACAGCCGAAGCTGCTCCTCCCCCATGCAGACCGGGGGCCTCACCGACGACAGCAAGACCAACCTCATCGTCAACTACCTGCCGCAGAACATGACCCAAGAGGAGTTCCGCAGTCTCTTCGGCAGCATCGGCGAGATAGAGTCCTGCAAGCTGGTGCGGGACAAGATCACAGGTAAGGCACCAGCATCGCAGACATTCGCCACGGAAAACTGACGTCATTTCGCGGTCGTTCATTATTTCGGATCGTTTACCACAAACAAAAGCTTCTAAGCTGGTTTTTGTCTACCCAACACCCCCCAACTCTGTGTTCCTGCGCTTTAGAGTCTGTCAGAAGAAAACGTGAGCCTTTTTAGCCATACAGCCTCATAATCTGAGAGAAGTAAAAAAAAAAAATCTTAATGAACTATCGATCAAGCAGGAAAAATTAAACAACCTCCGTGACGTTGATCTCAACCTCCAAGGAAATACCCTCCACGTGGCCAGCAGGCAGGCAGTTAGAGACGCTCCACAATTTGGCGGGTGTGGCGCTGGTGGCCTGTGCTCCCGGGCGGAGCTCCAGCTCATTACTGCGGAGCAGGAGGCTTCAGCTGGCCGGTGAGCCGTCGAGCGGGACGCAGAGCAGAGGTGTTTAAGCAGTGCTCCCCAGCTAATCACGCCTCTAATCCTGGACTAGTGGCTGTGTGGGTGGCAAGCAGATGGATGGGGAGGCTGCTCTGAGATAATGCCAGATAATGGCTTCCATTTTATATCCTACTTAGTGACACTTCGCTCTTGATAATCTCATTAAAAAGGGCCAGGCTAAAGCCACTGGTTTTAAGGGAAAGAGCACTGTGCTGCCAGCCTTCATGAGAAACACTCACTCTTGACCACGGTGTGTGGGCTATAGATCAGGCAACAGCAGTCAGACATAAGTGCTGGGTCGTTGTTTCCTATAATGGACACAAAATACCATGTGAAATAAAGTGCATATATGTGCTAGAAATAGTACCTAGATACCCCCTACTTTCCCTCAAGTTATTTTTAAAGCAGAATGCTAGTGCGTAATTTTGTATGTTTTGTGCCTCATGTAGGATATTTACAATCCGTGACTGAATGGCTGTTTAGATGCGCAGTGAGCTCCAGGACAAAATTTCACCCAGAATTCCAGTGACTAATGATTCTGCAGCAGCCGCTTTTAGACGCTGCCTCTGAGTCGTCCGTGGAGCTCCACGGTGGGATTCAACCCATTATTTCCCCTTCAAACCTCGCAGCTTCTCAGTTCTCTGACAGCATTTAGATGCGAAATGCCTTTTACGAGCGGGTTCACAAGAGAAGACGATGTCAGCATCGACATGGTGCGAACATCTAGGCCTTTTGTGTCTGAATAGATGGGTCTTTCCTTCTCCTGACTCAGCCGTGTCAGTATTGATGAAGTGAAAGCCGTCTCAGGTACCAGCCACGCCGGCGACTCTGCTCGCGTCTGTCAGCACTGCCGTGTTTGCCGCCGCGAAGTGCCACCTCCGCTTGTTTACTCTATTCCCTGAGTTTTCCCGCTATGTGTGTAATACACTCGGGACCTGCAGGTTAATCTTTTATTTAATGCACAAGTACACACCCAGAGAAAGCTTTCACGCATTACCCATCAGCAGGCAAATCACCATTCGCCTTTTGTAGTGCAGCAGAGAGGGATAAGGGGAAGAGCACGTCGGTGTTTTGTTGTCCGATGCACGTACGCATACCGTTGTTCATTTTCCCGAGCGTGCCATCTCCATTTCAAGCAGGAAAAGTAACTATAAATGTAACTCAGAGTGCAAGGACAGCCTATGTTTGAGACTAGGGACAAAACAGATGGTGCTGCAGCAGACTCTGTGTGTATCTTAAAAGGCATGAAGAAAGCTGAAAATCCACAGTCATATTTATGCATCTTGAGCCAGTTCTGTTGCCGAAAATGCCTCTGTTAGCCACTAATAACACAAATAAACATATAGCCCTTGGGGAGAGGTAGTGATTTTCCTGTGAGCCAGGCAACATCTTGAATGAAAACTTTTAATGGAATACATTAAGAAAGTGTTAGTGCTTCTGGCCCTCAGCACGCAGAGCATGGAAATGACTGATCCAGTGCCAGCTGGGAAGGGATTGGATCCTTGTCAGTTACCCAGTTATTCTGTTTTGCCTCCGACTGCATTTCTCCGGGAAAATGAATGCATTTGTACTTATAATGACATGGCAAAAAAGGAGAGAGCCAGCACTTGCATGCTGGAACATGAATAGATTGCATCTGTGACTTTTTGTTTCAACGGATACGAGTTCTTTACATATTAATCTGCTCATACGCAGCATGCAGTAAATAATTACAGCTCACATTATAATAACTGAGATGAGAAATATCAAAATTTCGGTATATGTCCCATCTCATTACTGGAAATGAATTGAAGGGAAAGCTTTAGTGGTAGGCTTCTGTCATGGTCTCCTTTTTGCTTTAGTACAAAGTACAGACTAACAAGTACCCAAATGCTGAAAGTCGAGGCTATAAAATCAAATGTTTCAATACTTATACAAGTGTATACTTACTTATGCAAGTAATTTACCAGGCTTGCATGGCAAGAGAAGCCCCCAATCAACCAGTCCCTTTTTCATTCTTGTTTTGTCCTAGCTTAGTCTAAGATGCCTAGTCAGATGGCCTCTCTATTTTTGCCTCTTTCAGCACTGAAAGATTCATGAGTCTTGCTGTATTGCGGTGTGATTTCTTCAGGTACACATCACACGCGTCACTCGCGGTTCATTCCGCCCATCTGCTCTCCGGACCTGCCGTGCTCCCATCATGCCGCTGTGCGCGACGGCCAGGGAAGGAGAGGCCGCTCTGATCTACGTCCCGGGTTCCGCACACCATTCCATCTCTTACACAATATACTGACAAAGCAAAACAAAATTTAAAAAAAGAAGCATAACAATGAACAGATGTAGGCTGTGAAATATTAATCATGATTGATGCCTGAATTACCTCACCGTGTGTTGTGGCTTCCCTCTGAGAATGTGAGGGAAACCCGGTGCAGCTTGAACTCTGACTAAAGGATTGGTATTGTTTCATTCCTATCCTGGAAACCTATGGCTTATTTACATACTGCAGATGCATATGAACAAGGACATATTTTTTTAATATTTACTCTTCGAGTTAAAAGTTCTGCAAAAGGCTTTACAGGAATGCAACTGTTTTATTAAGTCTTACGTTTCAAATCATAAATTGTTTCTCTGACAATCATTGGTATAATTATTTAGATTGTTATTGTTGTTTATTCTCGTAAGGCCTCATAAAAAGATAAACACCTTGGCATTAGGTACAATATATGCAAATCTGTTATAAATGGCTTTGGAATAATTTGCCTGTTTAATCAAAGCTTATTTTAAATACATTGTACTTCAACTTAATGTTGTAAAAATGAGGACATATTATCTACAGCAAATGAGCAGCTGCTTAAATGATAATACTGTGTATTAATTCCATTTTTAAGTGCAAAACATTTTACTCAGAGAAAGTGAGTGTTTTGACTGTCCATAATCTTGTTGCTGTCATTTATCTGGACTGTGTTTTGCCAACATATTATGATTATTTCTTATGATACAGCTTGTTACCTTATTCTTGCATGCAAATCCCCCACGGCTAAGCACAGCGTAACAGCTTTTCCAATTTAATTTCCAACGTAAACATTCCAGTTCAAGACATAATGGGCAATCAATCAGAAGTTGTTGGATAAACGATATAATTTTATAATTTTTCACAGACAGAAACAGAGAAAAAGCTTAGTTGATGAGATGGCATTTTGGAAGTATTGGTTGTTTTACTGGAATTCTCTTTTTAACGACAAGAACAATTTATTGCAAGTATGCAGTTTTATTCATTTAATTTGGAATGATTGGCTATGAGAGAAATTAGAGAAATGTACCTGCCCCCTTTTAGTGGATGAACCTGCCAGCATTAGTTTCAGTTAAAACAATAAATAATTTTCTCTTGTTGACTTTACTTTGTATCAGCATTAATAGCCAACATTGCAGTACAAATACTGCAACTTCAGCCATGCTTTGACATGATTGAGTACAAGTTAAAAGTAAACTGAAACAGGGGAAGGAGCTGGATGCATTTAAGCTGCTCTCTCAATGTGACAATTAATTCCTTTTGCAGAATCAATCTCCCCCTTTGTGTTCCCTCTTGAATTTAAACTGAAAGCCTGCATGCTGATAGAAGAAAAGTAGGGTAAAATTCTCCCTTCCCCTTGGAAAAGATGCATCTCGCTTTTTTGTGTGACAATTAATACATTGTGAAGATGCATAAAATCGTTCCCTCAGTGAAAACTTGCGCACGGAGAATGCATAGTCTTTGAATAATTTCAGTTCCAATTTGTAACATTGTAAACTGCTTTGCCCTGTGTGACAGTAAAGTTGAACAGTGCTATTTTGTGCCTGACAAACTGCATTATCAAAAAAAAAAAAAAAAAAAAGACAGTCAATGCAATCTACAAAATACTGCCAGTCTTTCTAGCTGAGGTCCAATGAGCCTTATTAAAGTGCACAGGCAGCTTGTTGAACCTGCAGTGTACATTAGAGCACATTAAAAAATAACACAAAGTATGAAAAGAGACAATTGTGGCTGACATTTGACAAGATAAATGTATCTTGACGTTATTCCCTTAAGCTTGGTATCAAAAGACGGGCCCGTTTTAGCTGCAGAAGTCACTGAAAAACACCTCACTCAGCAGGAGGATCTTTTCCATCTCATCCGGTCTGATGTGCTGCACCTGTCTGAGTTTCAGCTTGGCCTTGGGTCTTAAGAACCCAAGGGCCTTTGGAGTTGTTGTTCTCAGCGGGGGTTCCTGCTTGCTGTCAGTGTTGTCATTTCCAGGCCTGACGTAATCGGGGTGTCCCAGATACGCAGGGGCTGCTTTTCCCACAATCCTCACAGACATCCCACACATTTCAGGCTCCTGTCCAACTAGCCTCCGGCAGCAGCCACCTCATGCAGAAGGAGGGATGGGGGGCTGGGAAGCTCCAGTGTAGTGCTATCCTGGCGACAACAAACCTGTTTAAATAATGCACATAAAAATATTTTTCCAGTGTTGGAAGCAGTAAGTTTTTTAAAATTTGTATTTGGTACTTGAATAGTACACCGGGATAAATTTGGACAGAATAAAATAAAAAATTTTAAGTGCGCGAAATCTGCAGAAGCCGTTAAATTCCTGCAAAAACAAAATGTGTCAGAGCATCATGTTGAATTAGTCATCTTATTTTGTTTCTTCACACCATGTCCCATGACTGTTATATATGGAATAATTTGATCAGTCATTGAACACATTGCAAGCTTCACAGGCCTATAAATGCTTGGATTGTTGTTGTTTTTTTCACACTGTATTTCACAAATGTTCAGAATGCCACTGGTTCTAGACTGATAATGCAGCATTGCGATCATCTGTTGAAAGAAACCAGGAGCGTGCGAATGGAACACAGAGCTGTGGTTTTGCTGTTATTTTTATTCATTTTTCTTGTTCTTTTTACTGTAACTTGGTGAAGTGAAGTAAATTCCCCTCAACATTCATTTTTGCATTGTAATCTCGCACCAAAGGCTATCGTAACAGCTTTCCCTAGTCTATAAATGTTTGAATTGTAATTGGAACAAATCTAGCGTACAACCATTCATTCCAAGGAGCCTTTTGTAGTCAAGTAGCAGCCCCTAATTTTAAGATTATGCTGTAGTTTCAGTAGTGTTGATGCCATGATAACCTCAAACTTAACCTCAAACTTTGCCTGTCATGATGTGTTCAAATAACGTCATGTCACTCTTTTATTTTTTATGCCAAATGCTGTTCATTAATTTCCCTGTAAATGTCCACCAGTAAGGCTTGTCATTGAAATATGTATTTAGCCTGATAATAAAGTAAACTGAACGGCAATGACTAAATTGACTAGATTTCGATACTGTAAAAGCTGTGAGCATTTACAGTATTAACTGGCACAATACTTTAGAGTAGGCACATCTACACATGTTTGTTTTCATCTCTTTTACATTTCAGCTGTGTGTGTGTGTGTGTGTGTGTGTAGAATGGATAATATCTTTAATATCTGATGAATCATGAAACACATTACTTCACAGTTTAAAATATTGAACATATGATTTCAGAGTGTATTGCTAGTTATGAAAATCACAACTAATTCATGGGATTTTCAAAAATAATGAGGGAATTAAATATTCTTAGATAAACGTTTAACTATTCTGTGCTGTTACATGGTACAGTATTTATATTTTATAATATTGCATGTATCATATATACATATGTATATGTTTTGAAAAAATTTTTTTTAACTATTAATATAAATTTAATTCAATGAAATACAATCTGGAAACAAAGATTTATTCACTCTTTTTTTTCAAGGTGAATTAAAATACAAATCTTTTATAAATTCAATTTACAGTGAAATATTTTTTAATCAGAAAATGTTGCATGAAAATAGATTAATTATGCAAAATGCTATTTAACAGCTAGAATAATCATAATGTTGTATTTTTGTAGACCAATGTACAGTCAAGCCGGAAAGTCTGCATACCCCTTTCACCTTCTCCACGTTTTATTACATTACAGACATATTCTACAATAGATTGAGTTCATTTTTTGTCTTAAAATTCTACCCAAAATAGCCCATAATGACAAAGTGAAAACATGTTTTTAAATTTTAGCAAATGTATTAAAAATCGAAAACTGAAATCTCTCCTTTACATAAGTATTCATACCCTTTGCTTTAACATATTTTTAAAGCGTCATATTTAATATTTTTGTCATATATATTTGCATGCTGTTACTCCTGAAGTCTGTGACCCATCAATCAACAAAAAAAAGATATTTTTTTTTTTTTTCAGGTACTGTTACACAACTATAATAATCTCTCTTTGAAACGATCTCTGATCTCTCTGAGGGGGGGTGGAACTGGATTCAGCTGTAAATTAAAGTATGGAAGTAATGAATGGCGAAATGGCTAAATGGCAGTCATCACATCAAGGTATCCATCCCCCCCACAACCAGCCCCTGTGGATGTGGATGGATCCCTGGTTGTTTTTCCTTCCCTTTTAAGGTTTGTTTTTTTCCTGACTTTTTTTTCCCAAAGAGTTCTATAGAAAATTCATCATCCCAGGAGAGAGATCCCCAGAATGATCTCCCCATGATCCATCCACATCTGGGCCACAGGTGAGTTGTTTGGGGCTCGTTCGTCGTTCTCAGACCCTTGATACTTTTAGCCATTTAGCCAGCCATGTTTCAGCCATGTTACCAGTGTAATTAGTTCACAGTCCCCAGCTCCTCACCCCCATCAATCCAAAATGATCAGTTCAAATGCAGAGATCAGTATAGTATCGCTTGTAACAGTATCTGGGGTATTTTAATCGAGAGTATTTTGATGTTGATGGTTTTCACACTTGGTGGAGTTCACAGACATGCAAAGGATATGCAAATATATTATATATATTATTTAAATAAAATATGTAAGAATATGTGGTAGCAAAGAATATGAATGAATAAATTTGTAAATAAAATGAAAAAAAAAAAAAATTAAAAATGTTCAAAATTTTTCAAAAAACATTCTTCATTTTTTTATTTATTTTTTTTTTTTTTTTTTTTATAATTATTTATTTTTTTTTTTTTTTTTTTTTTTTTTTTTTTCTTTTTTTTTCAATTTTTTTCCCAATTCTTAGCCCATTTGAACCCCCATTTCCGCTAAAATCCCCCCCCGCGCCACCGCCCGCTAGAGACCCAACCACAACCCCGTCAGCCAGCCCGTAGTAGGAAAAGGCCCCCCACCGCTCCACAGCCCGCGCCCGCCCTCCCCCTCCTGTGACCGTCCCCGCCCCGAGGCCGACCCGGATTTTGCCCAGCCGAGCCCCCCCCCCCCCCCCCCCTGCCAGAAGCAGCCCCGCTGCTGCTGCTCCCGCGGGCCCCGATCTCGGGGTCGGAAACCGAACCGACGGGGCGCGAAACCCCTGACCGAGGGCTGCGCTGCGCGCTGAAGCCTTTTTTTTTACCGTACCGCTGTACCCGCCCGCTTTTGTGTTTTTTTTTAGAATTAAAAGACAAAAAATTAACTGTAGAATATGTCTAATATGTAATAAAAAATAAGTAAGTTCATACTTACAGGCTTGACTGTAAGTAAAAAAATATTATGAAATATTTTCAGTGCTTGAATTATCTTTCTTGTATAATTTGTTCTGTACATAAAGCAACCTATTATAGTATATTGATTAATAATGTTTATAATAACCTATTTCGTATTGGCAATTGTGTAGTTAAATTATTTTACAAAACAAGTTCAAGAGTCTAGAGATCATTTTTTAAAATTGCATTTCATGAAGTGCTCCGTGGAGACCAGTGGTGGGTCCCCAGTTGTTGTGGCAGCAAGGGCGGAATGTTAACACCAGCACGCAAAATAATCTTATTTTGTGACATATAGAAAAATATTTATTCTTGCATTCTTTTTAAATTTAATGTGAGTACATTTAAGGCTGACCAAACAGATTCACCTGTGTGTGCCAGGGGAGCATCATACCATCATGGCATGTTACCGTCAGCTGTCTCCAGCATTGTCATCTACTGTCCACTGCACCCAACGGTTTTTTTCTTCTGGTTACTGCTCTCCATTACTTACTTTTTGCCCTAAAACTGTCTGTTGGCAGATAAAAGGCAACCAGTTTAAGTGCCATTTTGTGACATCACAGATAGGGAAAATATGTAGTGTACTACACATTACACCAATTTCAACAAAGCCATATAATTAAAATTGGTGAAATATAAGAGCTATATGACTTCTCACATTATGGCAGTCATTCTGTTGCCTACACACTATTACGCACTGGGCCAGACAGTGTTAGGTATTAGAATAGGTCAGGGAAGCGTAGGGTGCTGTTTGAGCCTGGGAGTGCAGAGGAATGTGTAGGATGCAGAATCAGCAGGATGCTCTCAGGGGCGACTCCCCCTCTCACAGTGTGTGTGTGTGTGTGTGTGTGTGGGTGTGTGGGTGGGAGTGTGTGTGTGGAGCAGCGGGACTCTCAGTGGAAACAGACTCATTTTCCCCTCTCCCTCATCGAAGACCCTGCTTCTTCACAGCACCTCCAAGTGGGGCCACTCACTGAAAATAGCGCAAATTGCAGAGGAAATATATTTCACAGATATTTTTTTCTAGAATTTGATGTTGTTTTAATCTACGGACAGAATTGTCAAGGCCCTGCCCGTCACAGAATTTTGAGTGAGTGTCTCACAGCCTGTATATACTGCTGTGAGGGACAGCTGCTATGGAGCATCATTGCACAACTGTGGGACTTTCGCCGCTGATAAGAGCAATGACCTTCAGGCTATGGGCCTAACAAAAGTCACTGAAATGAAGGCACATGGGATCATAGTTTAGATGGACTAAAATTGAATCGCAAAAGAATATTTATCATTTATGTTAAGTGCTGCCTTTATAGATGCCTTTTAAATTCTACCAGATTTGGGGACTCATTACAACCATGTTTGGGTATTGAAAGGAATGGAAAATAATGGAAAATAAAGATTTAGCCTCGTTAAAAGCTCATTAAAACAGCAGTGCATCATTTCTGTATGCATTTTTAATTGACAAATAAAAATATAAGTAAATTTAAGCATTAGTATAATTAAACAGAATAGGACTAATTTCCTGTGTTTGCTACCCCATTAGGGTGTATTTATATTGTTATCTTAATGGGTTTTCTTGGTTTTTGTTAGAAAAAAATAATAACGTGAGTCCCTTTAATGATACAGTACGTCCCTCCTATTTTGAACAGCCTCTCCATTTATCTCTTAAACATCTCTTTTTACAGCGGCAGATTGAGTCATAACACTCACCTTTCCCATTCTGCAGCTCTAAAGATAATTTCCAAGTGCTACTGTACACAACAAAGGAAAGTGCATCGCTGTAAAAAAAAAAAGAAAGTGTTTTCCCTTCAGATTCTAGTGTGCATTTATAGCTCAGGAAGAACAAATATGACTTCCTGCCTTGATAGCTTGCTTCAAAAAAAACACGCGGTCATCAGATTCAGCGCCCCCGATGGTGACCTTAGAAAAGAAGCGACTTCAGCAAAGCTCGGGTTGCTCTAAGAGGGCTTGGACCCGATATGGCGTTAGCCACGCGACACCCGCGGTGTTGTGCGAGCGGTGCTGCGTGTGCATGCAGGTACAAAGTGTCCAATTCCCCTGCACTCCCTGCCTGCGGGGAGCGTGAGACTGCAGCTGACGCACCTGCGCTGCGCTACGCCAGTTATTTTGGGCTCGCAGCAAGGCGGGCCGGACCCGCTGAGCTGTGTACACATGGAGAGAGCCGTTGTTATGACAGGCGATGCCAAGCTTGCCTGCCTGTGTTGGCCCACAGTCTGTGCCGCAGCTCTCTGCCCACGTCAGTGTGCCTACGGGGAAAGGGGGTGGGAGAGCGGGTTTGCTAGTGCTGACGTTCACATCTTTTCCGCGCGCCGCTGCGTGAGAGCGCTGCGCTGTGGACAAAAGATTTTTAAAAAATTGCCTTTGCATAATGAAATCAAATCAGACAATTAATATTTTACAAGTCATACTTGAAATGGTTGGTTTTATAATTGCGGCAAAATTGATTCGCCGGAAACATTGAACATCGGGAGAGGCTGAATCTGTGCGCAGGCAGAATCCCACACGGGGACGTGCGGAGGATGACTCTCCCTTGGGCGTTGGCCGATGTGCCATCTCTAGGAAGCTGCCGACCGGAACCCCCCCCCTGTGTGCACTCTGTGGTGCGGGGCTGGATGCTGGTGGGTGGAATCCCCCACACCCACCCCCCACCCCCCTGGAAATTCCACTGCAGCAGCTGCTCTGTCCTACTTCTCCATCGTCCTGCGGGGAGGTGCCAGGCAGGAGTAGCTCAGCCCTCCCTGTCAGCCATGCCAAGGTGTGATTGTACAAAGCGACTGGCGCCAGACCCCAAAGAGCTGGAAATGCAGAGACATCCAAAAGCACTGTGTGCAGTTGTTAATGTCACACACATATGGTGGAGAAGCTCCTATGTTCAATAGAAGCAATGGAGAGGCCTGTGGAGTTTGCAGGAGTGAACAAACGCACACATAAAGAGGAGACTTAGACTGCTGAGTCTCTCCCAGTCTGTGCACTGGGACAGACTGGTAGTCTAGTATTGTTATGAACTGTATTGCTGTGTGCTGTGCTACTGGCTGCCTGAACACAGCCTGACTTTCTGGGAACACACTTTGCTGCTAACCTTTCGTAAGCGTTGTGGAGCTTTGATGATCCTTGTGAAGCAATGGGGGGTGGTTCAGGGTGCTCTGTTTTGCCTAATTATGTCTGCGCGTTATGTCTGAGCATAAGGAGAGATGTCTCACATGAGACACTTTGATATTAAATATATCCATGTAGCCCATAGATATTTTTGTTTTTGTATTTTTGAAATGCATCATTGGAGTACTGCTTGTCAGATCAGTGTCAGGGAGATGACTGTAAAAATAGCAGTGAAGTGGGGAGATTCTCTTTAGGACAGGAGGGTTTTAATGAACAATGGGGAATGATAATCCGGGGCTAATCCACCGAAAGTGAGGGAGAAGCGGTGTGTTTGATGTGAGGAGCGCAGCTTCCTTTCTGCCCAAAGCTGCACTTTGGATTGTGTTTATTTGGTGGAGCTGTTGCTGTTCCACGTTTGTGATTCACTTTGTCTTTACACTGCGGACTCACTGCTGTCTGTTTCAATTAACGGGGATAACCGCTCCGCTCCGCTCCCAGTCGCCAGGCACTTTGCGCGGCAAGACTTTTATAGCCTGTTATACAGACGCGCTTTCACACGCATGTAAAATGGCTGACCGATGAGTCGTGCGCAAGTGAAGGCCTGTGGCAGGAAGAGGTGCAGAGGCTTTTAGAAGTCATCAATAACAGATTTACCCTACGTAAGCCGTCAGAGAGCCTGCCCTTGGTTTATGCTGCTCTGATTCCGTCGGTGAACTTGCGCTTCAACTTTGTGACGTCATTCCTCTCTCCCGTTTCCAGGACAGAGTTTGGGTTATGGCTTCGTTAACTACATCGACCCAAAGGACGCAGAGAAAGCCATCAACACGTTAAACGGTCTGAGACTCCAAACCAAAACTATCAAGGTAAGAACGAGAGAAACCTTCTGTGTGACTGGGTCTAATGGGATTCCCGTGTTTAGAGCAAACGAAACCATGCTCGGTATGGGCAGGTACATACTGACAGGCCTCTGGGCCTTCACCGCTGTTCTGCATTCAGGTAGACTGGCCCTAAAGGGATGATTGTGCAATGTATTTTTCAGAAATAAAAACACTGTAAAAAGCTAACCCCTAAAGCTCTGTACTCTAGGACTGCTTGTTTCTGCGGCGATACGATATGAGTCTTTTACCGTCTGCACACTTTGGCTTCTTCACACCATTCCTACTGTGCATGTTAACACTATCTCGGGCTGTCGTTGTGTGGAAAGAGTTTTACATGCAGACAGATGTGGAAGTGAAAGGCTAGGAAGTGAATGGACGAGGAGCGAAAAGCATTAAAATGCGAGAGGCACGTCTGACATGCTAATGAACGCTCAAATGTCAAAATATAAGGTGAAATCATGAAAGTGATGAACTTTGCGAAAGAGACCATGCTAAATCAGAAGAAACTATTGTTAAATGTTGCTCGTGAGGTGAACGGATACATCAAAGGGAGATTTGGCTCAGAACGCAAGAAACAGGGAAAGAGGAGAAGCAATTTCTCGATGTTACCTCACGTCCTCTGCAGTGTCCTTAATGACATTATCTCTCCGGATGGGAGCAGCAGCGCTTGGTATTTCCTGGCGTGGCTGAGATACGATACTCGCATTATTCAGCGTAATCTGTTTGAGCTCTCCGCCTCTTGTTTCACAGTGAACCGTGCCCGCCCTTGTTTTCTGTAATAGCGATCTTCGTTTTGTTATTCCAACCGTAATCACAGCACATTTTCCCCGACGAGCGCTCAATGCAGAAGCAGTGGTGTAGTATCCCAGTCCCTCAAAGTCCCGAACATGACAGGCCGACCCGGTGGAGGGAAGCATCTGAGGCCGGAATAAAAGAACAGCCAGAACAGTTTTTACATCAGCTGGGCTCTTTGAAGTCTGCGTTCAAGTCGGGTTTTGAGGAAGAATGGAGACAGCTGCAGCAGCTTGACCTGCGGTTGCTTCAGCCACAGTTTCACTGCCTCCTTGTAACTCGCTCAAAATTAAATGAGTCGTGCCATTACCATTCACTCATTCCCATCCCTTTTTTGTTTGGGGGGTGGGAGAGAGGCGACTTTTTCTGCGGTCTCAAATGAAGAACACGTTTTGGATAAGGGTGATGTTGCCTCAGGGGCACGTTGTGAGGAACCCGCCATGTGCGGTGAGCAGCACGTGACACACGTGGAGGATCGGTGGAGGGCTCCCTGGGGGCAAAGTTAAACATACCGCTTGCTTTCTGAACGGTGCTGTCGAAACCCGGGTTCTGGCGCTTTCTTGATTCACCGTGTTTTTCTTTTTCGCCTCCCCGCTCTCCTGCTTGTGTGCAATGAGGTGGTGGCGATCCTCCGCGTCTGTCCTCTCTGTACACACGAGTTCCCAGAGCGACACACCAGCGAGCAGTCTCTGTTCTTCTTATGCGCTGTCCATTGGCCGCCTGCTCCTCTTACACGCAGTCCATGCGGTCTGGTTCCTCACGTCTGATTGAGTCGGGCCCACAGGCCACACATGGGAACACCTACTTATGTCCTTCAGAGTCAGGCCTTGCATGAACAACAATCTTCATATATTTCCTTTGATGCTGTTTATTCTTTGTATAAAGTGAAACGTTTGTATAAAGTGAATGTGAAACTGTTTCAAATCAATTTCAATAAGGTCGCTCCCCTAAAATCTGAAAAAAAAACCTTTTACAACTTCTAATAACGTTGTTCAAGGTCGTCATTGTCTTGAAATATCCATTCACTGCCACAGGCCTTTCTGGTTGGACCAGAGGTTATCTTAAGCAGCCATGAAAATGAAGACACAATCCCTAATAGCAGTAGGCAGCTATGTCTTGCAGCCCAATGTGGAAAGGGCAGAGAGCTAGCTTTTCATATCGCTGAAGTGCTCTGTGTGCACCGATATGCTCAAACGCATGCTTTGGCAAGAGGCGCATTTAAAACATTTAGGGAGAGGAAAGATATTCCCAGTTTTGTGTTGTTGTGTTTCTGTGTTTATTTCTGTGTGTGTGGGTGTGTGTGTTTGTCTGTGCCTATGTATTGTGTGTATGTATGTATGTATGTATGTATGTATGTATGCCACTATGTGTGTGCTTGTGTATATATTTGTTCATCAGTGTCTGTATAGACATGTCCATGTTCGTGTGTGTGTCTTGTGTGTGTGTGCTTGTGTATTCATGTGTGTTTGTGTGTATGTGTGTGTGTGCTTGTGTATTCATGTGTGTTTGTGTGTTTGTGTGTATGTGTGTGTGTGCTTGTGTATTCATGTGTGTTTGTGTGTATGTGTGTGTGTACTTGTGTATTCATGTGTGTTTGTGTGTATGTGTGTGTGTGCTTGTGTATTTGTGTG
Organism: Ilyophis sp. 1 JC-2022; assembly: GCA_022702515.1. NCBI lineage: Eukaryota > Metazoa > Chordata > Actinopteri > Anguilliformes > Synaphobranchidae > Ilyophis > Ilyophis sp. 1 JC-2022. The sequence goes on from CM040403.1 coordinate 109,402,614, forward strand.
TATGTGTGTGTGTGCTTGTGTATTCATGTGTGTTTGTGTGTTTGTGTGTATGTGTGTGTGTGCTTGTGTATTCATGTGTGTTTGTGTGTATGTGTGTGTGTGCTTGTGTATTCATGTGTGTTTGTGTGTTTGTGTGTTTGTGTGTATGTGTGTGTGTGCTTGTGTATTCATGTGTGTTTGTGTGTATGTGTGTGTGCTTGTGTATTCATGTGTGTTTGTGTGCAGGCGTTCCTTGTGCTAAGTGACAGAAGGATACTAATGTAGTGACAGTGTAGAAGTTAACAATGGGAATGCAGAGTGGGTGGTGGTGCAGAGATGCAGATGAGCCATGCCTACCTTCACCCCTGTGGCACAAGAGCTCACCAAACTGTAGTCACCGGTGTAGGGCAGCAGTGCGGTATAAGGGTTAGGGAATTGGGCTTGTGCCGCACGGTTGAGGATTTGATTCCTGGCCAGGGCATTGCCATTGTAACTTTGAGCAAGGCATTTCAATCGGTCGAGTAAAAACATATTCAGCTGTGTAAATGGCTTGTATGTAAAAGCATGATTTATGTAAGCTGCTCTGTATAAGAGTATTGGCTAAATACAGACATTAAAAAAAAATAAAGTATTGCTTCAGCCCCAATCTCCAGTTTTCACACACACACAGGTGGCGTCTCTGTTTTTATTCTGGTGGATTCCGCCTCTGCGGCGCCTCTCAGTTTCCCAGCTCAATTTTCCCACTGTTACCCTGCGAGGTGTGGCGGGAAGGAGCCGCTAGAGGTGAGAAGAGAGGAGCCCCGTGGAGGGAGGAAAGGCACGCACACACACACACACACACACACACACACATGCGCACACACTCCTCACAGCCAGATGAGGTGTTGATGGATCAGACATCTGGCGCTGGATGACAAGGAGAGAAAGAAAGAGGAGAGAAAGAGGAAGTGAGGAGAGAGAACAGGCCTTAGAGGAGGAGAAGTGATGAAGAAGCAATCTAATAATCTCCACAGTTCTTTTTGCACTTTCATAAATTCTAACTTGATTTTCAGCGATATACAGTGTTGAATTTATGCATGTCTGTTCTACAGTGTCAACTGTAGAACTAATGTAGTAAAATGAAAAGAAAAAAAAAAGTACAAGAAGGAATTTCTCTACCTAATGGTAGTTTGATTTTAGGAAAGCTAAACGAGAAAAAATAATACTAGAAATACTAGAAATACTAGAAAAATCGGAATTTCTAAAATGAATTAAACAAAAATTGCCACTCCTGTCATAGTATTTGTGTGTCAGCATGTGTTCAGGCCCTTGTTTTTTAACTATGGTCTGAGATAAAGAATTAAAGTATTAAAATGTGTGTTTAGAGAGAGAAAGAGGGAGAGGGGTGGGTATGTGAGTGCATGGATTTGAGTGTGTGTGTGTGTTTGTGAGAATGTGTGTGTGTTTGTGAGAACGTGTGTGGTATCAGATAGCGAGTGTAAGCGTCTGTGTATGCGGGCGCGTGCGCGTGTGTGTGTGTGTGTGTGTGTGAGAACGTGTGTGGTATCAGAGAGTGTAAGCGTCTGTGTATGCGGGCGCTGTCCATGCTGTGTGTGTGTGTGTGTGAGAACGTGTGTGGTATCAGAGAGTGTAAGCGTCTGTGTATGCGGGCACTTGCGTGTGTGTGTGTGTGTGTGTGTGTGTGTTTGTGTGAGAACTGTGTGTGTGTGTGTGTGTGTGTGTGTGTGCTGTGTGTGTGCGTGTGTGTGTGTGTGTGTGTGTGTGTGTGTGTGGTGTGTGTGTATGTGTGTGTGTGTGTGTGTGTGTGTGTGTTGTGTGTGTGTGTGTGTGTGTGTAAGTGTTGTGTATGCAGGCTGTGTATGCAGGAGCTAGTCATGCTGTGTGTGTGTGTGTGTGTGTGTGTGTGGTATCAGAGAGCGAGTGTAAGCATCTGTGTATGCGGGCGCTGTCCATGCTGTGTGTGTGTGTGTGTGTGTGTGTGTGTGTGTGTGTGTGTGTGTGTGGTATCAGAGAGCGTGTGTAAGCGTCTGTGTATGCGGGCGCTGTCCGTGGTGCTGAAGGAGAGGCAGCCGTTAGCGTCTCTGACTGTGCCTCCTGTGCAGACAGCATTCTCACTCAGCTCTCACAGCTAGGACCACAAGCAGAAGGTTTACTGTGTGATTCAGAACGGGAGACGTGGAAACACTCACACCCTAACAGTACTCATATACTTATACACACACACACACACACACCTACACAGCCAGGCATAGCACACGCAGATATACACAAACACATACACACAAGCTGAGCACACCGCGCACTCACACGGACACACACACACGCCGCGCACACCCACACACCCTAGCATTGCACACGCAGACATACACAAACACATACACACAGGCACACCCACACACAGGCTGAGCACACACGCACACACAAACGGACACACACAGACACACACACATGCACACGCACAAACAGGCTGAGCACACACACACACGGGTGTGTGTGTGTGTGTGTGCTCAGCCTGTTTGTGCGTGTGCATGTGTGTGTGTCTGTGTGTGCACATACAGATATACATAGTATTTAATGCAATATACCTGAATCATATGAGTGCCTATTTTTTTCAGGTGTACACACACTTTATATTTTGACCTCTTGATTGCTATAATTTGCTTAGCAAATCCTGCTCTCAACTTAGAAAATAAAGTGTTTAACAGGGGTGGGCAACTTCAGTCCTGGGGGGCCGGTGTGTATACAGGTTTAACTCCAGTCCTGGGGGGCCGGTGTGTATACAGGTTTTTGCTGCCACCAGTTACCCTGGCTCAATAAGCCAATTAGTGACATACACCAACATTGATTCACTCGTAAATTATGCTGCGATAAAACGCAACAATACATCAGCTTCTGTTCATATCGCGGAATGTAGCTAAAATATCAGATTATGTAAATGATTGGGCTCATTAAACTGGTAACTGGTGGAAACAAAAACCTGCATACACACCGGCTCCTCAGGACTGGAGTTGCCCACCCCTGATGTACAATCATTTCACACATAAATGCAAATCAAATGCACACTCATACACACACACAGGCACACACACACACATGCACACACAGGCACATACAGATATATGTACATATTATTTAATGCAATATACCTGTATCATATGAGTGCATAGTATTCTCAGGGAGATTCATACGTACACACACTTTATATTTTGACCTCTTGAATGCTATAATTTGCTTAGCACATCCTGCTCTCACTTAAATAACTAAAATAAAGTGTACAATAATCTCACGCATAAATGCAAATGAAAACCATTTTGACATCTGTGCCAGACTTCAGAAAATGTGCTGACTGGTACACACAATGCCAAGTCTGGTGGGATGAACAGTTTAAAACAAACTCCCGAAAAAGTTGAAATAGGGCTAGTCATTGATTTGTGGTCACCTGTTAAAACTCTATTGTTCTGTCCCTGTCTCTGTGTCCTGTGCAGGTGTCATACGCACGGCCCAGCTCGGCCTCCATTCGAGACGCTAACCTGTATGTGAGTGGCCTGCCTAAGACCATGACCCAGAAGGAGCTGGAGCAACTCTTCTCCCAGTACGGCCGCATCATCTCATCTCCCAGTACCTGGACCATCATCACTGGTCCAGGTCACGTATTTATGTCACTGCATACGCAGCACCACACACACACGCACACACACCGCACGCACGCACGCACGCACGCAACACACACACACACACACACACACACACGCACACACGCACACACACACACACACACAACACACACACACAAACACACACACACACACACACGCACACACACACACACACACACACACACACACACACACACACACACACACACACACACACACACACACACACACACACACACACACACACACACACACACACACAGTGACACGCTAAACACACACACACAGTGACACGCTACACACACACACACACACACACGCGCACACACACACACACACACACACACACAGTGACACACTAAACACACACAGATACACACATGCACAGTGACACACTAAACACACACAGATACACACATGCACAGTGACACACTAAACACACACAGATACACACATGCACAGTGACACACTAAACTGCATTCGTTGTATGAAAGGTGCTATATAAATAAAATACTTACTTACTTACTTACTAAACACACACAGATACACACATGCACAGTGACACACTAAACACACACATATACACACATGCACAGTGACACACTAAACACACACACTCACACAGTGACACACTAAACAGACACACACTGCACACATGCACAGTGACACACTAAACACACACACACACTGCGCGCACAAACACTTGCACAGTGACACACTAAACACACACAACCCAAGCACACGCAGCATTGCATTGGGAGGATTGTGCATGGTGAATCCCATCACACTGAGCTTAGATCCATTTCAGAGGATCTCTCCCCCTGTGGCAGACTCCAGTGTAATTTGTAATATGCACCGATGAAGCAGAAAGAGAACAGCACTTCGCATGCCAGTGTAAACACACATTCAATTTGCGTATGCAGATGAAATAATTTCTTCTAACAGGTCCTTGTAGAGGGCGAAAAGATTCGAGTTTCAAGGACGTTCAGTGTTTTTGTGTTTCCACATGACTTGGTGCACGACACACTGGAACAAACAAAGATCCAAAGAGTGAAGGTAGAGGGGAATGTATCCACTGATAGCAGCCCGATACGCCTGTATTGTAAGCTTTTCTCAAACCACTTTCATGAATAAATAAATCCTCGTCTTGCCTAAATGGTCATAGGACGAATTTCCTGATGCGTTCTGTGGAGCAATATGTCCAAAAAACATGTAAATAATTCAGGATATCACAAACCGTATCACCCCTTTTTTAGATGTTGAACATCTTTTTAGAGGAATTGGTTCTTTCTCAAGTCGATCTGCTATGATTTGCAGCACGCTGGGCTGTGGAGCACGGCCGCGAGTTTGATGCTTTGGCTGCGTGGCGGTGGGAGGATAGCGTAGCTTAGCGTAGCGTAGCTTGTGGGAAGCTCTTGGCCTGTGTGCTTCTCCACGCTCACCCCTCCCTCTGACACATCCAGCCCCTGCCCAGCCCGGAAACGTCTCCCTGGAGGCAGGGGGATCCGCTGGAGGAATTTTAATGACTAATTAAATTTTAGTTGCCGGTGATTAAGAAACAAGGAGGATTTTAGAGGACCCAGAGAGCTCAGCGTTGGCAGATCTTTTCAGTTCATGCTGCAATAAAGAGAAATGGACCGAAAATTAAAACTCTCAAGCGATTTGCTGGGAGAGAGAGGAAGGGAGAGAGAGGGAGAGAAGGAGAAAGGGAGAGAGGGAGAGAGAGAGAGAGAGAGAGAGAGAGAGAGAGAAGAGCAGAAAACTAAACTGCACTATCTCTCTCTCTCTCTCTCTCTCACACACACACACACACACACACACACACTTTTTATCAAACGGTTGCTTCTGTCCTTCACAGTGAAGGAGCTGGCTATTTCTGATTGCCTGAAATGACTAGGTCTGTTAATAAAAGTTAACACGAGGTGCTGCACATCCTAAGCACATCTCAATGTCATTCAAATCAAATACTTCCAGGAATGCACAGATAGATATTAGAGAACCTTGAATTTAAAGTCTTCCAGCCAGTGTAACATTATCAGCATCTATGGGAGTGCATTGTGACTCCATCTTGCTTCAGAACTATGATGTTGCTTCAGGTCTATGATGCAAAATAAACATACAAACTGTAATTTTCACTGTATTTAGTATAGTTAAAGAGACGTTACTGTATGTTCTACGTTTTTAAAGCTGTATTTAGTTACCCCCAGCATAAAAACATGCAATTCCTTTTTTATTATTCTTGTTATATTTGTAAATTACTGTGATTAGGCTCAATTTGTTAGAAATTATATTGTTCATTTGTGAAGATAAACATTTTGCATGCAACTGTACGAATCCCGCCTTAGAGTAGTTACAGATTAGGCCAGCTCACCTGCATAGCGACTGTCACACAAAATAATTATGTAGATTGTATAATAATTTTCACCTGACATAAGACATTACATTGTGTAGGTTTGCTTTCCTGTCACCCCAGTAGCAAGCGACCACAATTACCTTCCAAGTGTTTTCTGATGTACGGCAAACACATTTCATCTGTGACGATGGAGGAGGAGCTTGGCCTATAGAGACAGAGCGCAAATAGGCCCCGCCCACCCAAGGGGGGAAAACACATCCCGCTATCGCCGTCCATTTGACTTGAAGTGCCGGTGCCTTCTTGTCATTTCGATCTGTTAGCTAAAAGCATAAAAATGCCTAAAAGTTGTTGTTTGGTGGGATACAGGACAAACAAGGTAAAAAACCCAGAATTTAAGTTTTATACGATTCTGAACGGCCATAAGACGAGAAAAGTGGATCCGAGCAATAAGACGTGAGGCGTCGGCTGACTTTTTTCTCACAGGAAGCCTAAGTTAAATAAGTTATCCAATTGTCAATTTACAGCTAACTATATTGCTGTAAGTAACGCTAAAACATTTTGACCATATGCAAATTGTTTGTAGTGGAATGTGGATAAATCAGAGTACTATAACGTTAGTAGCCTATTATATTTGCAAGTGCAAAATATTATCATCCACTAACAAATAAGTTGTGGGCATGTATGTGTGTAGATTCCTAACAAATGGTGAGACAAAGAAAAAGCAATCAGCTTTCAATGGAAATCTCATGCCAAGTTTTTATGATATCCTATATTTTCTAACATTTTGAGAACCTTCATAAAATACAATTTGCTAAAATTATTTGTTAAAATACAGTTGGTAATTTGGCCAGACAAAAAAAAAACGTGCAATTGGTAGGCTAAGCCAGCGAAATAGAAGTAACGTTAGCCTATTAGGCTACTAATAACAACAATAATAATTATAATAGTAGTAGTAGTTACTGGTAAGGTGTAGTTAGACTTGGGTGTTTTGATCTTAGATTAAACCATTATCTTATCTGCTGATATTTTGATCAATAGTAATAGTAGCTATGTAACTTCTGGCCATTCCATGGGATAATTTCTCCAAGATGTGCAAGGAAAGGAGAAGGGACTTTGAGGGAGTCCAACAATATTGCATTTGTCAACGTAGCCTACATTTTCCTCTCTGGTAGACACAGTCCTTTGACATGCTGAAATGTGGTGTTCTTCGCACTGACCTGAAATGAAATGTTCTAGATCAGTAGTTCGTAGCTAGCTACCGACGTTTTCCCGTTGGTGACACTGTTTCGTGCGGATTATTTTCCCCCACGGTGGGCGTGGTTTTCAGAGTGTGATGCGTGGCGCTCTGTCTCTATGATTGGCATTTTACAGCACTCTCCCTTCTCATTGATCCGTTCAGAATAAGCGTGCATATTCCTGTGCGTCTTCAATTGGTGGACATGAGCAAATACCAAAGAGCCCCATGTCTATATTAGATCAGTGTCTGTAACCTTTGGGGAACAATTTCAGATCATGAGGTTCAATAGAAACAGCCAGTTTAAACTAACATCAGTGCAAATGAAAATATAATATCTGTTAGATATTCAGAGCGGCTCTGCAGGGTCCTGCGCATCGCAGTCAATACTCCTCTCATCAATGGGAGCAAATACAATTGATCCACAGAACTGCCTTTTCCATGCCGCTTTTCTTAAGTGAAAAATGACTGCTGCTCCGCTGTTCCCCTGGGCTGTCCCTGCAAAGCCCTTTTTGTGTAAGAGTTACACACACACACACACACACACACACACACACAGCACAAACACACACTCACATACTCACAGAGTCAGAGAGATAGCACACATACACACATTACACACTCATATGGAGAGAGAGAGAGAGAGAGAGGGAGAGAAAACGCAATCACATGCATTACACACTCATATGGAGAGAGATATATATATATAGAGAGTGAGAAAGCACATGTACACACATTACACACTCATGTGAAGAGAGGGAGGGAGGGAGGGAGAAAACACAATCACATGCATTACACACTCATATGGAGAGAGAGAGAGAGAGGGAGAGAAAACGCAATCACATGCATTACACACTCATATGGAGAGAGAGAGAGAGAGAGAGAGAGAGAGAGAGAAAGCACAAGCACACACATTACACACTCATATGGAGAGAGGGAGATATATATATATATATAAAGAGAGAGAGAGAGAGAGAAAGCACATCTACACACATTACACACCCATGTGAAGAGAGAGAGGGAGTGAGAGAGAGAAAACACAATAACATGCATTACACACTCATATGGAGAGTGAGAAAGCCCAAGAACACACATTACACACTCATATGGAGAGACGGCCCGAACACACATGCGCGTACACACACACACACGCATCCACACACGCACACATGCATCCACTCACACACACACATACAGAAAGCAAGAGTGTGTCACAAACAGCAGAATTATGTACAAAGTGATAGAGAAGGAGTGACATGAGAGGTAAAGCACAGCATGCAGGTACATGATGTCATAGTAGAATCATAGTTGCTTCGGTGTTCAGAGCACAAACACAAATACACACATTGGCCTTCTCATAATCATGCATGTGAATGCATGTGCACACACACAATCACACATGGAAAAACAGAACACAATTCACTACCTCGCGGAGTTTTTTTCCTGAGAGGAAATAAATAAACCAACAGTTATATTATTTTGGATTTTCCATGCCATTGGATTTTCCATACCTTTATTATGCCCTATAGTGTATAATGCTACATGTAGGTCACGTAAGCTTCTTTATGGCTTTTCATGCTGGTGTCATCCATCCCTGCTTTTGAAGGTGAAATCTGCCCCCTATTTTCTCTCATGACAAAGGCATTCTTCTATAACCAACGTCACAACATAACAGAGAGTACTTTGACTTTAGTCACCTTGACCTCAATAAACCCAAGTAAGCAGACAGATGGTTTTCGCCGCACGTTTACAGAACATTCCTTATCGTACCTCTCTTCTTCAAAGACCTCTCTCCCACGACTTCTCCAAGACCATCTGCATCAGCACAAACCCAGTTATATAAAACAAGGCCGCTTTTCCTGTAAGCTGCCTGAGAGAAGGCACAAGCCGGAGTTGTTTTTGTAATGTACTTATTGTGCGGGTTTAATAAATGCTCTACAGTGTTAGCGGAGTCACATAAAAGGATGAAAATGAGGAATTTCAGTGGAGTGCTCATGTTTGAGCGAGTGAAGAACAGGCTTTCTGATCTTTCCAGATTTCCCTGAGGAATGTTTTCATTTTCACTGTAAGTGTTGAGGAGCTGTGTGGTGGGCGGGTGGAAAGCTTTGTCAGGGCACCATCAGTTCCTCACTGCTGTCTTCCCTCGTTCTCCCAGATTATTAATAAACTAGCAATTCTCGCTGTACGTGTGTGGTGGGCTGAGATAAGTACAGGTAGAGTTACATAAGCTCTGAGTGATTACAGTATATGAAAGTGCCTTTAGCGGGCTACAGTCTGGCCTAATGCTACACTGCCTGGCTGCGATAAGTGGCGAAACCAGTCAAAGCTGCCAGGGTCTACTAGTGCACCAGGGTATTTTCTTTGTTTTGCCGTTAAGAAAAAAACAGCTGGAAGCCCATTACGTTAATGTGGAGAAGCTTGTGGAAATATAAATACCACAGTCAACATTAGGGCTGGCATTTACATTTCCTTCGCCGCCATGGAGGCTCGCGGCTTCGGCTCCAGCGTTTTCTCGCGTTTCTGTTGAGCCCCACAAAGATTCGTCGACAATTAGGCAATTCGCAGAATGAGCTCCTCTTGCAGAGACGAGAGGCGTCAGTGCATCAGTGGAAAACAACAAGAGATCACACCGGCGTTCTTAGTCATGGTCGTAATGTCCCTCTTCTTCTTTTAGCTGGAATAACTGCCCCCTCTCACACTCTGTCCATTAGGTCCACTTCGCAGAGCTCACGTTTACAGTACATGTAATGCGTTACTGAAATTCACATCTAGGATAGTGATGCTTCTAACATGGGTATCAGGACCTGTATTTATTTATAAAGCATCTTAGAGCAGGAGTGCTGATCTAGGATCAGTCTGGCTTTTTAGATTGTAACAGATAAAGTCAGGATATAGACAGGGGAATGCTGATCTTAGATCAGTGCTCCTACCCTGTGATGCTTTTGGAAGATGGGCTATAAAGAGGAGAGGAATTGGAGGCAGTCCTCTCTACACACAGATTTGTGGCTCCAGGGGTGAAAATGGCATCATATCATAATGTACTGTATGTATATGTATGATGTTACATGTATGTAGGTATGATGTTACATGTATGTTGTGGGCCTAAATTCCCAATTCCCATATGCAATGCTTTGCTTTGTTATATATCTATCTATGTTGCCGTGAGAATCAGGGCTCCACTCATTATTTTGTGAAAGATGGACAAAATGCGTGCCCTGCTTGGCTTCCTAAATCTGGTCCATTTTCCAAGGCTTTCCTTACTGACCTGACTCTCACCCTGAAACCGGCACCGCAAAGCATCAACCGCGCCTATAAACCCCTTTGACACAAAGTGAGCTTATACCACGGACAGATCTGCTGTGGGCATAATTAAAATGTACAGGTGCAGGAGAGGAGAGAGAAACACACAAATAAAACACACTGCCAAGAGTGGTGCATGCTATAGGCTGAAACGCAGCAGCGTTTGGGTGAATGAAAGTGTTCTGCGCCGAAAAGATTGTACTCAAATGTCTGTTGAGAGCTCCGCATATGAAAAGAACCTGATTTAAATAGACAATGAGACCACCAAAGATAAAACACCAATAAGCAAATGCAGCGTGCTGTGAGGAGAGAGAAACGACAATAAGAAAATGCTTCCCCGTGCTTATGGAGCTGCCAATCCGTACACTGTGTTATGCAAATAATTCTCCCTGCGTGCTGTCATCTAATGTGGCTCCCCTGGGCCAGTGGAGCAGGCTCATTAAAACCAAGCCTCTCGCATTTATGCAGACCAGCAAAAGACCTCCTGGGCAGTCCCCATTTTAAATGTTACTTTTCAGGTGGCGGTTAGAAACAGTCACTTGGAAATTACTTGAATGTCGATCCGAATGTTACGTGACAAGGGTTTGGGGGGGGGGGTCATTTTGCCCTCAGCAATAGTCATTGCCGCTGCCCGGGCCACAGTCGTAGGGGTCCTCAAATGCAGGGGTCCTCAAATGCTTTATAGGACCAGTGGAACAGCTGCACCCCGCTTGTGCAAAATAACATTTGATTTCTGTTCAACAAACAACAGTTCTTGTTGTTATTCTTCCATCTGATTTGTTTCCCCTTGCCATACCTAAACAGATTAGGCACTTATAATAGTTGTTTCTTGTGCTTTTAATTTATTTAGACACAACCTTCTATGCTTAACTTCTTCTTCATTTTTCTCCATTTCATTTCATAAAATTAAGGAAAAAATTAAGGAAATCACAGAGGAAGATGTCATTAAATACTGTTTTCTGTTATATAACAACTATAAGCACATTATTTTTATTAGAACACACTATTAGAACAGAACTAGGTTTGTGGTAATCAACTTTGAACAACAGTAATATAGTCGTGGATGCGTTCTTTCCATTCCACACATATGGAAATGTATGTGTACCTGTATGTGCATGTCTATTCTAATGTTCTTCTACAGGATAGGGTAAAGTCAACCCCCTGTGTTATATGCCCAAATGCAGCAAGGGGAAGTAAAGGTATCCCCCTCTTTTTTCTGGTGTGCTGGCCCCTCAGGTGGTTCGCGAGGCGTGGGGTTCATCCGCTTTGATAAGAGGATAGAGGCTGAGGAGGCCATCAAGGGGCTGAACGGCCAGAAGCCCTCGGGCGCTGCCGAGCCCATCACCGTCAAGTTCGCTAACAACCCCAGCCAGAAGACCAGCCAGGCCCTTCTATCCCAGCTCTACCAGTCCCCCAATCGTCGATATCCAGGTCCCCTGCACCACCAGGCCCAGAGGTTCAGGTAAATACCCTGGGGAAAAGACAGCCATGGATTCATGGACCATTCACACGATTCATCAACAAATGGCTTTTTGTACCGGTGATAATGTGGAGATTCTCCAAAATAATTACAAGGTTAAAAAAAACAACAAGGCACTCAGTCACCGATAATGTGGGCGTGTTAAAGATCAATTTGGATGTGTTAAAGGTTTTAGAAAAGGAGCTTTCTCCCTCCGCAGTGGCCCTGTAGATTTACCAAATAGGCCGCAAGGGAAGGCAAATTCTTGTCATAAGTCCCAAGTGTATTAACAGAAAAAAACAGGATATGGTGTGAAGAAAGCTTGGCTTTTTCCCCCAGCTTCATGAATACAAGAGAGGAGCTGTTCATAAGAGACAGTGGGGTTCTGTCATACACAATGTCTTCACTGGAATTCACTGGAGTAGCGTTTCATTCCCCTGCCGTGTGTTCATTCTATTTTCACCTCTAAAATGTCATCTCACTGGCTGTGTTTCTACATGTGCCATACTCAAAACGTTCATGTCATCTCGAGTATAATCCATAATTGATATCAGTTAAGTCCTTCCATTCTTGTGTATGGGTTTGAGTGCACTTTCTGTAGCATCAACTCCAGTATTGGACAGTACTCTTACCTGATTCGCTGTTTATCGTTGTACCCGTACTGAAACTAGAGATCAAAAGGGACTATAATCAAATGTTTAATAGAGGGAAGACACATAATCAGATGTTCCCTCTTTAAAGTTTCTTTATGAAAAAAAAAAACAGGTGAGGTTGGATGATCTGTTTGCTTCAGCCATGAAAACACACAAGTAACCAATACTTGTATTAAAAACATAGATGCATAAAGAACAACTGCATAAAGAATAATAGAAGCATAAAGAATATGAACATACTGTATGTGTAACTGCAAACAAACACCAAAGGAATTAGAGAGAGCACACATTAATGGAACAGCTTGTCCGTATTGAAAACAGGCTCAGGATATTCCAGAACATTGCTGCAACAAAAGGCCCATTTTCAGCCTCTGCGGGAAAACTGTCTCTAAGAAGGGAACAAATTGCCTTCCCTTCAATGAACCACCGGATAAAAGATTACCTAAACCTGAAAAACATTGTAAAAAGGCTTCCAAGATGGACAAAGCAAGCTAGCTGGTCACCGGTGTATTTATATGCCCGACCACGTCATATGTCAGTTGCGTGTAGGTCTATAATGTACAACTCCAAACTCTTTCCACTGGCATGACAAAAAAACAGCATGCATTCCATTTAGTAGCGAGGTTTAGTGTTGCTAATGCAGAGCATAAGCAAATTAGCATTATTATCTTAGTGCTGGGACTTACAGTAATGGAACAGATATAGAAAAAAAAACTGGGTTTCTAAAGGAAGTCTCCCATCTGCATGCATTAGAAAGCAACACAAAGACAGTATTGTGTGCTGGGGCTTGGAGGGGGTGTGTGAAGAGGTCGTATCTGAGTCAGGTTGGTTCCAGCAGATCAGCAGATGTCTCCTGCACAGTGGCCTACAGCAGCTCCTCTGTGCCTCCACTCCAATTTACTCATTTACCCACAAAGCAGACTGTTCAGTCCCTGCCCAGATAATAGGGTAATTGCCACCTTAATGATTTGCCATTTTTTGTTTAGTTTTTTTTGTCTTGTTTTCTTTTGTTTCAGTTTGTCGAGTTCACAGGCAACCCCCTCTGCCAACTGTTGACCTGCAGTGCAGACTGGGTTTTTTAACTTGTTTTTCTTCTTTTTGGTGGGGGTGTTGGGGGGGGTTGAAAAAGCTTAAAATCCTCAGCCACCCCCCCCCCCCTTTTTTTAGAGGACTTAATAAGACGTGAGACAGCGCAGAGCCTGTGAGAAATGAAAGTCATTGAAGAGCCAAGCAGACCGGATCCAAACAGAGTCTGATTTGTGTGGATGAGTGCTCTCTCTGGCACAGTGGGCTGGGTGCTGTTAATAGTACAGACTGAAACAAGATCTCGTGCCGTCCAGCAGGACAGTCAAAAAAAGATATGATTTTACCTTTTATTTTATTTTGTTAAAACCGGGTGTGTCCAATGTTATCAGAAAAGGGCCGATGTGGGAGCAGGTTTTTGTTTTAGCACAGTACTACGACACTGAAACCTGAAGCCTGAAATCGGCTCTTTTTTCGGACTAGATTGGACACCCCTGGTTTAAGCTATCCTACAGCCATCATAAATCTGAGCATATAAAGTTGTGGCTGGAGAAAGCCATATATGTCATAAATTTAAAAAAAGAACTTTTTCATTTAAATAGAGATCTCTTGGCCAATAACAATGTGCATGCTTAAATGACACTGTGTTACTGCAGTGCTGGAGTTGTGTTTTGATTTTCTTTTTTCTCAAAACATTGCCAACTGGTATGCCATTTCCTCAACTTAAAGCGCTCATTCAGTTCATTTCCAACAAGTACAAAACCATTACACTGACAGAACCCTACATGGAGAGCAAATCTGTCTACTTTTCATTCTTGTCAGTGTAAACTTTTCTTTTTTAGAGAGAGAGAGATTGAATACACCTTAAATAAGGAATGCGACTGATAGCTTTGAACACACGCAGGGACAATTGGAGTTGCATGTGTAATATGCTCTGCCTCCCATTAGCATTCAGTCATGTCTCCTATTAGAGAAAATTATTTTTCTTTTACGTATCAGATACAGGGACTGTGTATAAAATTAGCTAATAAACACAATTTACCTCACAGATTAACATTCAGTAATTGTTCACATGGACTGGCGAATACTATACCTAAAAATGAAAATCATAAAGTCTACCTCTGCACCATACGTGTAAATAGAAACCGTAAGAAAATAAAATCATTGTGAAATCCCTGGATGATACAGGTGATGCTCCTCCATGCTAGAAAAGAGGCCAGCTGGGACATGTAGTTCTGCAGGCAGCAGAGTGAGCTCCAGTAGCACCTCTGCTTTGTTGCTGTGTGAATGACTTTCAGCCTGTCTGGTGGGGCTCCTCAGTGTAATGGGCCATTTCTGGATGTGTTTCTTCCTTGAATGAGGCAGGGATGTAGCATTAGTTCCATTGAGTGAGTCGACCATCTGCCTGGCATTAACCCCAGAACCCTCCTTCTCTTCACAGGCTGGACAATTTGCTTAATATGGCCTATGGCGTAAAGAGGTAATTAAAACTTCACCGAATGCCAGATGTCCATGTTGACAAAATTATTTCTATCCTCTTTTATTTATTTTTGAAAGTCACCTGCATTGGATTCAGTTCAAGGTTTCGCTTTGGTTCTGTTTAATTTTATTTTTTTTCCGTTGTTGATGTTGTAGTTTTGTTTCACTTTTGCTTCATTTGAAACCACCAACCACCAATCAAACAGGGGGAAAAAATCAAATCGCTTTTATTTTTAAAACGTTGAATTTGCGTTGTTTGATGATTGCTGAATTTTTCATTTAAATTTGACTAATTTTTGGATTTTGTGTACATGTTTGTTTTATTGTGCGTATCTCTTGTTTTTAGGCCTTATTCTACACTGGATTCAGGTGCTCTAAGCCTAACCCTGCGGATCACTGTGCTGTGGTCACTCTAGCTTAATGTTGATGCATTTTTAAGTAGTGAACAGCAGTGAATCTGTGTATTATCAAAACGTTACTGATAGTTTATGATTGTGCAGATCCCTCAGTCACAATGTAGAGCTTGCTTTGTGCGAGAATTATTGTATATTTCACCAGACGCTGCTGTCGTAGTACCTTTTTTGAGATGAGAGGGTCAGGGTCGCAGGTCAGAGGGGTGCGGCTTGAGGCACCTGGATCCCTGCAGGACATATAGCGTTTCACTGCCGGCAGCGCAGCCTCGGGTCACATGGTTTTGCTCATGCTTTTTGTTCTGTTTTTGTTGATATCATATAGTGTGATGGGTAAAAATGCTATGTGTTCAGACAAGCACTACAACATATGACATTGTCTTGCAGATTATTCCTTGTGAGTTTATTTGTCCACATTCCTCACCCACAAAACATTGCATTTTTTAATGAGCAGAATTAATATCATGCTTCTTGAAAAAATAACATCATTTTAATGAATTGGCTGAATTTAACAGCATTTAGCAGTGGTTTGTGCCCTAAAATGCTGTAATATATGCGTGGGAAAGGGTTTTACACACCTGTCTCTCCCTCACTGTCCAGTCCAATCTGGCAAGGCAACGATTAATTATGTATTTTAAAAATATTCACTTGATCAGAAATGGAAATTATGAAACTGATCAAATGTCAAACAAACCTAAAATATAAGAAAATTAAACTTACACCCAACTACTTTTGTTCTTGGACATGGCAATGGCATGCCTCTCTCTCTCTCTCTCTCTCTCTATATATATATATATATATATATATATATTATATATAATATATATATATATATATATATATATATATGTATTTAAGAGACAGAGAGGGAGAAAGAGAGATTATGTATTCATTGTGATCTGCTGTAAAACTGAGTCAAATATTGCAATCACATGAGCCAGCCTTCTGTTAAAAGGCCTCTTGCTTTCAGGGCACGTAGTTGAACGTAATTAATGAACAAAGCAAGTTTCCAGTCAGTCTGCTGAAGAACTGAAGAAGTGAGCGTCTCTAGGTGGAGGTGGGAGTTGGGGGAGGGAGACGGGTGTAGGTCAGCTTGCTTGTTGCTATGCAACTCTTCGTCTCTCGATTCTCTGTGGAGGGGAAACAGATGTATGGTCCTGGCCTATTAGACACCTCAGACATTATCTGTAAGTTCAGTCCTTTTTCCTCACATTGTCCCACAGCTAGGCATGTCCATCTATTTGACTAATGGGTTTTATTAAACCCCAGTGAAATACTCTTCTTTGTTGCCCAGAAAAATCTGAGCACCATTGAACATGTTAGAGAATTACACACTTGCCATAAGTGGACAAAAGCAATCACGTTAAAGGGGAAATAATGCAAATTGCGCAGAAAGGGGAAGGGAAATTCGTTGCGAGGAAAAGACACGAATGACAAGCAATCAAGTGGGGGGGTGCAGCTTTGCCTATGTTGTTCCCATTTCTGTCAAGACAGTGAATCTCAAGGGTTGGCAAAAGTACAGATGAGGAGTCTGGAATAATCGTAGGCGTGACAAACACCAGAGAATCGGTTGGTCCTCTGGTCTGTGCAGAGCTATTGATCAGTGGCAGATGCTGTAGAAGGGATGATTGCAGGAGTGGGTGTAATCCACAGTTTCTTACACTGCGGAACTCTAAAGTGCACTTTCCATTTAGCCTCTGTAAGAGGGAATGGGTTCTTCAGCGATATCTTCAGTAAAGCGGAAATCTCATTTTAAAGGATAACTAATAATGCCTATAGTCGTTCCCACAGAGGTGCATAAGAAATGAACATTTTATGCAATTTACCTTTTATTTAAAGTGGAAATATCCTTTCAGCAGAAAGGCAATTAAGCGGAGTCAGCTGAGCATTCAAACCTTACATATAATAGAAAAAAAGAAAAAGAGAAAAGATGATAAGAATAATAAAAAGAGATTTATTTGGTGCATGCTAAATCTCTGATGAATTTTAAATGTTTTAATTCAGCAAGTTCCTGTAATTTAGTTCCCAATAAATACAATGAGTTAGAAACAGAAAGGAAATCTTTGCAGTTGCACTCCCTGTGCTGATGGCGTTTTATAACAGTCAGCATCAGCAGAGAGTCTTTTCATACAATACGGCTCTATAGTCTGAAAACCTGCTAGTTGTGTGAGGAGGAGTATCCAGACTGAGGCTTCAATCAAATCACATTCACATTTTTAAATGCATAGATAGCATGCACAAACAGCACTGGGCCCTAATGCTGCCATCATTAACTTGTACTGCTGGGATGAACGCCCTAAATCATAACTAATGCCGTGAGAAATCATTTTTGTGAGAAAGAAAACGACATTAGTTTAGTAAAAAGAAATTGCTTATAGCACTATAACATATTTTTTTTACTCTTTCTTTTTATACTGTTGTACAAATGAAACAAAAGGCCTAGGGTCTGCCTGTGAAGCTATTGTTTTGCAATATTTGGATTATAATATTAATAATTTCCCCAAGCAAGTATTTTTTTCTGAAAATATTATGTGTATAACAATAAAGCACTATTGTGTCACAGCCACAATATAATGTTTGTCGACATTGGCATAAAATGGCCACGGAACTCATTTTTAGTTTTTACAGACCTGAAGCACGCAGTAAGGTAAAGGGTGTTTGGCTGTATGTTCGGCTGTAGCTCAAGAGCTTACAGTTTGCAAAGTCAATGAATGGAACCCAGCTTGCGTAGTGTTGTCTGTTTTCACAGCTACTTCATCGTTGGTTTGGTTTCGCTTTAACTGGGGTCTCCCTCTCTTTCTCTCTTTCTCTCTCTCTCTCTCCTCCTTTCTATTTCCTCTTTCTTCCGCTATAGGTTCTCGCCCATCACCATTGACAGCATGACCAGTCTGGTGGGCATGAACATCCCCGGCCACACCGGCACTGGCTGGTGCATCTTCGTGTACAACCTGTCTCCAGACTCAGACGAGAGTGTGCTGTGGCAGCTGTTCGGGCCCTTTGGCGCGGTCAACAACGTCAAGGTCATCCGCGACTTCAACACCAACAAGTGCAAGGGCTTCGGCTTCGTAACCATGACGAACTACGACGAGGCGGCCATGGCCATCGCAAGCCTGAACGGGTACCGGTTGGGCGACCGCGTCTTGCAAGTCTCCTTCAAAACCAACAAGACCCACAAGTCCTGAACACCCCTTACCCCCACCTTAAAAACCCCCTTTCACTACCAACCACCACCCGACAGTCACCCCAAAACAGCAACTCCATACAGGAAAACAACAAGCAAGAAAACAAACAGGACTGGAAATGGCTTATATTATAACTTTGGACCTATAAGCCAATGTTGCCTAAGTATTACAAAATGAAAAAAAGAGAAAATAGTCATTATTTAGAAACCCTGTATCATTGCAGGGTTTCTCTTGTGTATCCTTTTAGTTACTGTTGTTGTTGTTTTGTTTTCTCTTCTCTGTATACAGTAGCAAAACCAGTCCCCCTTATTTCAAGAAGAGACTGTCGTTTCTTAAATTCTAAATTGTATATTTTTCTGTTCTTGTTTTAGGATTTATTTCTTTTCAATCCGGATCCACTGTCGTTTAGAATAATGCCTCCCTAGGAAGTGTAGGGAGGGGGCTCTTTTTAAAATAGGTGACCATTCATTCATTTTCCAGTTTATATTAAAACCCCCATTTAAAGTAGAAGGGATAACACCTTTTTCTCTGATGCAGATAAAAAGAATTTCTAACACTTTTTGTTTTGTATTGCAAACGAAACACGTCTTTCCTCACTGGGGATTGGGAGAAGGGGAGAGGGTTAGGGTTAGGGTTAGCTTTCCTGATGACACGTTAAGTGATTTAAAAACACTGTTGCCAAAGAGAAAATCTCTTTGCTTGAAAATGCGTTTAGAAAAAAGAAAAAATAAAGAGAAGAAAATCTATTTTTATAAATAATAATTAAAATAATAATTATTGAAGAATTTTTACAAGAATCTGGATTTGAAAAAAAGAGAAAAATATTTTGACTGGCTAATTTGGGGGGGGGTGCCATCTTGTCTTGTTCGTTCTGCCGTGGTACTTTTTAGGATCAAAGGTTGTTTGTTTTTTGGAGAACTGGATCAGAGATTGTTTTGTAGATGGAAGGTTTTATCAAGGGATGCAAATTATGGCAGGTGATCTTCGTATCTTTTCATAGCACGTAATTATTCAACAGCGTTGCCCAAGGGGAAGGGAGAGGGGTCATTCTAGGCCCAAACGTCCTCACAGTCCAGAGCCCAAAGCAAGGAGATGCATTGTCCGCTCGTTTTCTTTCTGTCATCAGTCTATGGGATATCAGTAATACACATCAATTTATCCATTTAGAAAACATACGTCATTTATTGAGTTATTTTGCTTTAAACTTTATGAAATGACATTCAAAACAAACTTCCTTTAGCGATCAGCGGTAGGTGCTATATAACATGACTCACATATCTTAAATATCCAAGTTTGTTGTTCTATGTGTTGTTTAGAAAAATCTTCGATGTTGGCATTGAATTGAGCTGCTGTTTTTTGGTTCCTTTTCTTTATTGTCGGCCCCCATCTGGTTTGACTATTTGTCTCTGAAAATAGCCAGATGACTG